>CM042410.1:15057493-15514993 GCA_023634145.1 Thymallus thymallus | reverse complement strand
GGAGTAGAGGAGTAGAGGAGTTGAGGAGTAGAGGAGTAGAGGAGTAGAGGAGTAGATGAGTAGAGGTGTAGAGGAGTAGAGGTGAGGAGTAGAGGAGTAGAGGAGTAGAGGAGTTGAGGAGTAGAGGAGTAGAGGAGTAGAGGTGTAGAGGAGTAGAGGTGAGGAGTAGAGGAGTAGAGGTGTAGAGGTGAGGAGTAGAGGAGTAGAGGAGTAGAGGAGTAGAGGAGTTGAGGAGTAGAGGTGAGGAGTAGAGGAGTAGATGTGAGGAGTAGAGGAGTATAGGAGTAGATGAGTAGAGGAGAGAAAGTGAGGAGTAGAGTTGAGGAGTAGAGGAGTAGAGGAGTAGAGGTGAGGAGTAGAGGAGTAGAGGAGTAGAGGAGTAGAGGTGAGGAGTAGAGGAGTAGTTGTGAGGAGTAGAGGAGTATAGGAGTAGATGAGTAGAGGAGAGAAAGTGAGGAGTAGAGTTGAGGAGTAGAGGAGTAGAGGAGTAGAGGTGAGGAGTAGAGGAGTAGATGTGAGGAGTAGAGGAGTGGAGGAGTAGAGGAGTAGAGGAGTAGAGGATAGAGGAGTAGAGGATAGAGGAGTAGAGGAGTATAGGAGTAGATGAGTAGAGGAGTAGAGGTGTAGAGGAGTAGAGGATAGAGGAGTAGAGGATAGAGGAGTAGAGGAGTATAGGAGTAGATGAGTAGAGGAGTAGATGTGAGGAGTAGAGGAGTAGAGGTGAGGAGTAGAGGAGTAGAGGTGTAGAGGAGTAGAGGAGTAGAGGAGTAGAGGAGTAGAGGAGTAGAGGGGTAGAGGAGTAGAGGAGTAGAGGAGTAGAGGAGTAGAGGAGTAGAGGAGTAGATGAGTAGAGGAGTAGATGAGTAGAGGAGTAGAGGTGTAGAGGAGTAGATGTGAGGAGTAGAGGAGTAGAGGTGAGGAGTAGAGGAGTAGAGGGGTAGATGAGTAGAGGAGTAGATGTGAGGAGTAGAGGAGTAGAAGTGAGGAGTAGAGGAGTAGAGGGGTAGAGGAGTAGAGGAGTAGATGTGAGAAGTAGAGGAGTAGAGGAGTAAAGGAGTCAAGGGGATAAGTGAGGGGGAGACAGGAGGACAGAAGGACAGGGGGATAGTTGAAGAGCCCTGGTAAGCCCACCTTGAGGCCCTCGGCCCTGTTGATGGCCCTTAGGGGCCTCAGCACCCTTAACACCCTGAGGATCTTTACCACAGAGATAGCACTGGACCTAGATAGGGCAGGCACAACATTACACAATTTGCTTGTCTATAGTCTGTATTTCTGTCTGGAGAGAGAGACACACACACTCATAACTGAATGCTATAACTAGCACTGTAGATTCAGTTGTGTCACAGGAGTGCAATGACATTTTACATTCCCAGCGACTACTTACTCCATGAGCATGGAGAGGAGGGATACGGTGACAACTATCAGATCCAGAATATTAAAGGAGTTCCGGCAGAAGGAGCCAGGGTGCATGATGGCGCCATATACGGTCATCTAGAGGAGAGGCGGGTAGATACTGAGATGATGAGATCGGTTGACACATAAACCCTCTCAAACCAACAAACCATGAACCCACATGAACCACAGCTACTCATTTGAAATACTGTTGAATGTAACATATTGTCCAGAGAGTTTGTCACATTAACATTTTACCTTTGCTGTAGTAAAGTGTGTAGCCCTTTCCTGCAGTCAATGACCAAAAGCGGCCTTTTGGCCTTATGGGTGGAATGTTATTAATATTCTTCATAATCTGATAATTAATAATATATATTTTATTTTTTGTTGATGAAAATCAATTTTTTCTATGTAAAACATTTTGGTTATATTTCAGTCTTCTGTATAAATTAAGTATAAAGTGTAATATTGAGATGCAAACTCAACATTGAATACATTTCAACTCTATATCTGACATGGTACAGGTGTCTTCTTTCTTTAAAGCCCATAACCATGTGTGTGAGGTGTATACTTTTGCTTCAAAGTACATTTGTTAAAGACTACCAAGAAACCCTCTGTGTGACCCTGATTTAGCCCACTGCAGTAAAAGGTTAACTCATTAATTGACTTGGTCATGTAAATGTATTTTTTCATGTAAGACATGATCCCATTTAGATTTTTTTTTTTTTAAAACAGTACAACTATACTAGTAGTGGAAAAGACAAGCAGTGCCTGGTTACCTTGAGGACAACTTCCACAGTGAACACTGAGGTGAAGACGACATCAGCGTAGGCCAGCACCTACACAGGAGAGACAGGGCAACATGACAACGTGGATAGATTCATTTCAGAGCAGTATCAGTGCACCAGAGCCTCCTTAGTACATTTAAGACAGTGATGCTTTATTTACTTTGCTCATACAATACAGGGCAATAAAGTAGAGAAAATCCCTCTGTGTCAGTTATGTTGTCAAAATTCTATCCCTTTCTGCTTTCTTTACTGAAAAAAAGTGATTTTCCCTTTGCGGTGAATGATACACCAGTCAGAGCAGGCATGTACGTGGGCACCTTATTCCTGAAGGACATGGGGTCGATGGGGTCCTCGGCGGCCAGGGAGATGCTGCTGAGGAGGATGAATAGGAGGATGGTATTGGTGAAGGTGGTGGCGTTGATAATGCGGTGGCTCAACTTACGGAACCTGGAGGGGGACACAGTTTACATCACAGGCTGCAGACCTCTTAACAGAGTAACTTACAGTCAAGTAAGGAGGCTAAAACAACCAAATAATACCAACATCATAATCCATTCATCATCATAGTCATCATCATCATCATCATCATCATCGTCATCACTTTTGACATTTTTTTCAACTTTTTTAGCAGACACTCTTATCCAGAGCGACTTGCATTCACTCAGTGCATTCAACTATGGGCAACGTTTCCCAAACCCTGAACTAAGGTAGTTAAAACCACCACATATCACAGTCATAGCATGTACATCATCATCATCATCATCATCATCATCGTCGTCATCGTCATCATCACCATCAACATAATCATCATCATCATCATTACTTGTTCTGAGAGCTGAAGATGTAGAAGGAGCTGGCCTCTGGAATAGGCACCACCTCCTCCTTCAGCTGCAGGTCTGCCATTGGTCGGGGCCTCGGGGTGTCAGGGATATCAGGCTCTTCCTCCTCATCATCGCCTGGACGACAGAAAGAACAGAAAATATGACACGTTCGAAATTCTGAATGTGCCCAGAGGTGTGTGAGAGAATGGAATATACCAGGGAAGTCAGCAGGAGGGAAGGGGTCCTTGATCTCATTCACGTTGGACTCAAACTCATCCACTTTCAGCTGTGACATAAACAAACATTTTTATTAGAGGGAGCATGGGTTCTAATCCCACAGGTTACACTGAGGCCCACTGTGGGGCAGGTCTGTCCGTGGACAATAGTTGAAAGTGTGAAATATCTGGGCCTGTATTCATCAACCATCTCAGAGTAGGAATGCTGATCTAGGATCAAGTCCTCCCTGTCCTTATTCTAATCATTATATTATGATCTTATGGGCCTTACCTTGGCTGTAGTAGGGATGCCCTCTATTTTAGCCCTCTCTGCTGCCAGCTTCTTGGCCAGGAGGGCCTTCTCCTCTGTGGCCTTGTCAGGCATGTTAGCCCTGAGCAGCTTCTTGCGTTTCTTCTCCTCAGACTTCTCCTTCTGGGCCATGGTCAGACTCTCGGCCTCCGCTAGGTTGTCCACTGCGATGGCCAGGAACACATTCAGCAGGATGTCTGAGGGCTAGGGGTCAAAGGTCATTGCGGTAGGAAATGTAAGAGAGACACTTATTTACCCAAGGACAGTATGTCAGTCTGATTTCTGACTGAGAGAGGGGTTGGACTGAGTTTGGTTGGATTTAGTTTAGACTAGTAATTCATGGGTGCAGACTCAATACAGACACACAGCACACAGACACACTCACATATACACACATATACACACACACAGAGGATACAGTTTCCGCAAACGAAGAGGATGATGAAGTAGATGCTGACGAGGATCCCGGGCATGGTGGGACCGCCATGTGCCATGATGCCGTCATACATCACAACGTTCCAGTCCTCCCCCGTCAAGATCTAACAGAGGGAGAGAGAGAGAAAGAGAGAGAGAGAGAGAGAGAGAGAGAGAGAGAGAGAGAGAGAATCAAACAAAAAGCAAGCGCTACTGTCCAACATTTACATATCATACAGCTTCATATGCTCCTTCAGATGGCCAGATCATCCTTCATACATTTAGTGTACTAATTGTGTTATAATAATGATTGCAACTTTATTCCTCCCCACCTGGAAGACACTGATGAGGGCCTGGGGGAAGCTGTCGAAGGTGCTGCGGGGTTTGGGCTGGTTGGGGAAGTTGAATTTGCCTCCAAACACCTGCATGCCCAGCAGAGAGAAGATGACGATGAAGAGGAAGAGGAGGAGGAGCAGGCAGGCAATGGACTTTGTGGAGTTTAGCAGGGATACCACCAGGTTACTAAGAGATGTCCAGTACCTGACACACACACACACACACACACACACACACACACACACACACACACACACACACACACACACACACACACACACACACACACACAAACACACACACACACAGAGAAAGAGACAGCGAGAGAGAGAGAGAGAGAGAGAGAGAGAGAGAGAGAGAGAGAGAGAGAGTTAGAGAGAGGCTATTGCCCTCTGGTGGATGGGGATGTAAGACACAATCAATCAACCCATCAATTAACTGGATCAATCTGGAGAGCCTTTGTGTTCGCAGGCTTTTGGTCCAGTCCAACTCACAACTGAAAAACTAATGTAGCCTAATGTAAAGTCTTACTTGGTGACTTTGAGCAGCCTTAGCAGTCGAATGCAGCGCAGCACAGAGATGCCCATGACGGTCATGACGTCCATGCGGACCAGGATGAGTTCCAGAATGCCGGTGGAGACCACAAAGCAGTCAAAGCGGTTGAACAGAGACATGAAGTATTGTTGGAGGCCCAGAGCGTACATCTTTATGAACATTTCAATGGCAAACAGAGACAGCAGAACCTTGTTGGCAATGTCTGGGAGGGGGGAGAGAGAAGGAGAGGCAGGGAGAGAGAAGGAGAGGCAGGGAGAGAGAAGGATAGGCAGGGAGAGAGACAGAGAGAAAGAGAGAGAGAGAGAGAGAGAGAGAGAGAGATAGAGAGAGAGAGAGAGAGAATTACTGAATGTGTTAGCCATGTCATAGACAACCACACACATGTTAGATGCTGTGTATATGAAACCAACGTCAGTGTGATGATAGCCTCGGCTTCCAGGCCTCGCTTACGTTGTTCTCTAGAGCCTATAGGGATAGTAGGTATGAGTGGAGCGCTATTGCCATCTGCTGCTGGCTGATTGGCTGTGAGTAGATTTTAAGCTAGCTGTGGAGTGAGCACTCTTAACTCAGTTACATGTATATGTGTTTATTCTATAGAAATGCTATAGATATGTGTAGATATGCCAGAGATATGTGAAGATATGCTATAGATATGTGTAGGTACTGACCTTGCCACCAGTTTTTATTTTATGGATATGCTATAGATTTGTGTAGATAGGGCTCCCAGGGCTCCCGAGTGGTGCAGCAGTGTAAGGCACTGCATCTCAGTGCTAGAGGCGTCACTACAGACCTTGGCTCGATTCCAGGCTGTATCACAATCCGGCTGTGATTGGGAGTCCCATAGGGAGGTGCACAATTGGCCCAGGTTTGGCCGGGGTAGGCCGTCATTGTAAATAAGAATTTGTTCTTAACTGACTTGCCTACTTAAATAAATAAAATAATAAAGATACAGACCTTGCTACTTGTGAGTTTATTCTATAGATATGTGTAGATATGCTATAGATATGTGTAGATACTGACCTTGCCACTCGGTGAGTTGCTGGGACTGCTTGTGGTGTTCAGTAGCGATGGCCAGCGTGTTCAGAAACACCAGAAAGATCACCCACCAATAGAACATATGGGATTTCACATACACAAGACACTTACGCCGGAAGAAAATGTTCCATTTACGAGCAAGCTTGCTGAACAGGGTGAGTAAGAGATGAGGGAGAGGAGGAGGAGAGGAGGAGAGAAGATGAAGATATGTCATGTTAGGAGGAGATGTGTCAGACTCATGAGGTCTGTTTTCCTTTCATCAAAACATCTGAGTGTTGTCCCATCAGAGGCAGGTGTTGGTGTACTTACTAGTAGTACACAATTTTTTGCATGGTGTCCATGTCCTTTAGACTCCCTGCCTCGGATTCTCCATCCTCCAGGGGTAGCAGACCTGGGGACAAGAGACAATGATGTCACTGCATGGTATTTGCAAAGGGCTGACTCATCTATTATATTCTCCTTTATCCTGATAGGGTTAGGAAGTCATAAGTACCCTGTCCCTCCCCATCGGCGTCCATGACTTCGGCCTGTGTGATCCACTCCATGTAGCCCTTCAGATCTTCATCCAGCTGCTGGGTCTCCCTCATCTCTGTGTACTCTCCACGCGCCTTACCTTTCTCTCGCTCCTTAGTGAATTCACTGATGGAGGTGACAGAGAGATAGAGAAAATATCAAAATTATATATGTGAGGTGAAAGAGAGATAGAGAAAAAATCTAAATGAAATATGTGAGGTGAAAGAGAGATAGAGAAAAAATCTAAATGAGAGCGGTGGATGGGAAAAAGAGACAGAGAAGGACAAGACAGTGAGGGAAATGGGAGGTGAAAGAGAGACAGACCAGGTGATGTAAAGTGATGTGTGTGTGTGGGTGTCCTCTTACCCACTGAGCACGCCCAGAACCAGGTTGAGCACAAAGAAGGAGCCAACCAAGATGAGAGTCAGAAAATACATCCACGGCCACTCTATACCTATGGCATCATTCACCTGGGAGACAGAGAAAGAGAGATGGGGAAAGAGAGAGGGGGAGAGAGAGTGAGAGAGAGAGAGAGAGAGAGAGAGAGAGAGAGAGAGAGAGAGAGAGAGAGAGAGAGAGAGATGGGGGAGAGAGAGCGAGAGAGAGAGAGAGAGAGAGAGAGAGAGAGAGAGAGAGAGAGAGAGAGAGAGAGAGAGAGAGAGAGAGAGAGAGAGAGAGAGAGAGAGAGAGAGAGAGAGAGAGAGAGAGAGAGAGAGAGAGAGAGAGAGAGAGAGAGAGAGAGATGGAGAGACAGATATACATGAGACAGAGTGGCAGTACAGGTATGGGCTACGTTATGTGAGGTAACTTAAAAGAAAAGAGAAACCTGCACTATGCTCTTGCTAGTGTCACTGTGTGTCGGCCTCTTGGCTTTCGTCAGAGCTTTTGACGAATGCCAAGGGGCAGATAGGTAAGCATTAATAAAAAAGAGTTATACTAGCAAGAGCAGTGTGCGGGTTTCTCTATTTATTTAAACAATTTTACCATGCAGCTGCAACCAGATAGCTCAGATGTGCAAGTGCCTATTTGAAGTCAGTTATACAATACAGTAATAATATACAGTATATGGGTATAGGGGGTGATGTAACACAGTACCCAGTAGAGCACGTCAGTCCAGCCCTGGGTAGTGATGCACTGGTAGACAGTGAGCATAGCAAAGCCCAGGTTGTCAAAGTGTGTGATGCCGTTGTTGGGTCCGGCCCAGCCTGCTCTACACTCTGTCCCGTTGATGGTGCAGCGCCGACCGTTACCAGCCTGGGCACAAGGAGATGGCTTCTCATTCTCCACCGTGGCTATTATATCTGAAGGACAACAGGGAAGTAGATATAGGCAGGGTGAGTGTGTGTGTGTGTGTGTTTGTGTGTGCTTGTGCATGTGTATGCATACACGTGTGTTCTGTTCCCTACTTGTGCCTGTGTAGTAGCAGGTTTTGTGCATCTTGCACTTGAAGAGCTCCAGTCCCACAATGGCATAGATGGTGACCATGAAGAATACCAGCAGGGAGATGTGAAACAGAGGTAGCATGGACTTCAGGATGGAATTCATCACCACCTGCAGGCCTGGAGGGTGACCACACATTTGAAACGTCACATGCCTAGTAATTAACAAACTCACTGGAATGATCCAAATTAAGTTGTATTTGACACTAGCATTGTTGCTGAAAGAAAGTTTTTGGAATGTAGTTGTGGTGAAGTGAGTGCCAGGCTCCTCTCACCACCAATGTGCTCTCTGCTTCCCGCCAATTCCAGAGCATTAATTGTTTTGAATGTGCCCGAATTCCCCGCTAAATATATCACATGTTAATTTACAGTTTATTCCCGTAATTTCCCAGTAACTTAGAACGTTAGTGTTTGCTTATATCAATAATTTCTGTTAATTCATTAAATATATTAGGCTAGAGCTATTGTGTTAATTTAACATTCTTATAATTTAGACACATTGTTTGCAGAGTTTACAGACTAGGCTACACTACACTTGTGAGAAATACGTTTTGGTTTCTTTAATTTCATTTAAGAGTTTTTGGAAATTTCTCCGATGTCTTTTGTTTGGAGCACTCTGTGTGTCTGGTTTCTCCGCCAGGCCAAGGCACCAAATACTGAGTCTCTGTGTGTGTCTGGTTTCTCCGTCAGGCCAAGGCACCAAATATTGAGTCTCCGTGTGTGTCTGGTTTCTCCACCAGGCCAAGGCACCAAATATTGAGTCTCTGTGTGTGTCTGGTTTCTCCGCCAGGCCAAGGCACCAAATATTGAGTCTCTGTGTGTGTCTGGTTTCTCCGTCAGGCCAAGGCACCAAATATTGAGTCTCCGTGTGTGTCTGGTTTCTCCGCCAGGCCAAGGCACCAAATATTGAGTCTCTGTGTGTGTCTGGTTTCTCCGTCAGGCCAAGGCACCAAATATTGAGTCTCTGTGTGTGTCTGGTTTCTCCGCCAGGCCAAGGCACCAAATATTGAGTCTCCGTGTGTCTGGTTTCTCTGCCAGGACAAGGCACTAAATACTGAGTTAGCATGAAACAAATACGTGGTGTCCTGTGACTCCTCAGAGTCAGTAACCTAGGCCTACTGTTTAGGCATTGTGATGATATGTCATAATTAAGTCTAATTTTGACGAATCTATGAATGTAATCATTGATATGGAAATTCGACCCTAAATGAACCAGGTTCTTGGTAATTGCCCATTTGGTTGGGCCCAGTGCATGCAGTAGGCCTAGTGTTTGAGGTCCTGAGAGGCACATTAATGTTGGTTTCTCAAGGGGAGGCTGTCTTGCCCTATATACAGTGGGAAGAACAAGTATTTGATACACTGCCGATTTTGCAGGTTTTCCTACTTACAAAGCATGTAGAGGTCTGTAATTTTTATCATAGGTACACTTCAACTGTGAGAGAAAATCACATTTTTTGCATTTTATTGCATGACATAAGTATTTGATCACCTACCAACCAGTAAGAATTCCGGCTCTCACAGACCTGTTAGTTTTTCTTTAAGAAGCCCTCCTGTTCTCCACTCATTACCTGTATTAACTGCACCTGTTTGAACTTGTTACCTGTATAAAAGACACCTGTCCACACACTCAATAAAACAGACTCCAACCTCTCCACAATGGCCAAGACCAGAGAGTTGTGTAAGGACATCAGGGATAAAATTGTAGACCTGCACAAGGCTGGGATGGGCTACAGGACAATAGGCAAGCAGCTTGGTGAGAACTGTTGGCGCAATTATTAGAAAATGGAAGAAGTTCTAGATGACGGTCAATCTCCCTCGGTTTGGGGCACCATGCAAGATCTCACCTCGTGGGGCATCAATAATCATGAGGAAGGTGAGGGATCAGCCCAGAACTACACGGCAGGACCTGGTCAATGACCTGAAGAGAGCTGGGACCACAGTCTCAAAGAAAACTATTAGTAAAACATTACTCCGTCATGGATTAAAATCCTGCAGCGCACGCAAGGTCCCCCTGCTCAAGCCAGCGCATGTCCAGGCCCGTCTGAAGTTTGCCAATGACCATCTGGATGATCCAGAGGAGGAATGGGAGAAGGTCATGTGGTCTGATGAGACAAAAATAGAGCTTTTTGGTCTAAACTCCACTCGCCGTGTTTGGAGGAAGAAGAAGGATGAGTACAACCCCAAGAACACCATCCCAACCGTGAAGCATGGAGGTGGAAACATCATTCTTTGGGGAGGCTTTTCTGCAAAGGGGACAAGACGACTGCACCGTATTGAGGGGAGGATGGATGGGGCCATGTATCGCGAGATCTTGGCCAACAACCTCCTTCCCTCAGTAAGAGCATTGAAGATGGGTCGTGGCTGGGTCTTCCAGCATGACAACGACCCGAAACACACAGCCAGGGCAACTAAGGAGTGGCTCCGTAAGAAGCATCTCAAGGTCCTGGAGTGGCCTAGCCAGTCTCCAGACCTGAACCCAATAGAAAATCTTTGGAGGGAGCTGAAAGTCCGTATTGCCCAGCGACAGCCCCGAAACCTGAAGGATCTGGAGAAGGTCTGTATGGAGGAGTGGGCCGAAATCCCTGCTGCAGTGTGTGCAAACCTGGTCAAGAACTACAGGAAACGTATGATCTCTGTAATTGCAAACAAAGGTTTCTGTACCAAATATTAAGTTCTGCTTTTCTGATGTATCAAATACTAATGTCATGCAATAAAATGCAAATTAATTATGTAAAAATTATACAATGTGATTTTCTGGATTTTTGTTTTAGATTCCGTCTCTCACAGTTGAAGTGTACCTATGATAAAAATTACAGACCTCTACATGCTTTGTAAGTGGGAAAACCTGCAAAATCGGCAGTGTATCAAATACTTGTTCTCCCCACTGTACCTGTGTCCGTTCAGGACAGGTTAAGCCTGATTCATAGGCAATTTATTTTGGCTATTGCCATTGTGTCTATATTGTAAAACTACGATTACTTTTTGGTTGAATATTTTGTATTATATGGATCACCAAGACTTTTAAATAAATCTACACTTTAACCTGCCTTGCCTTTTGCTGATTTCCTGCCCTTACGACTGCTATAAGGTCCCAATTTTACAGTGATCCTTACTGGGGACTCCAGAGACGAGCCTGAGGGGCCGGAGCACCCTGAACGCCCTGAGGGCCTTCATGTCGAAGCCTCCCCCCTTCTCCCCTGGTTGAGCCTCCACACCACTGATATAGGTGACGGAGTCACCGATGACTGCGAATAGCCTGGAGAGGGAGAGAATGGGGAGAGGAGAGAGGAGAGGCAGAGGGAGAGGGGAGAAGTTCAAAGATAGAGGAGCATGAAAGGGAGTACATAGAGAGATAAACAACATCATATACGGTCAAGGAAAGAACAGTTATAGCATGACAGTACATTAACATTTCCATCTCCATATCCATCGTCCCTCCTTACCCCACAGACACACAGACAAAGTCCAGTATGTTCCAACAGTTCCGTAGATATGCATTCTCGTGAAATAGAAATCCATAGGCTACTATCTTTAGAAAGCACTCTATGGAGAAGACGATGAGGAAGATGTACTCCAGACTTTCCTGTAAAACATAAATAAAGGCTTGTTAGGGTGTACTAATGATGTACTAACTACAGTTCCCATAATTATATGTGTAATGGAGTACAATTAATTGATTCTGCTTGGTAACAAATGCTCCAAATACGTTACAGCTGATGGCTGGTTTGTGAGGGTTTAGGAGTCAATGACACAACAACCATTTCTAGTGTATTCTTTTTACACTACACAGGGAATATTGAGTCATTTTCAAGTATTTACAAGAGTTAATGTGACTAAGTCATTGATCCTGCTTGGCAAAAATCCCCCAGCCCATTATAGCTCCCTGGTGTTCTGTGTATTTGTGTCTCTCCTCTCTCGTTACAGGCCAGGCATCCAGGGAATGGCCCCGATGACTAACAACTGAGCACCTCAGAGCTAAGGTCCCTAAAATGGCACCTGCTCACTCACCGCTCTGATTTTATTAACCCTTCACATCCTTCACACAATACTCAGATAGCAGCCAGGTTTCCCTCCAGACAGAGCTCCCTATCTCAGTGGGATGTATTGTTTAGAGATAATGGTTATTAGTATAAAAAATGACTGGCTTCATTTTTTGTCTTAAAGCAGTATACCAATTAATCAGGCTACTTATTTGTATTTGTACTGTCTGTTCTATAGGGACTCTTGACTTGCAAGACATCTGATGTGTGTATACTGTTGTGCCTGTATCATAACTTGGCAAATTAACTTAAACTTGAACTTGAAACATGATCTTGAGCATGGGCAAGCGATAAATAAGAAAACAAATAGGCATATGTCTGTAATGACAGATACACTAACAAGTGGCCATGGGTAATGTTCTATTTGAGGCGTGATTTCTTAATAGGGTCTGACTATTCAGCCCACCAGGGTAAGGGCATGTGTAAGGAGTTTCACAGCGTAAAAACAGTACTCTTAATAACGTTTCAAAGTGCTGTGCTGTATGTAGCACAGTGAACCTAAATTACATTGGGTTTAGATTCTGTCGAGTCACGAACATTCCTATAGGGGCATTTATAGAATGTGTCTTTGGGTTTCACACACTAACACACACACACAAAAACACACACACACTCCGCACGCACACATATTGATTACATGATGCGGCTCAACAGTGGCGTCACACATTCCTCTGGTGCCCCACTGAGTCCGTGCAGTGTGGTAGGTGGACTGAAGAGGGCCGGCCTATATATAAAGCTTTTACACACCCAACTGAGGGGAGGGGACCAGGGGGGAGAGGGAGCACCTGTCTCTCTCAGTCAGCTGGGTCAAGGACATTATGCAGCAGGGACAGGGCCAGTCTGGGTCTGTGCTGTACAGGTAAAAAGTTTTTGTAACCTGATGGCCACTGCTCTAGTGTGAACAGAGTCCCTCTGTCTCTGACATCACAATGTAGCCCAGGTTAAGATCCCGGATATAGAATAATGGAATTGGAATCCATAGAACAGATTATGTTTTTTAAGCCAAGAGTCCATTTTGGAATCGTTTGCTTTAAACTCACAGCTATAAATCTTTACTCTAGTGTAGCCTAAGCTGCAACTGCAAACATGTCAAGTTTGAATCTGGCCCACTGCTATTTCAGCAACTCTATGAAACTCTCTTAACTCTCTCTCTATTTTATCCAATAAACAAAACAAACACATATGAGAGGAGTGGGACTGCCTCACTCCTTTAAAAAAGGAGTGTAGCTTATCAAGAGAGAGGACACAATCAGTCTGTATTTCCTTCATAATACTGTTTTGATGGCTACTCTCTAGTGGATGTCTGTGAGCTAAAAATGATCAGCCTTTATTAGGGATGCAAAAATATCCTCTTGGAGATGGCCTTTGATGGGTAGACAACTTAGCTCTAGTACAATCTGACCCAGCATTTCACAGCCTATAATAACTGAGACCACTACAATTATCCATAACAGTATTACAACTAGTACACCACAGTATAACAACACTATAGCAGCAGTTGTAAATCTTGCACTGATGTTACATTCAAAAAAACATTTTTTTATTATAGTACACACAAGATTTGAAAAGTGCACATTCAGTCATGGCAAAAAGTGAACTGTACCTTTGATCATTCAAAAAGCCAGACCCCAATTAGCACAGGTCATTGCAGTTACAGAACACCCTACAGGCAGATGAAATTGAGCCTGGATCTGTGTCTCTGTAACTGTAAGTGACGGATGAATGACATACTGCAGGCATCAGGTCAGTGGTCCCACCCAAGCCAAAGCATGGCTGATTAAGAAAACTGTACACCCCCTGACAACATGATTCTCAGTACTAGGGTGTAGTGGGCTGAAAAGTATCACTGTTCATTGCTGTCCTCACCCTGCTACGACACGGCTGGACACCAAGAAACAGTTCACTATCAGCCCAGAGGACATGGACTTGTATATGGATGCATCGTCAGGTTTCTCTGACACACAAATACACTCATACTGTACAGTAGTCCACTGATGATGACACACAGAGATGATAGGGTGCAGGTGTTCTTCACATCCCCTTTGACAACCTCTGTCTTTATCTCCTGTTAGGGTCACTTAGAAATATACTGTTGAAGTCAGAAGTTTACATACACCTTAGCCAAATACATTTCAACTCGGTTTTTCACAGTTCCTGACATTTAATCCTAGTAAACATTCCCTGTCTAAGGTCAGTTAGGATCACCACTTTATTTTAAGAATGTGAAATGGCAGAATAATATTATTTCTTTCATCACATTCCCAGTGGGTCAGAAGTTTACATACACTCAATTAGTATTTGGTAGCATTGCCTTTAAATTGTTTAACTTTGGTCAAGCATTTCGGGTAGCCTTCCACAAGCTTCCCACAATAAGTTGGGTGAATTTTGGCCGATTACTCCTGACAGAGCTGGTTTAACTGAGTCAGGTTTGTAGGCCTCCTTGCTTGCACACACTTTTTCTGTTCTGCCCACAAATGTTCTATAGGATTGAGGTCAGGGCTTTGTGATGGCCACTCCAATACCATGACTTTGTGTCTTTAAGCCATTTTGCCACAACTTTGGAAGTATGCTTGGGGTCATTGTCCATTTGGAAGACCCATTTGCGACCAAGCTTTAATTTCCTGACTGATGTCTTGAGATGTTGCTTCAATATATCCACATAATTTTCCTTCCTCATGATGCCATCTATTTTGTGAAGTGCACCAGTCCCTCCTGCAGCAAAGCACCCCCACAACATGATGCTGCCACCCCGTGCTTCACGGTTGAGATGGTGTTCTTCGACTTGCAAGCATCCCCCTTTTTCCTCCAAACATAACGATGGTCATTATGGTCAGACAGTTCTATTTTTGTTTCATCAGACCAGAGGACATTTCTCTAAAAAGTGTGATCTTTGTCCCCATTTGCAGTTGCAAGCCATAGTCTGGCTTTTTTAGGGCGGTTTTGGAGCAGTGGCTTCTTCCTTGCTGAGCTGCCTGTCAGGTTATGTCGATATAGGACTCATTTTACTGTGGATATAGATACTTTTGTACCTATTTCCTCCAGCATCTTCACTGGGTCCTTTGCTGTTGTTCTGGGATTGATTTGCATTTTTCACACCTAAGCACGTTGATCTCTAGGAGACAGAACGCGTCTCCTTCCTGAGCGCTATGACGGCTGCGTGGTCCCATGGTGTTTATACTTGCATACTATTGTTTGTACAGATGAATGCATTTGGAAATTGCTCCCAAGGATGAACCAGACTTGTGGAGGTCTACAATTTTTTTTCTGAGGTCTTGGCTGATTTCTTTTGATTTTCCCATGATGTCGAGCAAAGAGGCACTGAGTTTGAAGGTAGGCCTTGAAATACATCCACAGGTACACCTCCAATTGACTCAAATTATGTAAATTAGCCTATCAGAAGCTTCTAAAGCCATGACATATTTTTCTGGAATTTTCCAAGCTGTTTAAAGGCACCGTCAACTTAGTGTATGTTCTGACCCACTGGAATTGTGATATTTAGTAAATTATAGTAAATTTTAAGTGAAATAATCTGTATGTAAACAATTGTTAGAAGAATTACTTGTGTCATGCACAAAGTAGATGTCCTAACAGACTTGCCAAAACTATACTTTGTTAACATGAAACCTGTGGAGTGGGTGAAAAATTAGTTTTAATGACTTCACCCTAAGTGTATGTCTACCCATTTCTCAAATGGGCAGAACTATCAGAGTTGTATAGCAGTAAGTTCCAGTCTGGCATCTGTCCCACAACATTTTAAGCCCTTGCTGCTAGATCAGATTGCACTGAAACTGGATTACACCAAACATCCAGGCCTTCGTGCCCGTTATAAGTCATGAGAAGTGCCAAGATGGCCACACTAGGCTCCAGATCCCAGTCTGCTTGATTTATGAACAGTGCTCCTACAACAGAACAGTGAGAAATTTGCAGCAGGGTCACGAAATTACCAGCTCATTCACCTACATGATCGAGGTTTGAATGCGGTGCTCACTACACATTCAGACATACATGTTCTGTGTGTTCATGTCAGACAGGGAGGCTTCATGTGGAAAACCCTGGTTCCCATCCTCAATTAATTTAACCAAACTAGGAGAATAAGATGCTCTCCATCATATGAGATGTGAGATGGTGGGTACTGGGTCCATACGGGTCCATACTCACCAGGTTACTGTTGGTGTTGTTGCTGTCCTCCTCAGGCATGGGAAGAAACACAGCCAGAGCCACACAGTTGGCAAAGATGGTCAGCAGGATAATGATCTCGAACGGTCTGAGGGGCGAACACTCAGGAAAGGTTCAACGTACAATGTGTACACACATCCAGCAGATTACAGAGATGCAAGGTGCACGGTATGAATATCATTTCAAAAGACAGTGAGTTTCTTACAGAGTATCTAAACAGAGTGTGGGGTATGCTCAAATATTTTTCAAACACACAGGAACACATTGTTATTACCTGACCAAGCTGTATGGATGCATATGGATAGCTATTCCACCGTTCCAGGCCTACAGGTAGCATACATGCATCTCAATGAGATCTTTCAACTTCAACCACCTATTAGATGATTGATCTAAATAGCCTTAAGGTGTATGGTTTAACAGGCTACCGTAGGCTTCATATTACAGTAAACTCGTGCTCTTGCTAGTTTTGTACCATTTTTTTGTCCAGTTCTACAACAAAAATGTGCGCTGTTTGGGGGTAGGAGGTAGGAGGTTGGAAACCATTGCAATCTTGGCCATCTGAATTATAAAAATGTGAGTCGTCAATAAAGTGAGTCTGCTGTATGTGCATGTCAGTGCAACCCAACCCCTCAATAGGGACTTCCCCATATTTAAAAGACTCTGGAAGACGTTTGAGGCCAACACAATGGGTCAGTTACAAGAAAATCTAACCTATTTACAGCAGATGTCACAAAGTGCTATACAGAAACCCAGCCTAAAACCCCAAACTGCAAACAATGCATATGTAGAAGCACGATGGCTAGGAAATACTCCCTAGAAAGGCAGGAACCTAGGAAGAAATCTAGAGAGGAACCAGGCTCTGAGGGCTGGCCAGTCCTCTTCTGGCTGTGCTGGGTGAAGATGGTGGCGAGTTCAAATATCTGTGTCCCTTCAGTACAGCACATTGAAACGGTCAATCTTCTGTAATATTACACTCCTGGATGTGTAATCAATACAAAGCCATATTTAGGGTACTATCATGGATAATGTACCACAACTACATTATGATCCACCTGTTCCCTCTCAGACTACAGTACTCAGACCCTCCACCAGTCTATGTCTGAGGCAGCATTCTATCAGCTTAGCGTGTCTGTTTTTAGGCTGTGACGAGGGAGGACAGGTGTCCGTACAACCCCAGGAATATCATTACACCGCCGCTTTAACAAGCTCATATTTTACATGTCCAAAAATGCCCATCAACGGCTTCACTGGATTAAAACACATCTCAGTGGACCATTACTGCAGCCACAGTAATTACTCATTACTAAAAGAGAACTGCAGCCTTGTATGTGGGATTCATTATGAACAGGGCTGAATTAGGATTCTGAGCAGTGGTGGAATTGTCCTCAAGATAATTCGAACAGAATTGTGTTGTCTCCCAGTCACAACCCTGCTGAGGGGAGGACGGCTTATAATAATAGCTGGAACGGCGCAAATGGAATGATTCCATTCCACTAATTCCACTCCAGCGATTACCACAAGCCCATCCTCCCCAATTAAGGTGCCACCAACCTGCTGTGCTGTGTTCAGTGATTTTTATGTGTATGTTGGACTGTAATGTCTTAACGTATCAGAGTAATAATCACTCAACTACTGCTATATATAGATATATGGTCCAACCATTCGTCACCTTATTCAATACAAAACAATACGAGACTCAACATTATAAAGAGATGACTAATCACTAACTCAGCCATTCCTCAGATCCCTGAAACTCTCTGCTGCTCGGACCCATTAAAAGACGTCAGAGTTCTCTGTGATCCACCAAATACACAAAGCCTTATCTCTCTAAAAGCCCAGTCATTATCCAGATCACCATGTGGAAAACACTGCTGGGTTGTGTTGGCCATCAATAGAAGTTGCATTATCAGTGTCATCAACAGTAATTTGCTATCCCGCCGGTCCACAGACAGGCTTCACCATCTGGCCATGCAAGAAACAATAGAAGTGCAGTGCTTTCAAACCTGAATGCCTAAGACCATGATCCTGCTTCATTGTTGAAACCTTTCATATCTAGTCTGTTTGTGCTTGTTGACAATACAGCACAAACAGATCTGGGACCAGGCTACTTAATTTCTAAATGACTCTGAGCATGACTATCTAGTGACAACCCGTCCCTTTTTCCCACACCCTCCTGACCCCTGACCCCTGACCCCTGACCACTGACCACTAAAGGATACTTCCATTCCACGATGTTAATGGCAGCCTTGCGGAAAGGGTTCTTCAGCGTGAGGAAGAAGAGGGACCGAGTGGGCCGAGGGTTTCCTCCAGTGGCCAGGAGCTTCTTTAGCTTCTCCTTCTGCTTTCTCTTCAGAGTTTCCTCGTCCATAATGTAGGACTGCAGGTTCGGTTCGCCACCACTGTCCGCCATCTTGACTCTACCTGAAAAGTTTGGATGAAGTGAAGTCGGTCGTTAAAATGGCCTCCTCAGCCAGCCAGCTACTGTACTCCCAACCTGATCTGGTCCTCCAGATATTGGCCCAAGTTGGCCCAAGTGAAGATGGTTGCCTTCTGTGCTGTATTCCACCAGGTCAGCTAGCTCAGCTAATCTAGGTCTGCTCTGACGATCTACTCCTACTAGTCCTCTTCATAACCTGCTGGGTTTGCACTCCTCTCTCCTCTCTGCTGTCTATATCTCCCTGTCCTCTTTCTTGGTCATACATTCTATGACTGACAGTGTCTGACTGTCTCTCTCATGTTCCCTCTCTCTCTCTCTCTCTCTCTCTCTCTCTCTCTCTCTCTCTCTCTCCTCTCTCTCTCTCCCATTCCACTCTCTCTCTCTCTCTCATTCCACTCTCTCTCTCTCTCTCTCTCTCTCTCTCTATCTCTCCCTCTCTCTCTCTCTCTCTCTCTCTCTCTCTCTCTATCTCTCTCTCACACACTCTCTCTCTCTCCCTTTCTGAGATGACAGGACTGTGTATTGGTTGGAGAAACAGTTGGTCAGTGGAATAATAAATATAGACAATCATTGTCATTCTATATGAGAGGGGCGAGTGGGCATGGCTGGAGGTATGGTGTGTATGCAAGTGTGTGCTTGCATGTGTGTGTGTGTGTGTGTGTTTGCAGGAGTGTACATTTACCAAGACTGAAGGGTAAGGCAGGGTAAGGCAGGTACTATGTCGTTCTCGGCCCTAAAGTAATATTGTGTCATTGGCTAACAGGGTTGGAGTGGTGTCCTGTCATTGGTCGTAGCAGACATTGGCTTTGCAGTATGACTTTCAATTTCTTTTTAGTGGCCTTGACAGACATGACTTCTACCACTGGAGTTGAGGTTTCTCCTCATTGGTTGACTGAACCCTCCATGACCTCTGACGTATGTTTGGGAATCAAGCGCAGCGCTAGTTCATGCATGATGAGCGGAGCAAATAAATTATTGCAGAGTGTATTTCATTTTGTTCTGGATGGGTTTTTCCCATGCATGTGTTTCTTCTGTGTCTGCCTTTGATGTATGCATGACAGTGAAGGATGACGTGATCTGTGGTTTCTGTTGTTTGGACATGAACTGAGTTGTGCTTTCCTATTTTATGAAGAGAAGAGAGTGGTTAAGGCCTAGCTAGTGTTAAGAGAGTGGTTAAGGCCTAGCTAGTGTTAAGAGAGTGGTTAAGGCCTAGCTAGTGTTAAGATAGTGGTTAAGGCTGTTGTGGTGATGATTTTTGATCATCTTGATTATTGACCATTGAATGTACAGTGCGTTCGAAAAGTGTTCCGACCCCTTGACTTTTTCCACATGTTGTTATGTTGCAGCCTTATTCTTTTCCTCATAAATCTACACACAATAACCCATAATGACAAAGCAAAAACAGGTTTTAACAATTTTTTGCAAATGTTATAAAAATAAAAACAGACCCTTTTCTATGAGACTCGAAATTGAGCTCAGGTGCATCCTGTTTCCATTGATCATCCTTGAGAAGTTTCAACAACTTAATTGGAGTCCCGTAGTAAATTCAATTGATTGGACATGATTTGGAAAGCCACACACCTGTCTATATAAGGTCCCACAGTTGACAGTGCATGTCAGAGCAAAAACCAAGCCATGAGGTCGAAGGAATTGCCCATAGAGCTCTGAGACAGGACCGTGTCAAGGCACAGATCTGGGGAAGGGTACCAAAAACATTTCTGGAGCATTGAAGGTCCCCAAGAACACCTCCATCATTCTTAAATCGAAGAAATTTGGAACCTCCAAGACTCTTCCTAGAGCTGGCCGCCCAGCCAAAATGAGCAATCGGGGGAGAAGGGCCTTGGTCAGAGAGGTGACCAAGAACCCGATGTTCACGCTGACAGAGCTCCAGGGTTCCTCTGTGAAGATGGGAGAACCTTCCAGAAGGACAAACATCTCTGCAGCACACCATCAATCAGGCCTTTAGAGCGGCCAGACGGACGCCACTCCTCAGTAAAAGGCACATGACCGCCCTCTTGGAGTTTTCCAAAAGGCACCTAAAGACTATCAAACCATGACAAACCAGATTCTCTGGTCTAATGAAACCAAGATTGAACTCTTTGGCCTGAATGCCAAGTCTCTACAGTGAAGCATGGTGGTGGCAGCATCATGCTCTGGGCATGTTTTTCAGCGGCAGGGACTGGGAGACTACTCAGGATCGAGGGAAAGATGAACGGTAAAGGACAGAGAGATCCTTGATGAAAACCTGCTCCAGAGCACTCAGTATCTCAGACTGGGGTGAAGGTTAATCTTCCAACAGGCCAACGACCCTAATAACACCGCCAAGACAACGCAGGAGTGGCTTCGGGACAAGTCTCTGAATGTCCTTGAGTGGCCCAGCCAGAGCCCGGACTTGAACCCAATTGAACATCTCTGGAGAGACCTAAAAATAGCTGTTTAGCGATACTCCCCCTCCAACTTGGCAGAGCTTGAGAGGAAATGCAGAGAAGAATGGGAGAAACTCCCCAAATACAGGTGTGCAAAGCGTCATTCACAAGAAGACTCAAGGCTGTAATCGCTGCCAAAGGTGCTTCAACAGTAAAGGGTCTGAAAACTTGTTTTTATTGATGAGGGGAAAAAAACAATTTAATCAATTTTAGAACATGGCTGTAATGTAACAAAATTTGGAAAACGTGAAGTGGTCTAAATACTTTAAGAATACACTGTAGATATATGTGTTGTTGTTTTTTACTGGAAAATCGTGCTTTGACTGCACTGCCCCTTTAACTTTACCAATATGAATTAATGCCTATACTTAACCGTCAAAACTCAAAGTGTATACTTAAGCGTCAAAACTCAAAGTGTAAGCAGTCAACAAGTGCTCAGCATATGTGGGAACTCCTTCAAGACTGTTGGAAAAGTATTTCAGGTGAAGCTGGTTGAGAGAATGCCAAGAGTGTGCAAAGCTGTCATCAAGGCAAATGGTGGCTATTTGAAGAATCTCAAATATAAAGCATATTTAGATTTGTTTAATACTTTTTTGGTTACTAAATGATTCCACATGTGTTATTTAATTGTTTTGATGTCTTCACTATTATTCTACAATGTAAAAATAGTAAAAATAAAGAAAAACCCTTGAATGACTAGGTGTTCGAAAACCTTTGACTGGTAGTATATGTGTGTTAAAAATATATATAAAATATCTGTATCACCAAATATCTTTATCACCAACTTTTCACTCAATATCACAACGAAATTTCCAAAAGATGTAATGCTCTGAAATAAATGAACAACAGTTTATTTTGATAACAAAACTGTAATGTGTCGCTACGGTGATCAGTTTCTCATTTGAAATACAATAAACAATGCATGCTTATTGAAATTAATTTCTCTCAGAGTTTCATGTGTTAAGTGTAATTGTTAAAAAACATAATCAGTGGTTTGGTACAACCTTTTTGTGTCACAAAACAATAGACATTGCCAATACATAACACAGTATCAAGTGGAAAAGTTTTTAATTATTTATCTTTGTGCTCAGGGTGTGATGTTGTAATGAGCAGTCCTTGGAGAGGGGGAACTCACACCCTTTCCACAAATGTCCATCCACAGTCCCTCTCACAAATGACAATACCCATAATCCCCTAGATCCCAGAGCCCTCTGTCTCCCCACAGTCTACCTCCGGTGAGGAAGAGAAAGAGTGTGAGAGAGAGTGAGGTGAACCCCCATTGCTGTGTCCCAAGTCCTCCGTCCCACAGGGAGCAGAACTGGGGCTGTGGCACGCCTGTTCCCCCTCACGCCCCTCTCTCCCTTTCCCCTGCCCCTCCACCAGACCCTGCAGGTATTTAATATAACAAATCGCTGCCCTGAGTGTCTCCACTTTACTGAGCCTCTTCTCACTGGCGCCACATGGCAGGTGGTCCCTCAGCTTGGCATAGCCCTGGTTCACACACTTTACCCTCTGACGCTCCCGCTCATTCCTCTTCTGAAGAAACGCCGGCTCGAAGGGACATTCGTACACCCCGAAGCGTCCATGGTGGAAGGGAGATAGGTATGGGAGCAGGGTGGGGCCTCCAGGGCTCCGGAACGAGGCGTCATAGAGGCCTCCAGTGTCCATGGTGGTGGGGTAGAGGAGGAAGGGCACGGTGTGGGCCAGAGGGTCAGAGTGGAGGTGGTGGGTGTGGGAGTGGGTGCGGTTCTCAGAGTGGCCACTAGAGGGAGACAGTCTGTATGGCAGGATGCTGCCTCTGTTAAAGTAAGTGGGCCGCTGATCTACGAAGGGGTGGGAGAAGGCAGCACTCATGTTGATGGTGTAAAGTAACAGAGAGAGATATAGTTCCTCTTTAGACAAACTGATGGATAACGAATCAGAACAACAAGTTATTGAATCACTTTGTTTTGTTGTTTCCTCCACTGGTGAGTTTTATGGTGAACTTGTTCCCCTCAAGTAGAAGGAGAAACCAGGTGAAGCTTCATCATCAAACACTTTCCTCTTCTCTCCTTTCCTCTTGTATATCTGTGGATGTGAATTAAGACAGGATGAAAGTTTAGAGCTTAGTTAAATGAGACGCCTTCATCAAACACGGGACTTTTTGAGGATAATGATAATTATTGCATGTATTTAAAGATGAAATGAGGCTTTATAAACTTCAGAGGTAAGGGATTAGGTAGCTATACTTGAGGATATTTTCGGTTAATTGAAAATCCGTTGTTTTTTTTACTGCAATGAGAGTATGCAAATTCAAGACTACTCCCTGGCTTTAATCTACTTTAATTTTATTGTAAATCAAAAGTCAATTGATCTGAGAATTAACAATGAACGTCACATGAAAGGGTTAACATTGTGGGCAGAACTGTAATTTCCCTCAATAATCTTAAAATATCCTCTAATCCCTCTCTCCCTCCCTCTCTTCTTCTCCTCTCCTTCTTTCGTTCTCTTCTCTCCCTCTCCTGCACAGATAGAGAGAAAGAGAGAGAGACAGAAAGAGACAGAAAGAGACAAGGAGAGAGAGAGAGAGAGAGAGAGAGAGAGAGAGAGAGAGAGAGAGAGAGAGAGAGAGCGAGAGAGAGAAGAGGAATTCCCCTCTCTTTATGCCAGTGTCGGGTTTCCCAAAGACAGTGGAACTGCTGCCAAAACCACTTAGGCATTTGAAAGAGAGGGTTCTTGTATACAACATTGACAGTTCTATATGTCTTTTGAACTAACCATTTTACACACACACACAAAGACACACAGACACAGACACAGACACAGACACACACCACCCCCACCAAACCACGCTGTATGCTTGTAGTGCTGGAAAAAAATATATCCATAGTGTAATAGTTTATCATCAAGAGGAGGAATGCTAAGTCTTTCTTTGCATTTAAAGTATGCTGTATCGCATTAGTGGAAACCAAGACTGTTCTCAGGGCTGGTCTGCTGGTTTTGACTTTTCATGGCAGGTTAGGAAAATTAATTTGGCAGGTTAGGAGAATTAGGTTAAGTTTAGGAAAAGGTTTAGGGTTAGCTAAAACACTAAAATTGTCCCCGACGCGACTCAAACATATAATATATCTAGCTACAACCAGTTCTGCCCTGAGAACAGTCTTGGTTTCCACTAATGCAATGCTGCTCAAAGTATTAGGACTTAGATAGAATAGATGGAGTACATGCATAATTATAATGTCTTATAATACATAAGTACAATGGCATTCATATACCTCTATCTATACTATCTATATTCTACACATTATCATAGAACAAAACAGAAGAGATCATATTAAACCATAATGTACAATGCAGGTGCTAAACATTTTTTAGTCCATTGAATTGAACTTAATGATATAAAAGACAGAAAAATAATATATATTTACTGTAGATATTTAGACCCACTGTGGATATTTACTGTAGATATTTAGGCCTACTGTGGATATTTACTGTATATATTTAGGCCTATTGTGGATATTTACTGCAGATATTTAGGCCTACTGTAGATATTTACTGTAGATATTTACTGTGGATATTTACTGTAGATATTTAGGCCAACTGTGGATATTTACTGTGTGGCCTGGCCACACAAAACACCTCTTCATCCTGCATTATTTACATGTCACATGACACAGTTCATTGCATTTATTTGCATAGACTCGTACATACTACAGAAAGTCAAATGTGTTTCCTCCATTGCAGATGGGTTCATTCTACTCTCTCCAGCTTACCTTCAGATGAACAGATGAGACTCAGGTTCCTCCACATTTAGTACCAGGCCTCCAGGTACCTTAGCCAGCCTGGGGTAGTCTATCTCTGGAGTCAGGACCTCAGTGCGGTCCCTCTCAGGTGTGGTCTGTAGTGTGGTGTCCTCTTCCTGTAGTTGTGTGTCAGGTGGGAGGTGGATCCCAGTTCTTACCTGCTCTCACCCCTGCATGCCCCACCCACAAAGAGATGGGTGGGAAATCAACTGAGATGAAGAAAGAATTATGGCAGATGTGGTATTTAATAAACACATCCACTCCCAATGATTAATTGGAGAATGTAATGATATTTTGACAAGCTTGTCAACACTGCAGTAAATAATGTCATGTCAGATTCACATTTTTGCCGACTCACTTATCAACAGCAACTTATAGTAGCAAGGACACACATTCTTATACTTTTCCCAGACTGGCACCTCTTGGGAATCAAACCCACAACGCTAGCATTGCAAGCACCATGCTCTACCAACTGAGCCATACAGGACTCAATGATCTATCAGACAGAGCATCAGTACCAGTAATTCACCATTAAAAAAACCTCATTACACTATTGATTTGTGTTTAATTTCATATTGCTGATTGAGTCAACTGCAGTGAGCATTGTCTAAAAGAGAATCAGAATGTTCTGACAACTAAGGATCATCTCCTTTTTCATCATGTTGTTCGTTGTCTTGAAGGAAGGGACTGTTCAAACTGCCGCTAAATGTCAGTTGCAGTAATAGCCAGGTGTACTGGTTCAGAGCAGAATCACAGAGCTGCATCCTGGGAATGACTGTTTGCTGTTTCCTATCTCTAATCCTCCACTTCCGACACTGATTAAACAGTCTAGTCATTTAGGTAGAACCATAGAAATCACTGACAATATTTAATAAATAAAGGATCTCAGAGGGTGGAACCACCTTCTAGAAAGCACACTTCCTGTTCTCCTAAAATGTGAAATATACTCTGAATATACATGGGACAACGTGTTGAAAGCATTCCACAGGGATGCTGGCTAATGTTGACTCCAATGCTTCCCAAAGTTGTATAAAGTTGGCTGGATGTCCTTTGGGTGGTGGACTGTTCTTGATACACACAGGAAACTGTTAAGCGTTAAAAACCCAGCAGCGTTGCAGTTCTTGATACGAACCGATGCACCTGGTACCTACTATCATTCCCCGTTCAAGGCACTTACATTTTTTGTCTTGCACAATTATTATTATTTTTTTACATTCCTAAAAATGATGTTTTTTTTATCTATTAGTAAATTTGAGTTTAACCACAATATTTGTTGTATTACTTGTTCAGTTATTTTTATGGTGGATTAAGTTGAAATTGCAAACAACTGTCTATGGCTTGTTTTAAATATAGCAATATTTGGGGGATGGTTTCCTTTTCAATTAAGTGAAAGTGTGAGGTTGTAATCTGAACAAAGGGGAAAAGGCCATACTTCAACATGGGTTGAAACATTCTTATTACTTTGCTAGAGAACCAGTTTGTATTAAGTATAACTTTAGTATGAATGAAGCCTTTAGTGAGAGGTCTAATGATTTAATATTTTATCATTTCTGCCCTCCGAATTCATATTAATTATATAAATAGGCCCATTTAATTTTGTCTGGCTTGCCGTTCCAAATAAAATTGAATATTTTTTACTCATATAATTTAACTAACTGTTCGCTAGGTGTAGGCAAAACCATAAGCAAATAAGTAAACTGGGATATGACTAAAGAGTTAATCAGGGTGATTTTCCCACAAATAGACAGGCATTTTCCTTTCCATGGTAGCACGATCTTATCTATTTTTGCTAACTTTCTATTAAAATTTATTGGAGTGAGATAATTTATTTCTTTTGGGATATGTATACCGAATATATACACATCCCCGTCAGACCATTTTATTGTTCGTGTTTGGCGCCGCCCTGAGTGGTCGCCTGTTAAGCAGCTCCCGTTGTCCGTGCATTAATTGTTGTTTTAGTTGTTTTTTTTGTTGTTGTTTTTTTTCGTCTCTTTACTTAGTTTTGTTTGTTTGTTACAGTTGAACTATAATAGTTCAGGATCATGGATTTTCTCGCAGCTGAACGTCGACAGGAGTCGTCAACTATTATTATTTACAACAGAGCCCAGCTCCTGGATTTAGCACACGCAGCGCTGCTGCTCCCCAGGGAAAAGTTTGATATTCCGGACGAGTTGAAAAGGCGACCCCGTGGACGTAGGGCAGGATTGAAATGTAAGGCAAAGCGGAGGAAGTACAAGCCGGCTATACCGTCTATTATTATTCGCAACGTGAGGTCACTACATAACAAGATGGATGAGCTTGATGCTCTTGTCCGTGGACAGAGGGATTATAGGGAAACGAGCCTAATGTTTTTCACGAAGACTTGGCTGAATGATAAAATCCCCATAGAGAACGTCACTATCGGCGGTTTCCAGACC
The DNA here is from genome assembly GCA_023634145.1 of Thymallus thymallus. Classification (NCBI taxonomy): domain Eukaryota; kingdom Metazoa; phylum Chordata; class Actinopteri; order Salmoniformes; family Salmonidae; genus Thymallus; species Thymallus thymallus. The sequence continues at coordinate 15,487,897 of CM042410.1, read as the reverse complement.
ATCAGAGCGGACAGGGATCTCGTCTCTTCCGGTAAGAGCAAGGGTGGTGGGCTGGCTTTATTAGTTAACAATAGATGGTGTAATCCAAGACATATTATTCTTAAGGAACAGTTTTGTAGACCGGACATTGAACTATTAGCCGTTAGCCTGAGACCCTACTATTTGCAGAGGGAATTCACGGCGGCCATTGCTGTTATTGTTTACATCCCGCCTTCCGCGGACACAAACACAGTGTGTGACGTCATCCACTCTGCTATCGCGAGGTTACAGTTCTTTGCCATTTCGGGGGATTTTAACCATGCATCTCTCTCTTCAACGCTGCCCACGTTCAAACAGTTCATGAAGTGCCCAACCAGGAATAATAAAACTCTGGACTTGTTATATGCTAATGTGAAGGATGCATTCAACTCCACTGCACTCCCTCCCCTCGGTAGATCGGATCACAACCTTGACCACCTCCTTCCACACTACAGGCCTTTGGTCCAACAGCAGCCTGCGACCACCAGGACCATTAGGAGATGGTCCCCGGAGGCGAATGAGGCCCTACAGGACTGCTTTGAAACAACAGACTGGGATGTGCTCTGTGAGGCTCATGGGGATGACATTGATGGACTTACTGACTGCATAACGGACTATATTAATTTTTGTGTAGACAACACTGTACCCACCAGGAAGGTACGCTGTTTTCCAAACAATAAACCCTGGGTCACCAGCGACCTGAAGGCCCTGTTGAATGAGAAGAAGAGGGCCTTCAAGGAGAGGGACAAGGACAAATTGAAATGCGTCCAGAGGGAGCTGAAGTTGCGGATTGCTGAGGGGAAGAGAAGGTATAAGGAGAAGATGGAGGACAAGCTGAGGCAGAGCCAGGTGAGAGAGGTGTGGAAGGGTATGAGAAATATCACTGGCTTCAAAAAGTCAAAAAGTGGGCAGACGGAGGGGACCCAGGACAGAGCCAATGAGATGAACCAATTTTTTAACAGGTTTGATACTGGCCCTGTCCACCTGCCTTCCAGCTCCTCAGGCCACACACCCTCATGGCTGTCCCACCCCCACTTTGCCCACAACACCTCTGCTGAGACAATCAGTGACCCCTCCTCCACCCCTGCTCCCCCTGGACTGATCCTCAACACCAGAGAGCCAGAGAGCGCTACAGGAGGTCCTTCCTGCCGGCGGCTATTAGACTATATAATGCCTCACCGGGGTGCCGTGCCGTCGGCAACATAGATCTGGAACTGTTGGGGTGCTAGGCCCTAGTTTAACAATTATGCATCCATCCGTGAGTAACTCTGGTCCGTAATCACTCATTCACTCAGGACCTATTTATTCATGCAGGTCTGTATATACAGTGGGGAGAACAAGTATTTGATACACTGCCGATTTTGCAGGTTTTCCTACTTACAAAGCATGTAGAGGTCTGTAATTTTTATCATAGGTACACTTCAACTGTGAGAGACGGAATCTAAAACAAAAATCCAGAAAATCACATTGTATGATTTTTAAATAATTAATTTGCATTTTATTGCATGACATAAGTATTTGATCACCTACCAACCAGTAAGAATTCCGCCTCTCACAGACCTGCTAGTTTTTCTTTAAGAAGCCCTCCTGTTCTCCACTCATTACCTGTATTAACTGCACCTGTTTGAACTCGTTACCTGTATAAAAGACACCTGTCCACACACTCAATCAAACGGACTCCACACACTCAATCAAACAGCTGTGTAAGGACATCAGGGATAAAATTGTAGACCTGCACAAGGCTGGGATGGGCTACAGGACAATAGGCAAGCAGCTTGGTGAGAAGGCAACAACTGTTGGCGCAATTATTAGAAAATGGAAGAAGTTCAAGATGACGGTCAATCTCCCTCGGTCTGGGGCACCATGCAAGATCTCACCTCGTGGGGCATCAATGATCATGAGGAAGGTGAGGGATCATCCCAGAACTACACGGCAGGACCTGGTCAATGACCTGAAGAGAGCTGGGACCACAGTCTCAAAGAAAACCATTAGTAAAACACTATGCCGTCATGGATTAAAATCCTGCAGCGCACGCAAGGTTCCCCTGCTCACGCCAGTGCATGTCCAGGCCCGTCTGAAGTTTTCCAATGACCATCTGGATGATCCAGAGGAGGAATGGGAGAAGGTCATGTGGTCTGATGAGACAAAAATAGAGCTTTTTGGTCTAAACTCCACTCGCCTTGTTTGGAGAAAGAAGAAGGATGAGTACAACCCCAAGAACACCATCCCAAACGTGAAGCATGGAGGTGGAAACATCATTCTTTGGGGATGCTTTTCTGCAAAGGGGACAGGACGACTGCACCGTATTGAGGGGAGGATGGATGGGGCCATGTATCGCGAGATCTTGGCCAACAACCTCCTTCCCTCAGTAAGAGCATTGAAGATGGGTCGTGGCTGGGTCTTCCAGCATGACAACGACCCGAAACACACAGCCAGGGAAACTAAGGAGTGGCTCCGTAAGAAGCATCTCAAGGTCCTGGAGTGGCCTAGCCAGTCTCCAGACCTGAACCCAATAGAAAATCTTTGGAGGGAGCTGAAAGTCTGTATTGCCCAGCGACAGCCCCGAAACCTGAAGGATCTGTATGGAGGAGTGGGCCAAAATCCCTGCTGCAGTGTGTGCAAACCTGGTCAAGAACTACAGGAAACGTATGATCTCTGTAATTGCAAACAAAGGTTTCTGTACCAAATATTAAGTTCTGCTTTTCTGATGTATCAAATACTTATGTCATGCAATAAAATGCAAATTAATTACTTAAAAATCATACAATGTGATTTTCTGGATTTTTGTTTTAGATTCCTTCACTCACAGTTGAAGAGTACCTATGATAAAAATTACAGACTTCTACATGCTTTGTAAGTGGGAAAACCTGCAAAATCGGCAGTGTATCGAATACTTGTTCTCCCCACTGTACATACTCATGTACAGTTGTTATATCATATCACGTGCAATATTGTAAGTCATTCTTGGACCTAACTTACGTAGTCATTCACTCAGGAATGCATATTAGTATCCTGTCAGTTCCACCTTTTCTCAATGGTTTTAGTATATCGAATGTGCAATACGTGCAGCTATCTGTAATTCAACCCTGCACACTAAAGACTGTATTTTAAGGGAATTACTATTATTACCCCAAATTATATCATACACACATTTAGCTATTTAAGTTTCTCTTCCTGTCATTTACCTGTACAGTTTATGTAACCATGCAAGTATTCACTTATCTGTAAATATAACTGTATATTTACCTGTACAGCTAATTTAACCAGGCAAAATATTCACTTACCTGTTCATTTGGCTAGTCTGTCTATTAAGTAAACTATTATTACCATCGCTCATATCATATGCATTTTTAGCTACTGAAGTATTTCTCTGCCATCGAACGTATAGTATAGTAAACCATCCAACATCCACCAATGTATAGTGTACATATTCAGCCAACCACCCATACTATGCAATGTCTTTTTATAGCTTTTTTTTTGCACTCCAGATATCTTGTATTTCTATACTTTTTCATACTGCCGCTCTATGTATCATGTATCGTGTATCTGTCTTTTGTGTACCTTCGTTTTGGCATTTTGCACCTGCCCTGTGTTTTGTTGTAGCTGCTTGACAAAGAAATTTCCCCCTCGGGGATCAATAAAGTACCTATCTATCTATTGGTAAACTACAGTCGTGGCCAAAAGTTGAGAATGACACAAGTATTGGTCTCCACAAAGTTTGCTGCCTCAATGTTGATTATGACAATTTGCATATACTCCAGAATGTCATGAAGAGTGATCAGATGAATTGCAATTAATTGCGAAGTCCCTCTTTGCCATGAAAATGAACTTAATCCCCCCCCAAAATGTCCACTGCATTTCAGCCCTGCCACAAAAGGACCAGCTGCCATCATGTCAGTGATTGTCTCGTTAACACAGGTGAGAGTGTTGACGAGGACAAGGCTGGAGATCACTCTGTCATGCTGATTGAGTCAGAATAACAGACTGGAAGCTTTAAAAGGAGGGTGGTGCTTGAAATCATTGTTCTTCCTCTGTCAACCATGGTTACCTGCAAGGAAACACGTGCCGTCACCATTGCTTTGCACAAAAAGGGCTTCACAGGCAAGGAGATTACTGCTGGTAAGATTGCACCTAAATCAACCATTTATCGGATCATCAAGAACTTCAAGGAGAGAGGTTAAATTGTTGTGAAGAAGGCGAGCGTCAGGGCGCCCAAGAAAGTCCAGCAAGCGTCTCCTAAAGTTGATTCAGCTGCGGGATCGGGGCACCACCAGTGCAGAGCTTGCTCAGGAATGGCAGCAGGCAGGTGTGAGTGCATCTGCACGCACAGTGAGGTGAAGACTTTTGGAGGATGGCCTGGTGTCAAGAAGGGCAGCAAAGAAGCCACTTCTCTCCAGGAAAAACATCAGGGACAGACTGATATTCTGCAAAAGGTACAGGGATTGGACTGCTGAGGACTGGGGTAGGGTCATTTTCTCTGATGAATTCCCTTTCCGATTGTTTGGGCCATTCGGAAAACACCTTGTCCAGAGAAGACAAGGTGAGCGCTACCATCAGTCCTCTGTCATGCCAACAATAAAGCATCCTCAGCCCATTCATGTGTCGGGTTGCGTCTCAGCCAAGGGAGTGGGCTCACTCACAATTTTGCCTAAGAACACAGTCATGAATAAAGAATGGTACCAACACATCCTCCGAGAGAAACTTCTCCCAACCATCCAAGAACAGTTTGGTGATGACCAATTCCTTTTCCAGCATGATGGAGCACCTTGCCATAAGGCAAAAGTGATAACTAAGTGGCTCGGGGAACAAAACATTGACATTTTTGGTCCATGGCCGGGAAACTCCCCAGACCTTAATCCCATTGAGAACTTGTGGTCGATCCTCAAGAGGCGGGTGGACAAACAAAAACCCACAGCTTCTGACAAACTCCAAGCATTGATTATGCAAGAACGGCCTGCCATCAGTCAGGATGTGGCCCAGAAGTTAATTGACAGCATGCCAGGGCGGATTGCAGAGGTCTTGAAAAAGAAGGGTCAACACTGCAAATATTGACTCTTTGCATAAACTGAATGTCATTGTCAATGAAAGCCTTTGACACTTATGGAATACTTGTAATTATACTTCAGTGTACCATAGTAACTACTGACATAAAGATCTAAGAACACTGAAGCAGCAAACTTTGTGGAGACCAATACTTGTGTCATTCTCAAAACTTTTGGCGACGACTGTACACAGTAATGTAAATGTTGTATTTTTTTTGTGATCCAATCCGTAATATAGTACACTTATCAAAATTATGTTGTAAAAAGTATCTAGATCCTCTATGAGGCTTTGGAGGGATTCTAATTGTGGATATAAAAGAAAACACAAGTCATCAGCATACAATGACAACTTTGTTTTTAAGCCCTGGTTTTCTTACCCCTTGATATTATTGTTGGATCTAATTTTAATAGTGGTATGTTGGACATGTTAGATACACTGTGTGTTTATAGTGGTATGTTGGACATGTTAGATACACTGTGTGTTTATAGTGGTATGTTGGACATGTTAGATACACTGTGTGTTTATAGTTGTATGTTGGACATGTTAGATACACTGTGTGTTTATAGTGGTATGTTGAACATGTTAGATACACTGTACAGTAAATACATCTCTGTAAAAGTACTGCAGTAGTAGAGAGAATACTACAGACACAGTAGAATCATTGAACAAAGTTTGTAATATATTGATGCAAAACACCACAGTACAATCACAACATGTTAGATACACTGTGTGTTTATAGTTGTATGTTGGACATGTTAGATACACTGTGTGTTTATAGTGGTATGTTGAACATGTTAGATACACTGTGTGCCACTTGTTTCTTACCATGGCATTTCAGAAAATGACAGCCAATGACAGTAAAAATGTAAATGTGATGTAATTTGCAGGGTGGCCTGGGACAGGTCTGGGCATGTGTTCTCTGTGATTAGAGAAGAGTAAGGTTCACACATGAGAGCCCGGGACTGAGCCACAGACATTCAGGGAAAGGGGGATTGAGTTGCAGCCGTGTCTGTCTACTACACACACACACACACACACACACACACACACACATCAAACGCAGACAACACACTTTAAAGACCCCAAACATCAGTCATCTCCACATGATGATTGGTGTGGACTCGAATGGCCAGCCCCTCAAAACAGCATCAATATGCCCTCATTAAGTTGCAGCTTGATGTGCTACTCCTCCAAATACGGAGCTGGAATGAGATCCTCAACCATCTAATACAATCACTGAAATACTGCCACTATACTAGTACAATAAAACCACACTAACACCACTAGCACACTACTACCATAACTACCACTGAACATCTACAACTTCAGCAAATAAATTATTGTCAGCAACATCATGCAAATTGTTGGGTATCATATAGATTGTCCTGTGTTTATTCTATCTAAGTCCAAAAGTATTCAAATATTAATATCATAGTGAGATGCAGTATGTCTGAAATTTACTGACTGATGACAAATACACTGTAGGCTACTGTGTTTAATGACACAAAGTAAGCCCAACGCTATAATTCAGAGGTTATATGATCCAACTGTGCATGTCAGGAAATGTTGTTCACTAACCATAGGGATCTGTGGGAGACTTTGGTAGGGATTGGAAGTCAACAAGTACAGGAAACTGAATGTGACAGGTTGAGACGTGACAGGTAATTCCCTTTAAAGATAAGTACAGAACTATGTCACACTATCAACCATAACACGCATACCTCATCTGTTTCGGATAAATACTTTGAAGAGCGATGGAGATGTGAAGAGAGTCTCTCACCATCGGATGGATGTGAAAACAAGGATCCACTCATCAGCGGACCAAGACTAAACAAAATAAAACACGGATTAGCGGCCACAGGCCTAACACACAACCACACACACACAATTCCCCTCTTTCTTTTTCTCTCTCTCTCTCTTTCCCCCCCTCTTTCTCTCTCTCTCCCACTCTTCTCTCTGTCTGGTGAAGTGCCCAGTCCAGTGAAATCAGAGGACATTTTTGGTGAGATCAGCACGGTCGCAGGGCTGCTATTGAAGTCATCACCTCTGTTGAACAGTTTGGAGACGTAGCATTGACAGCTCCACAGTGACACACACACACACACACACACTAATGAACCCAGGAACAATAACATCACTTAAAGTCCAGAAAAGCCTCCAACTAGCTATTGTTTCTTTTCTAGATTACAGTTTTTTACAATCACTTTGCTACTATTTTCAGAACCTTGATGTCAGTTTTCAAAACTCTAGACACAAAACTCAAAATGGTTATCACTTGTAACACAGGCTGTCTAATGTTCAAAACATTGCATTGTGCATTCACATCTTTAAAGAAATCTTGCACTTGCACAATCATTGGTTCAAAAAACAAATTTACTGTGAAATACCATTGAAACATAACTATAGATCACCCACACACAAGCAACCGATAGTTTCACTGTGTCATTGTTCGTACAATCATTAAATGTTGTAGAACAAAATAGGTGATACAGGTTTCATTATGGTACTACATGTACAGTAAATACATCTCTGTAAAAGTACTGCAGTAGTAGAGAGAATACTACAGACACAGTAGAATCATTGAACAAAGTTTGTAATATATTGATGCAAAACACTACAGTACAATCACAACATAGGTTTATTTGAATCAGAGCAAAAATAATTAGCTATGAAATAGAAAAGAAAAGACAGTACTGTAAAACATCAAATGCAGTGTTCCTCAACTTGCTTGCTTGTACTGTAAGTAACAAAACAGAAGTGATTACTGTACTTCTACATTGTCATCAACTCTGTGTTGTGGATTTGGCCACAGGTTCTCATCTACATCACAATGGATGTTTGCATTAGCCAAACATCTTGGAAAAAACCTTCGGGCATGGCGAATCCAGGCCTGACACTGGTCTGCTGTGATGTCATTGCAGGCGTCATCCATGGCCTGGAGAAGAGTGACTTGTTCATGAGGGTACCTATCATGAACCTTCCATAACCATGCGGAGAAAAAAATCCTCAATCGGGTTAAGGAAGGGAGAGTATGGGGGTAAATACAGGGTGGTATATTGTGCATGGGCCTGAAACCATGCTTGCACCACATGAGCATGATGGAACCTGACATTGTCCCACACAATGACATAGGTCACACCTTCAGCTCTACAAACCTGATTGAGCTCATCAAGAAAGGTGACAAGGAGAGCTGCATTATATGGTCCAATATGAGGTCTGCGTCCCACCACACCATCTTCTGATATAGCCGCACACATGGTAATGTTGGCCCCACGTTGTCCAGGTACTTGGATGGTTGCCCGCTGGCCAATGAAGTTCTGACCTCTCCTCCTTGTCTTGGCCAGAATAAAACCTGCCTCATCCAAATATATGAATTTGTGATGGTCGTCATCAGCATCCAGCTCCATCACCCTCTAAAAATACATTTTGGAAAGAGATTTAGAGATTACTGTACAATGTAGAATTTTTGGGAATGTTTTTAAAACAGCCATCTTGAAACTGAACTTACCTGAACATACTCAGTCCTCATTTGCTTCACTCTGTCTGCATTTCTTTCGAAAGGCACACGGTATAGTTGTTTTATAGATACCTGGTGCCTTTTCAGTATGCGTGCAATAGTCGGCAAACTTATGGATCCCACATGGTTGAACATGTCTTCATTGTCCAAGATATGCTGGCGAATTTCTGTAAGGCGAATATCATTTCTGGCCCGAACCAAATCGACCACAGCCTGCTCTTGTTGGTCAGTTAGAATTTTGCCTCTGCCTCCACTATTTGGCCTGGTCACAATTCTACAGGGAACATTAGAGTAAGAAGACACTTGGTCACATCACCTATTCTGTGATACACATTGGTATGCAGTCATTTGACAATTGAGAGTAGCATAATGTTTAGTGCATGCTGATAACTTACCGGTTCTCATTGCGGAAAGTTCTGATTATTGAGGCAACGGTTGACCTTCTGAGGTTTGGTTGTATCATTGTAGCCGCCTCAGTCATTGTCATGCCATGATTTATGACTTGGTCTACAACTATTGCCCGAATTTCATGGGACACTCTATGCTGTTGCTGCCACTGTCTTGGTCCGTGGCCTCTACCACGTTCCCCCACACCTCTCAAACGAGGCCCACGACCACCTCCTTGATCACCTGCTGGCTCCATGTTACGTATCACTATGCTCTTGCAATTGGATCCCAATCAACTCTTTATATACTCATTCCACAATGTGCACTCAATCATCAGTAACGAGTTGGCAGAATTGGACGAGCAATTACAAGGGCCTGCATCTATACAGTGCAGTACTGTCAATACTGTAAATAGTCTGAAAAGGTGGTACAGTATTTGGGACAATAGACACAGTGTCTGATGATAAAATATTAGGCTACATCCATGGATATTGTAGTCTAATTGGTTCATGCTCCACGCTAATTGGTGACAATGAATCTCGTTATCTTGAAACTTTCATGATTTACTGTAAACATGGAAGATTGTTTGTCTGTTTCCATACAACTATGCATTAAGAGTAATGCAACAGTTACTTATCATTTTGAGCAGTTGTATCAATTGATAGTTAGATCATTGTAAGGAAATGAATAGACACTCATTTGAAATGTAATGTGTGAATTGCCTTTTGAAATAGTAGTACTTTGATGTTAAGTTGTGTCATATTGAACAGGTGATTTTTGTTGAATGAACAAATGATCTAAGTTTTATGTGTATTGTATCCAAGCAATTGAGAAAAGGGTTAGAGTTTTGAAAAATTTGCATTTTGATCATTGTTTGTGAGTTTTGTGTCTAGAGTTGTGAAAAATTACATCAAGGTTCTGAAAATAGTAACAAAGTGATTGTAAAAAACTGTATTCTCTCACTAATTTATACTCTAGATTCCATGCTACCAGTCAAAGGACCACAGTTTGGAGGCTGGAGACCTGTTGGATCCAGCCTGCCTGTAACTGCTGCTCTTGTGCAGGTGTCTCAATCTTTCTTGAGATATGGATGGAACAGGTGTGTGTTTGAGAAGAAGTGTTGAGCTGGTCTTTCAAAATCATACCTATAGACACACGCACACACGTGTTTGTGGCGGGTTGAATTATGGCTGTGATGATCATGGAATTTTGGAAGATGGTTATTGGTCAGCCAAATGACCACGGTCACCATTATAACAGTTTGATTTTTTTTTTGTATACAGTATATACTGTGTCATGACGTGACTTACATTAATGTGATGACTATTATTTATCAAATCAACTAACTATGTTTAATTGTTAATAGATTAAATGAATCATGTAACAATTAACTCATTAGGAATTTCGGGCACCACGAAAGAAGTTGTTTAACGAGTTACTATCTCCCGAATTAAACTCTTAGAAGATATATAGATATATAACAGTCACTTATTAATCATTACCTCATATCAGTCTCATTCTGAACGTCGCATACTCCTTGATATCTGCAAGAAACCTAACATTATTGATGAATCAGCAATACACAAATTGGCTTAATTATTTATTTACTAACTAACTAAATAATAACACAGAATACATACACACACACACACGGTATAGGTTATTGATTAGAAACGTAATACAATGAAAACAGGTCCCTAGAGGACTAACAACAGCATGACTGCTTGGTTATAAAAATGGAGTGGTCAGAAAGAGAGGGAGAGAGAGAGACAGAGAGAGATTCAAACTATCGGTGTTAGATTTGAAAACTACGCTCACAGTAATCATAATACTTAGCACCCTAACCACCGTTCATTTAGATAAGAAATGCAATGTATATGTTTTCTGTTGAACCACTTTCTCAAAAAAACGGTTTGAGTGTTCTATCCCACTTCAATGTAACTCGGCTTGTCTTGGAGTGGAGTGTTCGTTAGAATAGTTACATCAGATGTACCAACGGTTGTCTGAGAGGGGGATTCTCCTTCCCACCTCATGTCTTTAGTCAAATGTTCTAGACTACTTCACATGCCAGCTGCAGACTTGTAATGCTATGGTCTAGTGAGTTGGTCTTCTTCTCGTGTAGAGATTGAACGCCTCACGTTTCCTGGTCTGTAGAGGTTTAACCATTTGTAACGTTGAGCTTGCGCTTCACGTCGCCTGGTCTGTGGTAAATTTCATTACCAAGGCTTTTTATCCTTGGGTAAAAAGGGGGCGTTCCATCACACCGACACAATGTCTGTGCTCATTTGGGCATGGTTACTGACTGAGCAAAAGTTTATATGATAAACAGTTTTCTCATTAGAAGGCTAAAATCACATTGCTATCTTAACAAAAGTTCACTTTTTTGAGAAAAAGGTTTTGGCGGCAAGAGGTTCTCTCTACACAAAGAGATTTCCATTTTCCAATAATAGAGACCAAAAGGAGTTGTCTGCTGCACACAATTTACGATTGTCGCGAGGAGCCAACTCCCCCCTTTCCTCTCCTGTGGGAGAGATGGCTATCTATCTGTCAGCCATTTGCCAAGCTGATCTGACAAGTTTGACAAGTTTGATCCTCACCAAGTACAGTATATACAGTACCAGTTTCCTTTATTTTTACTATTTTCTACATTGTGGAATAATAGTGAAGACATCAAAACTATGAAATAACACATATGGAATCATGAAGTAAACAAAAAAGTGTTAAACAAATATAAATATATTTTTCAAAGTAGCCACCCGTTGCCTTGATGACAGCTTGCACACTCTTGAAATTCTCTCAACCAGCCTCATGAGGAATGCTTTTCCAACAGTCTTGAAGGAGTTCCCACATATGCTGAGCACTTGTTGGCTGCTTTTACTTCACTCTGCGGTCCGACTCATCCCTAACCGTCTCAATAGGGTTGAGGTTGGGTGATTGTGGAGGCCACGTCATCTGAAGCAGCACTCCATCACTCTCCTTGGTCAAATAGCCCTTACACTTGCCAGGAGGTGTGTTGTGTGTCATTATCCTGTTGAAAAACAAATGATAGTCCTACTTAGCGCAAACCAGATGGGATGGCATATCAATGCAGAAGGCTGTGGTAGCCATGCTAAATCAATTCTAAATAAATCACAGTCACCAGCAAAGCACCCCCACACCATAACACCTCCTCCTCCATGCTTCATGGTGGAAACCACACATGCAGAGATCATCTATTCACCTACTCTGCGTCTCACAAGGACACAGCGGTTGGAACCAATCAGACCAAAGGACCGATTTCCACTAGTCTAATATCCATTGCTCGTGTTTCTTGGCCCAAGCAAATCTCTTCTTCTTATTGGTGTCCTTTAGTGGTTTCTTTTTAGCAATTGGACCATGAAGGCCTGATTCACACAGTCACCTCTGAACAGTTGATGTTGAGATGTGTCTGTTACGTGAACTCTGTGAAGCATTTATTTGGGCGGCAATCTGAGGTGCAGTTAACTCGAATGAACTTATCCTCTGTAGCAGAGGTAACTCTGGGTCTTCCTTTCCTGTGGTGGTCCTCGTGAGAGCCAGTTTCATCATAGTGCTTGATTTGTTGCAACTGCACTTTCAAAGTTCTTTACATTTTCCAGGCATGGACTGGGAGACTAGTTAGCATCGAGGGAAAGATGAACGGAGCAAAGTACAGAGAGATCCATTCAACATTGGCCATGCTGTCAATTAAGCATGATTTGTGCTGCGCTAAAAACAACTTAACTCAGAACTGCGAAATGTGACTTTAGTGAGTTCAAGACAACTGGAAACTTGGGAAAACGAGCTATGACTGGGAAAATATGTTTTGTACTTTCATCCAACTCAGAACTGTAAATTCGGAACTTGGGCCTCTTTCTAGAGCTACAACCTGAAGATCGCTGACGTCATCATGATTCAACCTTTTTTTATTTGAATTTCCCAGTTGTCTTGAAAGCACCATAAATCCAGAGAATGACAGAATTTGACGACAAAGTTTGATGACAGAATTTGCCCACGAAGGACCGCCGCGCCACCTTCCTGTTCAAGAGAGCACAGCACATAATTTTGCCTACTGTTCTGACTTGGTGGTGCACATGTAGCCTATAACCTGTTTTTGAGAAATGCAATCATTGAATATTGTAAGAGCTTTCATTGTCTGTTTAAATGCCCCCTTCATTTATCCTATGGTTCTGACTTGATGTACAGGGAGAACACTGCAAGAATGGCCCATGTTCTGAATTCTGTCGCTGTACATTTCAAAAGTGCTGAACAAATAGTTATATTGACTACGTCCGTCCTAGCTTGCTCATTAATGTCTTAATCGAAATTACGGACGGCCTCTTATCCGCTTGTCGTCCCCTTATGCCATAGTTTGTACATCTCAATTGTCAGTAGAAACCACATTTGTTTAAGCAAGTCAGCCATATCAGCTATGTTTTTTTAAAAGTCAGTAAATGAGGCTGAACTAACTGTTTCGCTGCCAGACAAGGCTTCGCTGATAGCCAGGTGTAGCAGTGGTAAGGTGTTGGGACTTACAGTTTGTGGGCACCGTTTGTCACTGTTATAGTGCAACTAATGTATTGTTTAGTGTTGTGTTGTGTAGTGGCTTTGCTGGCATTCATCCCACTTTTTCCCCACCAAGATTTACATGCTAAAATCGCCACTGGATATTTCATTTTTTTTATTTTTAATAAAGAAATGTCTAAAAACCTGTTTTTATTATGGGGTATTTTGTGTAGATTGAGTAAATGTGTTATATTTAATCAATTTTAGAATAAGGCTATAACGTAACAAAATGTGGAAAAGGTCAAGGGATCTGAATATTTTCCGACTGTACCCCATAAAATAATGATTGACATATTTTCATAAAAAACATAATTTTTATGAATTTATTCATACTATTTCAGACCAATTCAGACCAATTCCACACACCCTCCCGTCTGTCAGCCTCTGCCAAATCTATGGGCCAAATGCGTTCAGTTCAGTTCAACGTTTACTAGGTTTGTGACAGTTTGTACTGAACAACACGTTACCCCAAAACAGTGCGCACTGTTCTTCAACAGCCTTGGAGCTATGCCTGATCAATATGTGTGACCACTTGAAATCGCATAACTCGTGCAGCACATCATACACGCCCTCTGGGCCACCACAACCACGTCGTTCTTACACTTGTCACTCAGTACTGTTTCCCTTTCCGTTGAATTAAACGTTGAACACTGTTTTGTTGTACTGAAAGCACCCCTGGTCATTTCGTTGAACTAAACCTTGCACACATAGAGCTGGTGTCAGTCTATGCCTTATATTCTGACTTGCCTTATTAAAGTAATAGATATGTAAATTAAGAGGTGAATTGTATTGTAATGTCCTGAGTTGGGACTAGTGATGTGTCATGCGCAAAAGATGCGGCTCTGAGAGCCGATGCTTTGTAGTGAATCAGAAGAGCCGGCTCGCATCGAGTGAGAGCCGGCTCCCAGTTTTTTTCCTTTCGCTGCGTGCTTACAGGCAGAACTTTGTTTTGATTGGTCAGCAATCGCATCGCGGCCAATCAGATGTGAGGATATGGGATCATACCATTATGTAAAAACAGAGAGGGGGGTGAAGTGAAGCGGCACTCCACTGCAAGTTAATGAGTCGTAACAACGTTAATAACGACACTGTCTGTCAGATAGCGGTGAGGAGAGTGTGTGAGTCGTAACTATGAGTGACACCCGAAAGAGAAGCAGCATCTGGCTCCAGTTTAAAGACAATGGAAACAACAAAGCAGAGTGCGTTCACTGCAAGATGAAAATTACTTTAAGAGCAGGTTCCACCACAAACCTGCATAGACATATGAGAACTGTCCATCCTACAGTGCAGTTAGAGGAGAGAGGGCAAGCTAGCACCCCATCTACAGATCCTGGTGTGTCTCATCCCCAAAAAACAGCAACTGCAGCAGCATCTACTGGCTTCCCCACACATGCAGGTATAACCTCTCCTACTGCAGCTCAAAGCAAAATAAGCCAGTTTATACCCAAAGTGATGACCCCATCCAAACAGCACAGCATTGATGTAGAGCTAGCTAAAATGATAGCTACTGATTTCCAACCCTTTTCAATTGTGGAGGACAGAGGTTTTAAAAGTTTTGTCAAAACTTTAAATCCCACATACACTCTTCCCAGTAGAAAAACATTGTCCCAAACAACAATACCTAAACTATATGACACAGAACGGGCATTATGGCAAGTAAGGGTGAAACAAGCTCCATCAGTTTGCCTGACAACTGACTGCTGGACCTCCAGAACAACCTGCTCTTTCATGGCTGTCACTTGCCATTTCATTGAAAATTACAAGATGACATCTTGCCTTTTGGACTGCTTTGAGTTCACAGAGAGACACACTGCAGAAAACCTAGCAGATGAGCTAGTAAGAGTGGCAAAAGAGTGGCAAGTAGAGGACAAAGTAGTGTGCTGTGTGAGTGACAATGCAGCAAACATCACCAAAGCCATACAAATTCTTAAGTGGACCCATCACCCATGTCTGGCACATACACTAAACCTCATGATTAGAGATGCCCTAAAGGTGGTCAAACCAACCGTGGATAAGGTGAAGGCTGTTGTGGAGTTTTTCCACAAAAGCACAGTTGCAACACAGAGGCTAAAGTCCACACAGTGCCAGATGGGGATGCCTGAACTGAGGCCCAAACAAGAGTGTGCCACCAGGTGGAACTCAACATTTTATATGTTGAAACGAATTCTTGAAACAAAAGATGCCATCATCTCCACCCTGGCCCTCATCAACGCACCAGTTGATGCTCTATGTCAAGAGGAATGGGAGCTGGTGAAAGAGGTCTGCACCGTCCTGCAACCATTTGAGGAGGTGACTGTGGAAATAAGTGCAGACAGGTACCTTGGACCATTTTTTTTCACTACTACCATTCAGTCACTATTATACATTGCAGAAACAATACAGTATAATGTGCCACATATAATATGCCACATACTTTAAAAAAAGCTTCATTTTAAAAGTTGCTGTTTCTCTCCCTCAGCTATGTTTCTGCCTCAAAAATGCTCCTGCTATGCAAAGGTTTGCAGCGTGTGACAGCCCAACAGACTGTAACCATGCAGAAAGGGAAAGAATTGGTTGCAGCTCTTTGTTCAGCCATGGACCGGAAATTTCTGCGTATGGAGTACAACACTGTCCACTCAGAAACCACATTATTGGATCCTAGGTTTAAAAAACTTGCATTCAATGACAACAGAGCTGTTGATGAGGCACTTCAGAGAATTAGTGCAGCAGCAAGATGCACCCCTAGCAGCCAGCCAGCTCCGCCATTAGAAGGCCAAGTGTATGAGGAACCACAAACCTCTGTTGTTTGGAGGCTTTTTGATGAAAGAGCTACAGGAGATGCTACAAGAAGAAATCCTACAGCTGATGCTATACTGGAGGTGAGGTCTTATCTTGAGGAGCCCATCATCCAACGAGCAGAAGACCCACTGAGCTGGTGGCAGGCCAAGGCCTCAGTCTTTCCACGCCTGGCGAAGGTGATGGAAGGGAGACTGTGTATTGTGGCAACATCGGTTCCTTCAGAGAGAATCTTCTCAAAAACAGGGCAGATAATCTCAGAAAGAAGAAATAGGATCAGTCCATCAAAGCTGAGGCATCTGATTTTTTTGAATGCCAATCTTCACTGAGGACATTAATACTGTTTGCTTGAGTTTGGTTCTAGTTCTGTTCTAGTTCAATTCTGTTTATTTGCTGTTTTTTTGTTGTTAATTTGTGCAAAAAAATGTTTGATTAAAATGATTAAAAACAAAAGAATGCTTTTGTAACAAAATAAATGCATAAAAACACTGCACATGAAAGGGTTTTCAACACACAAACCATTTTTTTTTTTTAAAGTTAGGGTAAAATAAAGGCCTACAAATAAATCCTAAATTAAGAGCCGTTCAGGAGTCGAAAGAGCCGGCTCTTCTTTGGGAGCTGAGCCAAAAGAGCCGGCTCTCGGAAAAGAGCCGAACTTCCCATCACTAGTTGGGACAAATAACGTTAGGGCGAACACAGGTTTAATCTACGGTGGCCGGGAAGTGCAAAGCAACATTACAAAGAATGAAACACTTTTACAAAGCTCGAAACAAATTTACATTTTGGAAAACATTTTTACCTACCATAAAACACAATTACATGGGCAAACTTTTACCAAGGACTTTTACCAAGGACTTTTACCAAGGACAAAACAAATTGCGGCCGAGGGATGTTTTGCCTGGTTTGTGGCAAACACATGAACAGCTTAACGCGGTTTTTCTTTACGTGTGGTCGGTGTTTGGAGTTTTTAAAGGACGCGGACCAGACGGAAACATTGGAAACACAGGGGACTTCTCGACAGCCGGACAGTGCTAAGCAAAGTAAGTGTAGCAAAACGCAGCAATCTGAGGACATGTGAATAAAAGTCAGTAGTAATGCTAATGATTTTTAGAGCGGCTTCTAACTTTCTATTTTGAAACGGAACTGTGTCCATTTGAGCAGAACAGCCATGCCCATCATACAAACAGTTCATGGAGGACAGAAGCTCGAAGTCAAAGGAACGACAGTATTTTAACTATGGGCCAAAAGGAAGATATAGGCCTAAAGAAAGAAAACACGTCCAGGTAAGTTGTACTGACCGTCCAATACAATTGTGCAATGTCCTATATGTATTTGTGTGTGTGTATATTTATTTTACCTATACATTAATTATATCTTTGTTATTTTACTAGATAAACGTAGGATTGATGGGGCCACATGGAACTGATTTAAAACCTCTAAGAGGGAAAACACTCCCGTTATTTACAGACCCAGAGGTAGCAGCACCTGATCTACTGAAACAAGCTGTCCAGAAAATGAGAACATTTAACAAGGACATGCACGAAGGACCTTATGTCCTTTTGTATCCAGACTGCTCAGAGGTGGTCCATGTGCCTGGGTCAGAAAGGTCATTTTAAATTGGCAGAATATAAAAAGGAAATAGGAAAAGCATATTCCAGGATTACTTTTTTCATTTGCCTAGAAAAACACTATAAAAGAGGTTAGTGGATCTCATAATTCAATATTTTTACATATTTAGATACTCTGCTGGAGGATAAATAATGGTTGTTTGATTAATTTTTTTCAGTGTACGATACCTCGAGCACAGCTGAATTCAATCGAGCTGACACTTTGGTACATCAGTTATTTCTCTTTTTTAAAACATTTATGTATGTTTGTATTTATTCATTTTCATATAATTTATTAGATGTACATTGGATTTTAAGCATAACATCAATGTCCTGGTCAATATTTTAGTGGGAAAAGGCTTGTTTTGATTATTTTGCAGTTACTATTATACAGTAACACAGACAACCATTCAGCATTGATATATACTGTATGTGGTAATGGAAAAATAATGGAAGCTGTTGAAAGTTGTTGATCATTTTATCCTTTTCCTCTCAGGTTTTTGAACCACAAAATCGAAGTACTCCCAAACACAAACTGGAAGATGAAAGGTAGGTGTTGCACACTTGGACACAAAGGAACTTTCAGGCGTGCATGGGTTGAAATTATTTCTTTACTTCTTGACTGGAAATGATAATAATAATTAATACTTTATTGGGCTACAGTGCTTTCACTACCAGGTAAAGTGCCATTTTTTTTAACTCACAAAACTGATAAAACTACTAGCAGATATTTCACTACTTATTCACATACACATTATACATACATTTATATTGCTGCACATAAGCTCAACGTTGCTACATGCTATCGGCTGTTTCTGTAACTGACTGAGGTGCCCCCTCGCTCCCTACCTAAAGGACCCACAGCTGCCTGTGTGAGCTTTACTTAACATCACAGAATAAACCTACTGAAATACAGTTGCTCTTGCAGGAGAATAAACACAAATGACACAAATTAACCAAACCATTAAAAAAAACATGTGAGAATGAAGTGGGGGGTATCCACTGTCCCACATCATTGTCGATCCTACATAGGTACTATAGGCCTTTATTGAAGTGGCACGGTCATCCAGAACCAACTAAAAGAACTCCAACACGTTTCGGCATCTAGCCTTTGTCAGGGAGTCAAATAGATGTAATGAGAGACAATGGGTTTTTTCAAGTGGTAATCAACCAATAGGAAACTTGGCTGTATACATAATGTTTACATGATTTGACTATTGTAGGCCTGAAGGACACCTGCTGGTTTTAAGACGTCTACAACACCCACTCTAGCCCAGAACACTTTGGACACTAGAAAAGACCCATTGTCTCTCATTTCATCCGTTTGACTCGCTGACGAAGGCTAGATGCCAAAACACATCAGAGTTCTTTTAAATTGGTTCTGTATGACTTGGCCACTTGCAATACAAAATTTTGCATTTTAATAGTTAAAAATGAGTAGTTTGAGCTTTCTCTTATTTTATACCTTTTCCATTCAAAAAGAAACTCAGATTTGAGTCCAGGAAGCGCTCCTATCCACATGTTCTTAAGAAATAATTCCTCTTTAAGTTGTTGATGTGATCAGAGAATTCGCTCGGATGAACTTGAAACAGAAAATACCATATGTATAATGCGATTTATAACAAAATAATGTTTTTTTTATAAATCTTTCTGTTCCCTCTACTACTGCATGTTACTCAAAACTACCTTATAGCTCTTATCATGGAGCTAATCATTTTATTATGTTTCAGATATGCACCAGGACAATCATCAACAATTCAGCCAGGACAGGTAATAAGGCAGACTGTGGCAGCATGACATTTCTTGCTTTCAGTGTTGTTGTTTCAGACATTTTAATCTGTTTTTCAGATTAAAACCTGTTTTTGCTTTGTCATTATGATGTATTGTGTGTAGACTGATGAGGAAAAAGATTAATATTACTATTTTAAATTGAATATATAACGCAACAAAGTTTTGAAAAAGTGCATGGGGTGTGTAGACTTTCTGAAGTATGAGTGCTCAAGCCACCCAGCCGTCTGTGTCATTCCAGTCTTTTGTTTCTATGCGTTATACTTAGTTTGTAACGATTAACATTTAATGTGCAACGCAAAAATAGGGTTTCTTAAATCAATTTAACACAACCATTTTTTCCCCCAAATGTATGTTTGTTAAGGTGGATAGTAATTGTAGAGAAGAGAATATTTAATAGTTTTCTTTAGATAATTTAAATTCAATTGGCACTACACAGCAGTGAAACAATGTTTGTGTTCACTCTAGATTCAGAGACAGTCTTTCAACCCTGGAGTTTTTGACTGCACTACAGCAACACCCTACTTTGCTGGCCCCTGTCCTGTGCCACTCTGAAAGGCGACACTGCTTTTGAACTTGAGACTCTTCAAACCTGACCTCAGTCCTTCGGGGAGTAATCGAAGACTTAAAGAAAGTCAAACCATGGCCTACTGGGCAGACTATCTCCTTGATTGTGAAGGTTTGTTAGTTCATTTGTTTTTTATAACTAGTTAAGAAAACACATGGCAATGATGTATCTGAATTGTTTTTCTTTGCAGAAGGCCAGGCTGCTGTGTCTGTGGAAGTTGTTTGCTACTGGGCTGTCTTCACTTCCCCCATCTGGCTTGGAACCACTGCCACAAATAGAGTTCCTGGATGACTCTGCGTTCCCAATGGCAAATACATGTTCAAACTCCTTGAGATTACCGCTCCTAGATACACTTTAAGTCACAAATGGACTTTGGAATTCCAAATAGTCCAGGATTCGGCTGTTTCTAACTACATGATGGACGACTCCTAGAGTTGAGAGTTAAAAGAGTTGAGTTAAAAGTTGTTGTTAAAGGTGCAGTTGCCAAAGTTGTTTTTATAATGTTAGTATGTGAGCGTGTTCTTTTCTCAGTTAACATTTTGAAAATGTTTTAGATCCATGACTCAAACTGGGATCCCTTTGAATCACTGTTTTAGATAAAGAAACAAGAACTTTTGTTTTCTATACTACAATGTGTAATAAATACTAATTACTATTTTTGATTCATTTACTTCACACTTAACAGATTCATAAATATTGTGTTCAGACAGGCAGCAGTGTTTCACCACTACAAAAAAAACTCCCTTTTTGATCATTTCATAGCTGAGCCATTTATTTTAGTTTCATGTACAGTTCTGATGCAGACTCCCAGTTCTCTGGCTTCTGTAACTGATTGTGTTCCATGGCAAAGTCCAAGTACTCCTGCATGTTTGGGTCCCCACAAGGAGTCATTGACAGGCTAGCCTCAGGAAGGGCATCCAGTTCAGCCTGTTCAATTTGAAATCCGCAGTCTCTGGAGCCAAACCTATGTTAAATAGAAAACATAATTGCATTTATTTTCATTTAAGTTAAAACGTTATGTTAATACTTTGATCTGCGTACGAGTGGCCCTCGTTAAAATATTGAACGCAATGATGCAGTATGTCTGGTCCGCGTCCTTTAAAAACTCAACACCGACCACACGTAAAGAAAAACCGCGTTAAGCTGTTCATGTGTTTGCCACAAACCGGGCAAAACATCCCTCGGCCGCAGTCCACCATATTCTGTCACCATAAACTTCATTCACGCCATATCCTCCACATTGACAACACGAATTGACCGCGCTCACCAACAACACCTATCACCCGCTTTCACTCGTCACTTCCGGTATGTGGTACATTCCCTTTCCGTGAAGAATCTATAATTTGTAAATTTGTTTCGGGACTGGTAAAAGTGTTTTGCGTCTTGTTAATTTGTTTTGTAAAATGTTAATTTGTTTTGTCCTTGGTAAAAGTGTTTTGCCCATGTAATTGTGTTTTATGGTAGGTAAAAATGTTTTCCAAAATGTAAATTTGTCTCGAGCTTTGTAAAAGTGTTTCATTCTTTGTAATGTTGCTTTGCACTTCCCGGCCACCGTATTAATCACCTAAACTAGGCTGTTGTTATGGCCACAGCCCACGCCACTAAAACATGGATAGTTACGGTACACAGGATTGACAGCTCTGCGCTCAGGTGCATGACAAGAACAAAGAGAACACTGAAAAGACACTAGCCCCTATTTATCCCCTTAAATCCCCGCGAGATTACCCACAGAACAACTATAACACACACCCAACTGTAACAAATAACCCCAAACAAATAGAACCCCATATCAGGTCGTTACAGTACGTTCCTTTTGCCATGCTCAGGTTGGGGGCTTGTCAATCGGACCTGCGTTCGGGAGCGGCAATTATCCTGTGGTGTGGCAGTGGATGTCTTCGAGCCGTAAGAAATTTCCCATCAGGGATCAATAAAGTACCTATCTATCTATATATCTATCTATCTATCGCAAGCCTAACGAAGCCGGCTGTAGACGAAAGTCTGCGAGTGATGTCGGGGAGGTGCATCTGTGACAACCAAAAATCGGACACTGTAGTGGTTTTCCAAGAACAAGGGAACAGTAAGAGTGCAGGAAAACCCTGCAGTAACAACTTGAAATTATCAAACCAACTGTTGACATAAACTAAAACAATAAATTAGATGGTTGCCTCACTGCATTGTGGTATTCTGCTTGCTAGAGTTGATTCAAAATCAGTTAGGATGATTGATGGTGGTCAGGTTCAAACAGGCAGAATATCTGATTATATGCATCCAGGAGTGTTAAATTTGCAAACAAACTGTTTTGGAACAGTTGCATGCTTAACTGGTGAGAGTAGTGTCATGGCCAATAATGCAAACTCACTGCAGTTGAGTTCCTCAGCGTGGAGTAGAGTCAGATGCTGTCCTCTAGTGGCTAATTCAAAATATATCCCACACTGTTGCCCTTGGTGATTCTTTACAGTTTTCCTGTTTGCTACAGATAGGTAGCGCCAGTGAGCTTCAGGGAAGCCATTTACCAGAGAGCAGGATGTGGGGGTTTACTGAGACACACACAGGTCTGTGTGCCATACACATGCAGTACATACACACACAAAGTGATTCAGTAAAATAAGCAGAGCTGAGCAGAAGCAGTCATGGAGTTGCGAGCTGAACTGCTGAAGTCCATCTGGTATGCCTTCACCTCTCTGGACGTGGAGAAGAGTGGGAAGGTGTCCAAGTCCCAGCTAAAGGTGAGAGATCAGGGATCAATACGGGGGGGCAGTATAGGGGTCAAAGAGCAGGGAGGGATGTTCTTCAGTGTGTCTCTCTGCCCTTCCAATGTGTTAGTTTGTGTGTTATTGACGTTTTTACACTTAATTGTTAATATTTTCATCATATTTTCCTTGTTTGAGGAAAATTATATTTTATATCATTGGCATCAGAACTTATTTTATTTGTTTATTTGTTGATCTAGTCAGGTCAGAAGAGATGAGACACTTTATTTTCAAGATCTGATCTCTTTCTTGTTAACTCAATGCGTGGATCTTTCCTCTAGCATGAGCCACAGAGCAATGTATACTGATTGGTGTCTTAGATAATGTTATTGCATAATTAACTTAATCATTGCACAGCCCTAGTTTTGACGTTTGACTCCCCTCCTCAAGTCTAGAATAACAAACACATGACTGTAACTGGCCTAATTTCTGGGATTATGTATGGGCCAGACTATGGAGTAGCAGCCATAAGTAATCTGCTATGGTGGTAGGCCTTTCTGGGGCCCCTCATGCATCTGAGTGGCTGGTGGTGTGTTAATGCACTGGTTTTTGGGTGAATACGTGTGTGCTGTATTGTCCTGTGTTATGGGTCAGTGATGCTGTGTTGTGTTGCGTTGTGTGTGGGATCAGGCATTGTGACGTTTCTAATCCCAGTCACACTGAGGGGCTTGGGCTCTGAGTCCCAGCTGTTGCTATGACAACATTGTCAAAGAGTCCCTGTGTCTTGTCACCTCCAGCTCCTTGCTCTAAGACTGGAATTCTGGAAGTTGTAATTTATATTTTTGCTCGCATAGAATGTTTGAGATTTTAGGAAGAAAAAAAATCTCTTTCTGTCTGTCTGTCTGTCTGTCTGTCTGTCTGTCTGTCTGTCTGTCTGTCTCTCCCTGTCTTGTAGGTTTCGTCTCATAACCTGTACTCTATGTTGATGAGATGTAGGTTTTGTCTCATTAACTGTACTCTGTGTTTATGAGATGTAGGTTTTGTCTCATAACCTGTACTTTGTGTTGATGAGATGTAGGTTTTGTCTCATTAACTGTACTCTGTGTTTATGAGATGTAGGTTTTGTCTCATAACCTGTACACTGCGCTGAACATCCCCCACAACCCTGTGGCTCTAGAAGACCACTTCAGAGATGATGATGATGGGCCGGTGTCTAACCAGGGGTACATGCCCTACCTCAACAAATTTATACTGGACAAGGTACTGTACAGACACACACACACACACACACACACACACACACACACACACACACACACACACACACACACACACACAAACAAACAAACAAACAAACAAACACGACATCCTCTCTTTCTGACCGCAGGTGGTTCAGGGCACGTTTGATAAGGAGAATGTAGATGAGTTCTGCTGGACTCTCTGTGCCAAAAAGAACTACCGGCCTAAAGACGGCGTGGGTGTTCTGTCTGATAAAGACGCCTTCCATCTCTGGTGCCTCTTCAACTTCCTGTCTGAAGAGAAGTATCCACTGGTCCTGGCCCATGAGGAGGTGAGTTCTTAGCCCTGGACGTATAATACAAAGTTATTTTCCTATTTTCTTCCTTCCGTTCATCAACCTTTCATGCAAATCTTGCAATAATGTCAATGGGAGATTTGGGCGGCAATTCTGTCTCTCAAGTTAAGATTTGTCCCATTCATTCCCTATGGCCCCTCTCAGGTGGAATACCTGCTGAAGAAGATCTGCTTAGCCATGAGTTTGGAGCTTAGCTGTGTGGACATGGAGGATCTCCTATCCCAGGAGGCTGTGCAGCAGAGTGGCATCACAGTTTGGGCCTTCCTGGACTTTGTCAACACCGGGAGGCTGACCAGAGGCGTGGAGAAGGACTCTGTCTCCATGGCGATAGACAAGGTCTACCAGGAGATAGTGGGCAATATGATAAAAGAGGTGCTTTTAAACATAAAGATAATTAGAAATGTTTGTGTTGGTGTGCATGTAATATGCATGTAATAAACGTATAATACAGTATTTATATAATTGTGTAACTTTGTGTGGGTGTATGTAACTGTCCTCAGGGGTATCTCTGGAAGAAGGGCCACTTGCGAAGGAACTGGAACGAGCGCTGGTTTTCTCTCCGGCCCAGTACTCTGCATTACTATGTCAGTGAGGACCGCAAGGAGTGTAAAGGCTGTATCGAGCTGGACCACAACTGCTGTGTGGAGGTACACAACGCTGGGTTATGTAGAATAGAAGGCACAGATGGGCTGAGGGATATGTTCATAGAGGAAGGCTTCAGGGTAACATAAGTAGAAGGAATATGAAGCACCTCCATTCTTTATAACAATAAGAACATTGGAGTGTTTAAGTTGTTGTTGTTATGGTGGTTATTTTCTCACCACTGTGTTGTGGTTGCACTGACAGGTGCTGCCAGAGAAGGAGGGGAAGAGGTGTATGTTCTGTGTGAAGACGCTCACTAAGACCTATGAGATGAGCGCCCCCGACACCAAGCAGAGACAAGAGTGGACCACAGGTCAGAGATCATACTCTCTACTGTACACCACAAGAACATTTAGGGGTGGATTTTGGGCAATTTCTAGTAGCCGGGGTGATATTCTACTAGCCGATGGTTCTAAAATCTGTGCCATATTTTATTAAACTAGGGTAGTTTATTAATAATAATAATAATACATGACATTTGTAGAGCATTATGCAGACATAAATCACAAAGCTCTTTTGGCACATCTTCTACTACTAGCCTAGTCTAAAAACTACTAGCCTTGGGCCCAAGCTTAATTTTGCCTAAGCAATATTTTGTACCTGCAGCGATCCAGACAGCGATCCGTCTGTGTGTAGAGGGGAAGAACTCCCTGCATAAGGACCTGAAGCTGCGACGCAGAGAGCTAAGAGAGGAGAGGGAGAGGAGGCGCACCGCCAAGGAGGAGGAGCTACAACGTCTGTGCCTCCTCCAGGGGGAGAGGGAGAGCAAGCTGGCTGAGCTGGAGCTCCTACAGGTGTGTGTGTGTGTGTGTGTGTGTGTGTGTGTGTGTGTGTGTGTGTGTGTGTGTGTGTGTGTGTGTGTGTGTGTGTGTGTGTGTGTGTGTGTGTGTGTGTGTGTGTGTGTGTGTGTGTGTGTGTGTGTGTGTGTGTGTGTGTGTGTGTGAGAGAGAGAGAGATCGAGACAGAGAAAGAGATCACTATGAAGGAAACTGAACTTTGAAAAGTTCACTTATACTTGTTGTTATAATCGGTGTGCAGGAGGCGCAGAGGCACTCCCAGGCAGCTCTGCTGCAGGAGGAGCAGAAGAGAAGACAGAAACATGAGGAGCTGCAGAGAACCCTGCAGGAGCAGCTACAGCAGGCTGAAGAGGTGAGAGGCTAATGAGGAAGTGCGGGGAGGAGGAGGAGGAGGAGAGTAGCCGGGTAAGGAAAGGAGCTAGAGGTAAGAGGAGGAAGGAGAAGAGGAGAGAGGAGAAGAGGAAGAGAAGGAAGGTGTGAGGCAATGAGAAGATGGACCCAACATACACGTCTACCTCTAAAGATCTTTTTAGGGTTTAACTGTGGCTTTGTCCTGGTTTAAGTGTGTGTTTGTTGTGGGCCAGGAGCGAGACAACATGCAGGCGGAGATGGCCCTGAAGGAGGCGGAGACGGAAAGCCAGAGGAAGAAGATCAGGGAGCTGGAGGAGGCGCAACTCCGTTTGGAGGAGGCCCTGCACCAGGAGATCAGAGCTAGACAGAATGAGGAGGCCTACCGCCTCGCACAGGCCAGGTAACACACACACACACACACACATATATATACTGTATGTACAGTATACACACAAGCACGCATGCACAAACACGCACACACACACACACACACACACACACACACACATACACACACACACACACACACACACACACACACACACACACACACACACACACACGGGTCGCAAACATCAGGGAAAATGACCATCTTACACCCCCTGACACTTACATGTCTTCTGTAAATATCTTACACTTCTTAGTGTTCACTCTGTGCTCACAGTTTCCTCTCATTTCAGCCTGTCACCGCAAAGTCACATTTTCAAAAAAAGGTGGGGGGACGTTTTACCTTAGAAGTGATGGCCTTGACCTGCTAGCTACAGTATGTGCTTCATTTTGTGAAATCTGCAAACCCCAATGGCGTCTTTTTAAAGACCCAAACCAAAATGAACACTAGTATTAATCTGAAGTTATACCACAGTTTATCTAAAATGCAA
The DNA here is from genome assembly GCA_023634145.1 of Thymallus thymallus. Taxonomy (NCBI): domain Eukaryota; kingdom Metazoa; phylum Chordata; class Actinopteri; order Salmoniformes; family Salmonidae; genus Thymallus; species Thymallus thymallus. The sequence continues at coordinate 15,460,679 of CM042410.1, read as the reverse complement.
GGAACCCTCAGTCAAGCACACACACACAGCTGTGTTTGTCAGTAGACGTGTTTGCTCTCAGAGAGACGCCAACGATTTCCTGTCATCTCTGCTTGGTACTTGTGGTTTGTCTGCTTTCTCAGGAACTGAACATCTTAGAGTATTTATTTTCTTTTTTTGACCTCCTAGAAGAGCTAATGTTTATAACCCTGCTCTGATTGGTCCCTTTGTTATGACACTGTCATAATCGTGCTCTCTGACTGGTCCCTTGATAATGACATCGTCATAACCCTGCTCTCTGATTGATCCTTGATTATGAAATTGTCATATCTCTGCGCTCTGATTTGTCCTATCATAATGCCATTGTAATAACTCTGCTCTCTGATTAGTTTATAATAATGACGTCATCATAACACTGCTCTCTGATTGGCCCTTTAATGACATCTTCATAACCCTGCTCTCTGATTGGTCCCTTCATAATGACAACGCTACATACCATAAGGAAATCAGGACACCAACAGAAGTGAATCCACAATAAGTGGGCATCCCTAATCTGTATCTGTAACATTATTAACATAGTTCCAGACCACTAATTTTAGAGCTACAACAAGGCTTGAAGTGTAGTGAGATTAGAACCCTTCATAAGGGTTCTCTCCTTCTCTCTCCTCACCACCAGGCTGCTGGTGGATGAGGAGGAGAAGATGAAGGTCCTGCTGGCCCTCCAAGAGGAACAGGAGCAGTACATCCTGAAGACCCAGAGAGAAAAGCAGGAGCTCAGGCAGGAGATGGTAACCAAGTCCCTGGCTTTGGAGGAGGCCCAACACCAGCTGGAGAAGGTTCGGGCCACCCGGTACAGAATGGACCAGGACATTGCAGTGAGTGCAAAAAATCTGTATCGAACCCTAGATCTTCTGCTAAATACAAATCTGGGAACTACTGTGCAGAAAACTACAGCCTACTCGACAGATACTCTACTATACTGCTCAATTTATACACTTCCCCATCCCCCTTTGCCCAATACACATGGAAATATTGTACTATAAATTGTGCCTTCCTGTATTATTTTTATTCTATTCTACTGCCTTTTACTTTATTTTTGTATTCATATTTGTTTTACTATTTCTTATTGTTGTTGTATTGTCGAGAAGGAAACTGCAAGTAAGCATTTTGTGGGACAATGTGTACCATACGTATCCCGTACATACAACTAATAAAACTTGAAACTACTCATCAAGCATTTATATTCAGTTTATATAGCCTTTGCTGCCCCATGCATGTGTGATCAGGCATGCATGTGAACGGCAAGATAACGTTCAGGATCTTAGAGGTCAGTGTATTTAGATGTTATGCAGTACTTTCCCCCACTATGATGACTATTTAGTAGTTGCTGTATGTGTGTCAGTGCGCACGCTATGTTTTGTTTTTATCACACTCCTTGTCTGATAACATCTCAAAACGAAGCACAGTGGCCTCTGGATCAAGCATAAAACATAAATAATGTATTATTTGACTCCCCCATTGTCTTCGCTTTCACTCCCTCTCTCATTTTCTATGCCTTCACCCCTTCCTCTCCATGGTCTCCCCCAGACTGCTCAGAGGAAGCTGCGGCAGGCCAGCACCAGTGTCAAACACTGGAACGTCCAGATGAACAGACTGATGCATCCTATTGGACCGGGAGGTGAGCTGAGTTGTGAGGGAAGTGTTACGCTGTGTAAAGCTAAGTGTGAACAGGTGCCTGTGTCAAACTCTTTGTCCTTCCTGCATTTTCTCTCTTTTTCTCACTCTCGCTCTCGCTCTAATTCTCTCCCTCTCTCTATCCCAGAGAGAAGACTCTCACTTGGAGACTCAGGGGTTCCGGTTGTGCGTGTGCCCTCCCTACGAGACCCAAGCCTATGCCTGTACCATCATAGGAGTGAGAGAGAGAATGAGCAGGAGAACATAGAGGAGAAGGAGCGTGAGGAGAGGGTGAGCGTCATAGGGAGAGAGGAGAGGCATCTGTCTCAAGCCTCCAATGGGGATATGGACTGTGCCTGAGGCCCAACACCCCCAAGCTAATGATAATGTAAATACATACCACTGGGATTGTACTATCAGATCATCACCTTTTGTTTGCTTAGAGGATGTATTTTTATGTGAGTGTTTTCACCTTTCTTTTCTCTCTCTCCCTGTCCTTACTTTCTCAATTACTATGACAGTAGTAATATTAGCAAAATAATGCTTATATTCTCGGTGCTTTCATGGCAGGAAAGTCTTCAAATTTGAACCATGAATGTGTTTATTCCGTAACCTCGTTTTAATTGTAATTGAAAACAAAAGCTCTGTTGTCAATCAATTGATATGTTTGTAATGAAACAACTAAATAAATCCACTGGACAACATGGATGATTGTTTTTGAAAATTTATTTCTCCTGAACTGTGTGGTGAAGAGTTTGAAATGGAAATAAATGATGTATAATGATTGTTACATCATATCCTTTGCGGTTGCACCTTCCTGCTCCTTCTCTTGAAGTAGTCTGCTTTTATATACATCCTCAACCAAACTATGCTGCTGACATGTACAACCTTGCAAAAGCAGTCCTCTACCTCTGCAGGAAACATGGTCAAGAGAGACACCTAGTGGCAGTGTGCTTACCAATACTGGCAATCAAGCTAAATTGAAAGGTGCTGAACAGAATACCAGTAGAATAAAATAGAATACTTGAATAAATCATAGAGAAATTAGCTTTAGAACAAACTAAAGGCATGCATATAATATACATCATAAATATTATATATATATATATATATATATATATATATATATATAATACTTTTGATATATAAATATATTTATATTTATATATACAGTATTTAGAACAAACTACAGACATGCATATATATATATATAAGTCCAAACCTTTGACTGGTTGGACACACCTACTCATTCAAAGTTTATTTTAAATTTTTACTATTTTCTACATTGTAGAATAATAGTGAAGACATCAAAACTATGAAATAACACATAAGGAATCATATAGTAACCAGAAAAGTGTTAAACAAATATATATTTGAGATTTGAGATTCTTTAAAGTAGCCACCCTTTGCCTTGATGACAGTTTTGCACACTCTTGGCATTCTCTCAACCAGCTTCACGAGGTAGTCACCTGGAATGCATTTCAATTAACAGGTGTGCCTTGTTAAAAGTTAATTTGTGGAATTTCTTTCCTTCTTAATGCGTTTCAGCCAATCATTCTTTCCCATATTATGGCAAGAACAGCTCAAATTAGCAAAGAGAAACGACAGTTCATCATTACTTTAAGACATGAAGGTCAATCCGGAAAATGTCAAGAACTTTGAAAGTTTCTTCAAGTGCAGTCGCAAAATCCATCATGCCCAATGATGAAACTGGCTCTCATGAGGACCGCCACAGGAAAGGAAGACCCAGAGTTACCTCTGTTGCAGAGGATACGTTCATTAGAGTTACCAGCCTCAGAAATTGCAGCCCAAATAAATGCTTCACAGAGTTCAAGTAACAGACACATCTCAACATCAATTGTTCAGAGGAGACTGCGTGAATCAGGTCTTCATGGTCGAATTGCTGCAAAAAGACACCAATAAGACACCAATAAGAAGAAAAGACTTGCTTGGGCCAAGAAACACGAGCAATGGACATTAGACCGGTGTAAATCTGTCCTTTGGTCTGATGAGTCCAAATTTAGATTTTTGGTTCCAGCCGCCTTGTCTTTGTGAGACGCAGAATAGGTTGATTGATTGATTGAATTTATTTTACAATTATTAAAATACATACTGTGCATAAGGGCGCTCCAATCGGTGACGTCTCCACATACAATTTTACACAATAAAGCTTGACAGCTTATTTCCATTGTGGTCCTTTTGAAAAGGGAAGGGGAAATACAACAAGGTTAGGTGGCGATTGTAATGACAACAGACAATGACAGACACAATTGTTGTTTGTATCATAACATTAGATAATTAAGTTTCAAAATCTTTGGGAGATTATTCCAAATAATGGCAGCTGAGTATTGAATGTATGATCTCTGCATGTGTGGTTCCCACCATGAAGCATGGAGGAGGAGGTGTGATGGGTGCTTTGCTGGTGACACTGTCTGTGATTTATTTAGAATTCAAGGCACACTTAACCAGCATGGCTACCACAGCATTCTGCAGCGATACACCATCCCATCTGGTTTGCGCTTAGTGGGACTGTCATTTTGTTTTTCAACAGGACAATGACCCAAATCATACCTCCAGGCTGTGTAAGGGCTATTTGACCAAGGAGAGTGATGGAGTGCTGCATCAGATGACCTGGCCTCCACAATCACCGAACCTCAACTAAATTGAGATGGTGGGGGATGAGATGGACCGCAGTGAAGGAAAAGCAGCCAACAAGTGCTCAGCATATGTGGGAACTCCTTCAAGACTGTTGGAAAAGCATTCCAGCTGGTTAAGAGAATGCCAAGAGTGTGCAAAGCTCTCATCAGGGCAAAGGGTGGCTATTTGAAGAATCTAAAATATATTTTGATTTGTTGTTTTTTGGTTAATACATTATTGCATATGTGTTATTTCATAGTTTTGATGTCTTCACTATTATTCTACAATGTAGAAAATAGTAAAAATAAAGAAAAACCCTTAAATTAGTAGGTGTTCTAAAATGACTGGTATTATATATCACGGCTCAGGAGAAGACCCAGATGCAGACAGTTTCGAAGTAACAAATGTTTATTACAAAAACAGGTGGGGCAGGCAAAGACAGGTTAAGGGCAGGCAGAGGTCAGTAATACAGAACAGAGTCCAAAAGGTACAGAACGGCAGTTAGGCTCAGGGTTAGAGAAGGTAGAGGTCAGTAATCCAAGGCGGTGTCACAATGTACAGAACAGCAGGCAGGCTCAGGGTCAGGGTGGGCAGAATGGTCAAAACCAGGAAAACTAGAAAGCAGGAGCTAAAGCAAAACAGGAGTACGGGAAAACCACTGGCAGGCTTGACAAGACAAACTGGCAACAGATAAACAGAGAACACAGAAATACAGAAATAAATACCCTGGGGATAATGAGGAAGAAACGTAGGATAAATAGAGGGGGCATATAAGCAGACAATGAATGCTCTTACAATATTCGATGATGGCATATATATACAGCGGGTGAAATAAGTATTGAACACGTCAACCTTTTTCTCAGTAAATATATTTCCAAAGGTGCTATTGACATGAAATTTTCACCAGATGTTCGTAACAACCCAAGTAATCCATACATACGTTCAGAAATTAAGTTATTTGTAATAATGTGAAATGACACAGGGAAAAAGTATTGAACACATGAAGAAAGGGAGGTGCAAAAAGGCATGGAAAGCCAAGACAACAGCTGAAAACGATCAGTACAAGACACATCTCATGATGGGTAAAAGCAAAGAGCTGTCTCAAGACCTTCGCAACCTAATTGTTGCAAAACATAATGATGGCATTGGTTATAGGCGCATTTCTAAGCTTCTGAATGTTCCAGTGAGCACTGTTGGGGCCATAATACGGAAGTTGAAAGACAATCATTTCACCAGAAATGTGCCTCGACCAGGTGCTCCTCGCAAGATTTCTGACAGAGGAGTGAAAAGAATAATCAGAAGAGTTGTCCAAGAGCCAAGGACCACTTGTGGAGAGCTTCAAAAAGACCTGCAATTAGCAGGTACTGTTGTCTCAAAGAAAACAGTAAGTAATGCACTCCACCGCCATGGCCTGTATGCACGCTCACCACGCAAGACTCCATTGCTGAAAGAAAAGCATGTTGAAGCTCGTTTAAAGATTGCTGCACAACATTTGGAAAGGCCAGTGAAATACTGGGAGAATACAGTGTGGTCAGATGAGAGCAAAATTGAACTGTTTGGATGTCATAATACACACCATGTTTGGAGGAGAAATGGCACTGCACATCACCCTAAAAACACCATACCAACAGTGAAGTTTGGAGGTTGGAACATCATGGTGTGGGGCTGCTTTTCAGCAAATGGTACTGGCAAACTTCACATAATTGAAGGAAGGATGAATGGGCAAATTTACCGAGACATTCTTGACAAAAATCTGCTGCCATCTACCAGGATGATGAAGATGAAACAAGGGTGGACATTTCAGCAAGACAATGATCCCAAACACACAGCCAAGGAAACTCTCAATTGGTTTCAAAGAAAGAAAATAAAGCTGCTAGAATGGCCCAGCCAATCACCTGACTTAAATCCCATTGAAAATCTATGGAAAGAACTGAAGATCAAGATTCATAGAAGAGGCCCACGGAACCTTCAAGATTTGAAGACTGTTTGTGTGGAAGAATGGGCCAAAATCACACCAGAGCAATGCATGCGACTAGTTTCTCCATACAGGAGGCATCTTGAAGCTGTCATTACCAACAAAGGCTTTTGTACAAAGTATTAAATAAATATCAGTAAGTGTGTTCAATATTTTTTCCCTGTGTCATTTCACATTATTACACATAACTTAATTTCTGAACTTATTTGTTTTGGTTTCTTTGTATGTATGGATTACTTGGGTTGTTACCAACATCTGGTGAAAATGTCATGTCAATAGCACCTTTGGAAATATATTTACTGAGAAAATTGGTGACGTGTTCAATACTTATATCACCCGCTGTATAATAATAAACACATCAGGTGGTGATTAAATAATCCAATCCGATCATTAATGCTTCTCATTTAGGGTGTGGAATAACACATTCCCTCTGTGGGTTACTGACAGAAACAGAAACATAGGGATTACTATTATTAGTAGTAAGAATCAACGCTGGTGATGAGAAGCAGGAACGGGGAGTTAACATTTAATAACACGGACATGGAACACGACAGGACCAGAACAGCGTCAGAACCGGGTGACAAAATACAAACAACAATTTACAATTAATGCGGCAGCGGGAACCAGAGCTGGGGAACAGACAGATATAGGGAAGGTAATGACAAGTGATTAAGTCCAAGTGAGTCCAATAATTGCTGATGCGCGTGACAAGGGAAGCAGGTGTGTGTAATGATGGTGGCAGTAGTGAGCAGGAGCAGGTATGACAATTATTATTACCTATGGGCTAATTTGTTCAGACTTTTGAAATGTAAAGCGACAGAATTCAGAACATGGGCCTTTCTTACAGTATTCTCCCTGTACACCAAGTCAGAAATGTAGGATAAACAGAGGGGGCATATAATCAGACAATGAATGCTCTTACAATATTTGATGATGGCATTTCTCTAAAACAGGCTATAGGCTACATGTGCACCACCAACAGCTAACATCTTACTAAACAACATACACTTAATATTACTTTATTAGCTACAGTATACATATCTCCCTGGCATATTACATCATTTATGCAGCAGCAAACAAGACATTTTTGGACTCACCTTGTTGTGCTGTGTTCACTTGAACAGGAAGGTGCACATTTTGTCATCAAACTTTGTCATCAAAGTCTAGCATTCTCTGGATTTATGGTGCTTTCAAGACAACTGGGAACATTCAATCATGATGACATCAGTAATCTTCAGGTTGGAGCTCTAGAAAGAGGCCAGAGTTCCCGACTTTCAATTCTAAGTTGGATGACCGTTCAAAACGTATTTTCCCAGTCGGAGCTAATTTTTTTCAGAGTTCCCAGTTGTCTTGAACACACTGAAGTCAGATTTCCCAGTTCTGAGTTTCCAATAGTTTTGAGCACGGCAGAACTGGTCATGCTGAATTGACAGTATGGCCAATGTTGAATGTTTATCCTTTTAAGCTTGGAAATGAGACCCTTAAACCCAGACTTTGGACCACACGCCCCCTCCACTGAATAGCAGGCTAGTGATTGCTTTGCAATGCCTGCAGTTAGTCACTGATCCCTTCCAAGCCACTCATTGTTGATTTTGTGATTTCCAACTTGTTGTGTAATGTTTATGTCCTATGGCTGATGAGCACTAATACATTTTATCTATAATTTCTCTTCATTGTTTCTCTTCATTTTACAAGGATTGAAAGGGATTTGCCAGCAGATTGTCAACTTGATTCACGATGAAGACTGCTAGCTTGCTAGCTAAGATTTTGAAAGTATGATGTTGACATGATCAGTCCAATCAAAGCTACTGTAGATATAACATGATTTGATGTAATTTTATCTGTGGCCAATGACCTTGAGCCCTCTTGGATGGGCACTTCTAATATAACTCTATGGCAGCATCAAAGAGGCTTTAATTTTCGACCCATAGATCGAAAAAGATTTGGCCGTAAAGTAGTGTCCCCATGAGTGACAGAACACTGAGACAATCACGGCGCAACTAGAGAACATTACCAACCACTACGCTCCATATTTTCTGCTGCCCCACCACCACCGAAAGCACTGAGCTAGGCTGAAACACCTGCATTTTGGAGCTGCCTTACTCAAGAAAGCAAAAAAGAGACCAGGTTTGTATGCGGCTATAATTACTCAATGATGATTATTTTTATTACATTGTTTCCAGACTGATATGTGACACGTATTAATGCCAAAATAACATGCAAAACAGGTGGTGTTCAGAGCCCCACCTGCCCTGAATGACGGGTCGCCTCTGGGCCTATAGTGTTTTTCACAGGATATACCATATTGCTGCAATGTATGAGTTCTCAAACATATTATTGGTGATTTTTACATGTTTTTTCTATCCACACTGAATAGGTCAGACTGGGTACAAAAGATGGATAACGCACTGTGCACGTCCATTCCTAAAGTCTAAGTAAATGTTTTGTAGGCTAAACTTGAACTTTGCTCATGTTGTTATTTGCTCCTGAAAAGCAAAGGACTGTAAAATCGATAGAGTGAGCTTTTGAGTGGAGAATAGAGGGACCGGGAACGCATGAGAGAGGCTGGAAGGAATGAGAAAAAAGATGGCTGAAGCAGATGATGAAGTGGATTCTGAATCTAATAGTGGTAGAATCTAGGAGAATTTGAATATTGTCCAAAAGACAGGAAAAAGGAACAAAGTAGAGTACAGAGAAGAGAATGTCACTTTGTATCTTGTAGGAGTACGGTTTGTAAATGAGGAGCAGCTGAACAAATTACCAATCTTGAGGAATCCATTTGAGATATCCAAACTGGTGGAGAGAGTGCTGTGGAGAGTGAAGTCTGTGAGGATCACTAGAGGCGGGCTTGTTTAGATTTTTTTGTGCTTCTGAGGAACAGAAGAAACTTGTTTTGCGTCTCACCCGATTTGATAAGTTTGAAGTGTCGTGTGTCTCTTAGGAACAGGGCACCTCTCAAGGGGGTTATATCTGGCGTATTGTGGGAAGTAGATGTTGAAGAGATTAAAAATAAATAATGATGAATCGTGTGGTGAATAAAGAAAAAGTGAAGAGTTTCTTTTCTTTTGTTTTTTGATATGGAGTCTCTCTCTACTCAAGTGCAGTTTGGATATATTAACTACAGAGTCAGAGGATTTATCCCAAGACCAATGCAGTGTGATCATTGTAAAGCTTTTGGTCATGTAGCAAGTGTTTGCAGAAGGGAGAAGCCGAGATGTCCAAGTTGTGGAAAGGATCATATTATGTGTTATGAAAGTGATGAATATGTGACATGTTGCAATTTCAGTGAGAACCATGAAGCCACGTCTTCCGAATGCCCCACAAAGGTGAAATAGAATGAGGTGGCCAAATACAGAACATTTAATGGGTAGCAGCTGTGAAAAGGGTTGAGGGTTTGAATGGTGCATCAGAAGAGTCCATGGTAGTGGATAGGCCTAAGCTGCACGATGCCTTTCACCAGCAGGATCCTGACATTTTAAAGATTAAGAAGGTGGACTTTGTGGCTTCTGTAGCTATGGTAATTAGTGGCACTGCCAAGGTGGAGAGAAGGTCCAGGAAGATGGAAATTATAGTGTTTGTGGCTGAGCGGTTCCTGGGGCTGAAAGATTTCTCAGCGAAGGAGTTGTGCAATATTGGCACAAGCCATACCACCCTCTCAGGTCCTAGAGAATTAAAAGAAGGAAGAAGTGGGAGTTTTGTTGGTTTTGGCAATGTACTATTTTTATTAGGATGAATTAAGTTAGTTTCACTATTACGTATGAATGTATTTATTTTTTATTTAATTTAATTTTGGGGGGTTTCAAATCGTCCAGTTAGTGGCGGCAATACACCTATTAGTTAGTGAAGAACAACAACAACAACAACAAGAACAACAACAACAACACGCTACGTTGTACGTGCTCATCGGATGGTGTGACGTCAAACCACGACGACAGCAGTAGGTATGACAGATCGTGGAGCAGCGCTGTAGACTGAAGAAAAACAACTAAACTTTGGGAATAACATATCTAGCTATGGACCTTCAAGATATGCAACGAATGAACTAATAGGCGACAAAGCGTGTAATATATATATATTTTTTAAGTCACACTTCGAATTTATCAGGTTGAAGAAGCGGGGAAAACAGATATAACGTTCCGTGTTTTCGTTATTGAACGTGGAATAAGATTCGAGGAACACATCAGACAGCAGGCGAAATTTGGACTCTCCAGGATCCAACGATTTACTGCTTGGAACAATTGTTTGCATGTTGTAAAGGTACAATTATATAAACTTGACCTTAACCAACGTTAGCATATCGTAAAGCTTGCCTCAACTGCACGCATAGCTAGCCGGATAGTACTGTAACCAGCTCACATACAATTAGCTACCTAAGTTAAATAGCTAACTTGTAGAGTTAAATGTCAATAAGTTAGTCAAACTGTGGGTCTAATGTATCGGCATGGGACAAAGACATTTGTTTTTGTGTTGTGGATATATTAAACATCACGCGAGGGATTAGAACCAGATGACATGCTTTTTTTTTTTGCTAGCTAGCTAACAAGCGAGCTATTTTAGCTAACCAGTTAACTACTAGCTATCAAAATCCAGTCTTTAGTTTGCTGACAAACTACCGTGGGTCATACTGTAACGTTACATATTTCAACATTCACTAAGTTATCTAACAACGTTAGACATGTGTGGCTAGCTAGCTTTAATTTTTACTACCTTGATGACTATAACTAACTAGATAAGAATATGGTTAGCCAGCTCTTAGTATGTGTGTGTAACTAACGTTAGTTAATTTACGTTCCAATTTTATCGAAACCCCTGTCTGCTTTGGTGACAGAATATTTATGACCTGATGATATAACTACTACTTGACCGAGTAAACCGTAAAAAGCTAGTTTTATGACATTGAGTGTTCGCTACCATCTGCTTCCCTTTTCAATAATATTTGTTTGATTATGGTAACGTTATTGTAATAACATTTGCTATTGTTAAATATAACACACTGTAGCTAATAGCTAAGTTATATGTAGCTGTAGTTATGCAAAAAAGTTATAACCAAAAATATGGATTATTATAATTGTTTAAATTTTTCTTCTCATTTTACAACTTTATTACTTCTGAGCGTTTTTTTGTTCAGTGTTTTATCTAATCCAGTAGGGAGTGAGGGATTCCACCAGTGACCCATTCATTCCTTCAGTTTGCAGGATGAGTTTCATCATATGTGAAACTATGACTTGGAGAGAGGGGCATGTCCAATATAGTTACGTTGACACTTGATTCCACCTTGTCCCTACTACACAAACAGAAAATTAAGCAGTTCAGCTGAAGGTTGAACCATAGTGAATCCTTGGTTGTTTTAGCTGTTGATTGGGTTTTGAGTTGGCCTAGTTGTTGTTTGTTTGTCTATCGAGTAGAGCGTTAGTGGAAACAGTTGCATAATGGCTGTACTAGTGTTTGAGTTTTTAAAGCTAATGTCAGGGATGTGTTTACTGTTGTTTGTAGGGCTGTGGCGATACCAGTATCGTAATGGTTTTTCCATGGCAAAAATGAAGACACAAAATAGACTTCATTCTTTGGTCCTTTAAAAACCACCTGCATGTAAAATATTGTGTGATAGCTTGGAAAATAAATACATGTGACTCTGGATGACAACATAATGATGTTAGTTTCCAACATTAGGGCTGTTTTCCTGAAGAAGTTAAATCTGCTTCGTCTATTGTTTCCTTGCCATGATAAAAGCGAGTGTCACGATACTGCTATCGTCCCGGCCCTACTATCGAGTAGAGCGTTAGTGGAAACAGTTTGCGTAATGGCTGTGCTAGTGTTTGAATTTCTCCCAAACTCTTGTTCCCCCAGTAGATACCAGAGAGAAGCAGCCTACACTGTGGGCCGAAGGGCATTCGGAACAGAGCAGAAACGATGATGATGATGCTGCTGCTGTTATGTTATCAACTATCTAGCCTCTCTGTTTGTGTGTGTCTCTCACTCTCTCCTACTTTAGTCTTTTCTCTGTTTTTCCACATATGCTCCCTCAGTCTTTCTTTCCTTTGACACTATTTCAATCCATCCCCATCACTTCAACTCTTTTACTACATCAACTCCCACAAACTCTGCAACTCTTACTCATCAAATCTTACTCTCCCCTGTCTTTCTTTCTGCCCCCCCCCCTCTTGTTATCTATCTCTTCCTCTTTTACTCCTGCTCCCTCCTTTTAGTTATTTTTTATGGCAGGGGTAACACTGTCTGTCTGGAGAGTTGAGTTTCCTTCCTTCCTTGTACCCTTTGCACTAAAGCTAGCTCTATCTCTCTCAGCTCTCCTGGTGGTGTTCTTCACACACACATCTGGCTGTTGGGGTCTTTTTAGACTAGCTGGGAGGTAGGCCTAGCTAATGTCAGGGAAGTGTTAACCATTGTTTGTAGGGCTGTGACAATACAAGTATCACTTTTTTTTCTCCATGGCAAAAATGAAAACAAGAAGCAGATCAAACTCTTTGGTCCTTTAACCTCTTAAATGTAAAGTCCCCATATTTGGCAACCCTATTTGTTTTTATTCAATTCAGTCTGGTATGAGAACGGTAGCCCCTATCTGCAAAAGCATGGTGTCTGCGGAAAGCTGAGTATATTGGCTATTGATCTGTGCCTTAAAATCTTATTGGCTATTGATCTGTGCCTTAAAATATTTGCTGTGACTTACTACCCTATATGGGCATACAAATGTATAAGGAGAGGCCTATCCGATGACCTAATTTCAAGATGTCTGCTACCTACATTCCGGTTAGCGTTGTGAAGAATAAACAAAATTAACACGGAATACGTCAATACACACCGAAAGCCGGGACTCCAAAGATCATGAGGGTGTCTTATTTGTCTGCCTGTGACCTACCGTTATTGATCACCAGCCCTGAGAGTCAAAATGTTTATTTTACTAAATGTTTTCACCAAACGACAAACATCTTACAAGGTAAGCTTCAATTTGGTCTGTGTTTGAGCTATAGCTACATGGGGGGTAAGAAATTATTCCTTAGGTTGGTAGAAGAAATCTAGCCTATTGCCAATGTTATCTGATGATGTATGACTTAATGGCAACTTCGAATGTCCACCGAGTGACTCTTTGCGCATAAAAAATATGACGTTGCACATTACACGGGGGATTGGCTACTATGGCACCTTGACAGTCTTGTATCCAATGAGAAGCTTTCCAGGGATATGCAGTTGACCTGGGTGGGACAAAGCAAAGCCTAGAACCTTTTATGCGTAATGCAAACTATTGCTACCTGGCTCAGAGACGAGACGCACCGAGCACGCTACATTACATTGTAAACAGATTTCATCAATTTAATTCCATCGCTTTAGCATAAAAGATGTCTTCTCAAGGAGGTAAAAAAAAAGGATAAAACTAAGAATATCGAACAGGAAGCTAAAAAGAAGGCAGCTATGAATAAGTAGGCCGTCAAAGAAGCTTTTAATAAAATATTGGTCGCACTCGGATCAGGGGAGCGATTTGGACAACGAGTATTTCGACTCGGCCGACGAAGATTGCTTTCTAGAAGGATTGGATCCACTTTTAGATCTGTAAGTAAATTATTTTCATTACTTTATATAGCTAATTTACTATGTATTTTCATTTTTTTTTCTCAAGTATTACTGTTTGCATTGTGTGTTTGGGTGTGTGTGCTTCACACATTCTAAGTGAATCACTGTACAGATAAAGTTTAGGCTTGGTGTTTTTACTTAACAGTAATGTCATTTTATAAATTGAGTCAACTGTAATTCTGTGTGTCTTACAACAATATATATCTTTATTTTATTCACCACAGAGTGGAGGATGCAGAGAATTTGGATGATGACATTTGTGAGCCAGCCCTCCCCAGCAAGCGCCCTCGCCGGTCAAGGTCTTCACCCCCCACTGCTATGTAAATCACCCTGTCTGATGGTTCTACATCCACTTTTCATAGACCTCTTGAAAAAGAAAATAGGGGCTTGTGGCACCATTCGTCCTAACATAATCGGTTTCCCCAAGACCAAGGTAAACGACATGACAAAGACAGCGGAGAGGGGGACCATACGTTTGATAAGGACTAACAAGCTGCTTCTTGTAAAATGGAAGGACACTAGGGAAGTAACCGTGCTTACCACACAGCATAAGGCATTCAATAACAACCATGTCTCAAGGAGGGTGAAAAAGGAAGAATGTCCCTGTTTCTGTGAAGGACTACAATGCCAGCATGGGGGGTGTCGACCTATCTGATGCTCTGATAGGCTACTACCAGGTCCTCCACAAGACCAGCAATTGGTAGAAGACTATTTTTCACCACTTGTGGACATTGCTACAGTAAATGCTTTCATTCTCCACAAGCAGATGGCCAAAGCAAAAGGTCAAACCCCTCTCTCCCAGTTGGCCTTCCAAGAGCAGCTGGTGTTGGAAACGCAACGTCACAACCATCACAAGACCCCCCCATCAAGGTGAGCGCCACTATCCAACATACATGCCAAAATACAAAATAACTGCAAGCATTGCACAAAACACAGGGGGAAAGGACGGTGAAATGCCAGATCTTCTGTCCGAAAAGCCAGTTCACTTTTTGTTTCCTGGCAGAGAGAGACTACTTCAGAGACTATCACGACATGCACAAAGCTACGGTGAAAGTGAAATCTAATCATCTACACCTGGGATATAAAACAAACACGAATGCCATTTGTAAATAGTTCAGCTTATTTCTATTTTTGCACCTTTTAAATGAAGGACGTGTGTAACCAAGTTTGTGTTTGATAAGACATTTTTATATTTTATATGTACACTACTGGTCAAAAGTTTTAGAACACCAACTCATTCAAGGGTTTTTCTTTATTTTTACTATTTTCTACATTGTAGAATAATAGTGAATACATCAAAATGATGAAATAACACATGGAATCATGTAGTAACCAAAAAAGTCTTAAAGAAATCAAAATATATTTTATATTTGAGATTCTTCTAATAGCCACCCGTTGCCTTGATGACAGCTTTGCACACTCTTGGCATTCTCTCAACCAGCTTCACCTGGAAGGCTTTTCGAACAGTCTTGAAGGAGTTCCCACATATGCTGAGCACTTGTTGGCTGCTTTTCCTTCACTCTGCAGCACTCTATCACTCTCCTACTTGGTAAAATAGCGCTTACACAGCCTGGAGGTGTGTTGGGTCATTGTCCTGTTAAAAAACAAATGATAGTCCCACTAAGCGCAAACCAGATGAGATGGCGTATCGCTGCAGATTGCTGTGGTAGCCTTGCTGGTTAAGTGTGCCTTGAATTTCTAAATAAATCACAGACAGTGTCACCAGCAAAGCACCATCACACCACCTCCTCCATGCTTCCATGCTATCCGCATGTATCATCCGTTCACCTACTCTGCATCTCACAAAGATCCAGCGGTTGGAACCAATAATCTCAAATTTGGACATAGACCAAGGACAGAGTTCCACTGGTCTAATGTCCATTGCTCATGTTTCTTGGCCCAAACAAGTCTCTTCTTATTGGTGTCCTTTAGTAGTGGTTTCTTTGCAGCAATTAGGTCAGTCTCTTCACGCTGTCTCCTCTGCCAGTTTCATCATAGCGCTTGATGGTTTTTGCGACTGCACTTGAAGAAATGTTCTGTATTGACTGACTTTCATGTTTTAAAGTAATGATTGACTGTAATTTCTCTTTGTTTATTTGAGCTGTTCTTGCATAATATGTACTTGGTATTTTGCCAAATAGGGCTATCTTTGGTATGCCTTTATATTTCATACAGTTAATTTGTATGTGGGACCGATATGCCTATGCTAAACGATCAGGCATATCTGAAAGCGTCCTCTGACACCACCACAGTGTTTGAGAGAGGTTTTTGTTGTAGACATTTTGTTTTTATAGTGAACAATAACTTTTAGGCACAACCAGTGTGCAAAAACAGTGCAATTACCACATTCTGACACTTTGGAGAGGTTGAAAGGACGCTTGAATGTACCCTGGATACCCCATAACACCATCACAATGTTTGAGTGAGGTTAATATGGTAGAAATTGGGTTTTTATACTGAACAAATAGCATTTAGGCATGCCATCTGATGTTTCCAGCTCTGGGCATCAATAATTCACTTATAGCTTGTCAATGAAAGATGACTTTCAAAATAAAACAACTATTTGTGTGTGCTTGATCTGGTGTATTCTGAACTAAGTAACTACTATCTTCTGATAATTTCCTCAATCTCCCAGATGTCTTCTTTCCAAATGTACCAAGTTTTGGCATGTCAGAATCCTGTAATTATACATGAATAGCAGTTACTTTTGGGTATGTCTATTTAGGTGGGAACCATTACATTTAAGAGGTTAAACTGCTGTATATAAAATATTGTGTGCTATAGCTTGCAAAATAAACATGTGACTGGATGACAATATAATGATGTTTGTTTCCAACATTAGGTCTGTAAGCAGGGTTTAAGGGGTCTGTGAATAGCACTCTCCAGAAAGTGGGTTGATCTAGCCAATTAGATGCTTAATTGCATTACTCAACTTATTATGGGTTTAGTGGTCATGAAGCAAGGTAAACTACCATCTCTGGGTGCATCTAAGTGATATGGGCCCCTTGTAGTGGGCAAACAAGCTTATTTGACAAAGGCTGCTTTACTTTATTTGTTTAGTTTAACTTATTAGTTAATAGGACTATAGAGGTTAGCAAGCCAACTTTTTCTCGCCCAGGGAACCCCTGCCTGGAAAACCGGCCACCCAGGGACCCGCATCATACGTTATCCCTCCCAAAAAATTCACGTCTTGTCTTGACATGAATGATGATGGCAAGGAGAAGAAGTAATCAACATTTTTAAATGAATAGATTTGGTTATTATTATTTTGACCTCCCCAAATTATAATTGGAATAGGAAGTGTAAATTATAACATGGCTTATTAGCTAGAAAGGTAACTTTAAAACACATGGTTAAAAAAAGGTCAGCCATGTGTTGGCAAAAATGTACGTCCAAGTCGAGAAAGCCTACCAGCAGCCAGCGGCACTTTTTAATTTTTTTATTTCACCTTTATTTAACCAGGTAGGCCAGTTGAGAACAAGTTCTCATTTACAACTGCAACCTGGCCAAGACAAAGCAAAGCAGTGCGACAAAAAACAACACAGAGTTACACATGAGAATAAACAAACGAACAGTCAATAACACAATAGAGAATCTATATACAGAGTGTGCAAATGTAGTGCAAAATGCAGTAAGGTTAGGAAGGTAGGACAATAAATAGGCCATAGTGGCGAAATAAGTTACAAATTAGAATTAACACTGGATTGACAGATGTGCAAATAGAGATACTGGAGTGCAAAATGAGCGAAAATAATAAATATGGGGATGAGGTAGTAGAGTGGGCTATTTACAGATGGGCTATATACAGGTGCAGTGATCGATAAGCAGCTCTGACAGCTGATGCTTAAAGTTAGTGAGGGAGATAGGAACCTCTAGCTTCAAGGATTTTTGCAATTCCTTCCAGTCATTGGCAGCAGAGAACTGGAAGGAATGGCGGCCAAAGGAGGTGTTGGCTTTGGGGGTGACCAGTGAAATATACCTGCTGGAGCGCATGCTACGGGTGGGTGTTGCTATGGTGACCAGCGAGTTGAGATAAGGCAGGGATTTACCTAGCAAAGACTTCTAGATAACCTGGAACAAGTGGGTTTGGCGACGAATATGTAGTGAGGGCAAGCCAACGAGCATACAGGTCGCAGTGGTGGGTAGTATATGGGGCTTTGGTAACAAAACGGATGGCACTGTGATAGATTACATCCAATTTGCTGAGTAGAGTGTTGGAGGCTATTTTGTAAACGACATCGCCAAAGTCAAGGATCGGTAGGATAGTCAGTTTTACAAGGGCATGTTTGGCAGCATGAGTGAAGGAGGCTTTGTTGTGAAATAGGAAGCCCATTCTAGATTTAATTTTGGATTGGAGATGGTTTATGTGAGTCTGGAAGTTGAGTTTACACTCTTGCCGCCAGGGTTGCAGTCCAATTCTATTTAAATTCAGGAAGTACATTAAAATTCCAATTCTCTTCAATGCTTTTCAATGAGGAAAATTTTGAACTGGATTGACGTTCTGAATTGAAATTGAAATGGAATTGACTGTCAGATTGTGTAATTGGCTTCAATGTGTGTAATATTAGGAGTTGAGAAAGAGAACATTCGAAAAAATATATTCTCCTCTTTTCTACGTTAGGTATGTAAAAAATATATATATATTCTTTTGGATACATTTTTTGTTATACAGTTCGGAAAGTACTCCGACCCTTGACTTTTTCAACATTTTCTTATGTTACAGCCTTATTCTAAAATGGATTAAACAAAGCAAATTCCTCAGCAATCTACAAACAATACCCCATAATGACAAAGCAAAAAGCTTTTTTGAAAATTGTGCAAATTTATAAAAAATGAAAAACAGATTCCTTATTTACATAACTATTCAGACCCTTTGCTATGAGACTCGAAATTGAGCTCAGATGCCTCCTGTTTCCATTGATCATCCTTAAGATGTTTCTACAACTTGATTGGAGTCCACCTGTGGTAAATTCAATTGATTGGACATGATTTGGAAAGGCACACACCTGTCTATATAAGGTCCCACTGTTGACAGTGCATGTCAGAGCAAAAACCAAGCCATGAGGTCGTAGAGCTCTGAGACAGAATTGTGTCGAGGCACAAATCTGGGGAAGGGTTCTAAAAAATGTCTGCAGCATCGAAGGTCCCCAAGAACACAGTGGCCTCCATTATTCTGAAAAGGAAGAAGTTTGGAACCACCAAATTGAGCAATTGGGGGAGAAAGGCCTTGGTCAGGGAAGTGACCAAGAACCTGATGGTCACTCTTGACAGAGCTCTAGAGTTCCTCTGTGGAGATGGGAGAACCTTCTAGAAGGATAACCATCTCTGCATCACTCCCCCAATCAGGCCTTTATGGTAGAGTGGCCAGACGGAAGCCACTCCTCAGTAAAAGACACATGACAGCCAGCTTGGAGTTTGCGAAAAAGGCACCTAAAAACAAGATTGTCTGGTCCGATGAAACCAAGATTAAACTCTTCGGCCTGAATGCCAAGCGTCATGTCTGGAGGAAACCTGGCACCATCCCTACGGTGAAGCATGGTGGTGGCAGCATCATGCTGTGGGTTTTTCAGCGGCAGGGACTGGGAGACTAGTCAGGATCGAGGCAAAGATGACCGTAGCAAAGTACAGAGAGATCCTTGATGCTCCAGAGCTCTCAGGACCTCCGACTGGGTTGAAAGTTAATCTTCCAACAGGACAACAACCCTAAGCACACAGCCAAGACACCGCAGGAGTGGCTTCGGGACAAGTCTGAATGTCCTTGAGTGGCCCAGCCAGAGCTCGGACTTGAACCTGGTCGAACATCTCTGGAGTGTCCTGAAAATAGCTGTTCAGTGACGCTCCCCATCCTGACAGAGCTTGAGAGGAAACAACCCAAATACAGGTGTGCCAAGCTTGTAGCATCATACCCAAGATGACTCTATGATGTAATCACTGCCAAAGGTGCTTCAACAAAGTACTGAGTAAAGGGTCTGAATACTTGTGTAAATGTAATATTTCCGTTTTTCATTTTTTATAATTTAGCAAATTCTAAAAACCTGTTTTTGCATTGTCATTATGGGGTATTGTGTGTAGATTGAGGGGGAAAAACATATTTAATCAATTTTAGAATAAGGCTGTAACGTAGAAAATGTGGAAAAAGTCAAGGGATCTGAATACTTTCCGAATGCGCTGTGTATATATATTTTTGCGGTTGAATACTAGCCAGGGTTTGATTTGCACCAGGGGCTGACCCTGTAGGTAGGCCGTCATTGTAAATAAGAATTTGATCTTAACTGACTTGCCTAGTTAAATAAAGGTTACAGTTGTCAACTTGCCGTCTGTGATGTTCATGTTAAAGGAGTGTGTCCCTTTAAGAGCGCACAAGAATTATGGGCTAAGGGAGAGCGAACCGAAGGAAGAAAGCAACATAAAATGTTAGAGTACAGGGCAGAATGTAAACAATATATAAACAAAAGTCATCCTCAGCCATTTGATTAGACGTTGGTAATATTTAATGTAGAAGGCGTTTTCTGTGAGGATTGAAGTGAACAGCAGTTTTAGCGGTAGTGGTACCACACACTGACTAGAGCTGTGTGGAGGACTCGTGTGGTTTCACACCTCATCGGTCTGATTAGGCAGTAACCACTGTGTGAAAGGACACAGACTTGTGGGTTGGCTTGGGCTTGTCTGCTGATGTTGACTCATTCATGCTGCAATGGGAGGTGCCGCAGGCACTTGTTAATGCCGATTGGCGATTTCGAAATGTACAAGTTTTTCCACGTCGTTGTAGTTTTTATATGGTGGTGGTGTGTATTTTAGGAGGATGTAGCCAGGGTTGGAAAATTCTGGTAACTTTCTCAAAATTCCCCGGTTTTAAGGAAAGTTACCATAATTGTGCTACCCTAGGAGGATGTAATGTCAGGACTATAATGGCCTGTCCACTTTCCTTCTAAGTCTTTTGTTTTGAATACTTATACTGTAACAGTTGGGCTATATATTGTCTTAAAATGTCATGATATGGAGTAAGATGTATACAATGTTCTTTCATTGTTTAGAAAACCATGAGCAAGGCTGCCTGTTGTAACCATAAGCCTAGTTGAAGTTTATAGGCTAGTATTTTGTATTTCGCAAGGATGTTGCAAGAACATCCAGAACTTTAGTATTTTGTGTGGAAGAAGATTTATCTGTCTACATTGTCACTAAGCCTGTTTGATTATTTCTTTCATAAGCAACACATTAGTCACAAAACTCAGTTACTAGGCATAGGCCTATATTGGCTGCCTTCAGTGAATCATGACTTAGGTTTAAGTTTCCACTCTGGTGACTTTTCCCATAGAAATTAAATGTTTAGACTTGTCCACCCACAACCTGTCATACTGGTTGTCCCTAGTAGTGTTTGAAAGGGGTAATTTTGTCTCTTATGACTATGTCAATGGAAACCAGTCCATTCATGCTTTCAGTGTACAACAGAAACCCGTAACCTAGATTGCAAATGCACCCATAGACGTCATGAATATAGAATGTGTAGACTTGACTCATGTATAACATTGTGGTGGCATTCGTATCTTTGGGGCAAGAGATGTAAGTGAGAACTTGTGGAATTTGTCTAGGTCAGTTGAAGAGATAATAGTTGATGAGCTCCATAGAATCCACCTACGCTATGTCCCCCTCCTTTTAAAAGACTCCCTCTGGTCTTTCACAATGTGTGTTTACCACTGATCTGGGTTGGAGGTGAAAGGTCGTCCCATTCAGTGGGCTTTAGTGGGCACAGAGGGAGGAGCAGCAGTTCATCTGCTCTGTTTCACAGGAGATGGGAAGTGGGGGAGAAGGGACTGGGGGTTTGGGGAGAAGGGACTGGGACTGGGGTTGGGGCTGCATGAGAGAGGACTCAGAGGAAATTCACAACATCAACCAACCAATCACGCAGAGTTTCACAAACCGGGACCAGGCAGAGACCTGTTAGAATACTGGTACAATTCAACCCTACCGCCCTTCCTCGAAGCAATCACAGATCTCTTAGAGCATTAATGGGGAAAGTAAATGGTCACCTACTGGTTGGTAGGTGATCAAATACTTATGTCATGCAATAAAATGCAAAGGAATTACTTAAAAATCATACAATGTGATTTTCTGTATTTTTGTTTTAGATTCCGTCACTCACAGTTGAAGAGTACCTATGATAAAAATTACAGACTTCTACATGCTTTGTAAGTGGGAAAACCTGCAAAATCGGCAGTGTATCAAATACTTGTTTTCCCCACTGTATATAAAGAAAATATTCTTCTCCCATGGGCAAAGAAACTCTAAAGGGGTGATGTTATTAATTAACGGTAACTTTTGATCCGAATGTGCAAATTGTCCAAACAGATCCGCAAGATAGATGGATGATTTTAAATATGTTATTGGACCATAAACAGATATGGCTCATTAACATTTATGGACAAAATAATGATGATCCACGCTTCTTTGAAAATATATATAATAAATGATCAATGCTGCAAGCAATACAATACTCTATTATTATGGTGGGAGATTATAATACGGGTTTAAATACCTCAATGGAAAGGAAATCACACAACAAACTATCACCCTCATGCTCTTAAGGAAATCATGAATGTCATCGATATATTGGAACTAGTGGATATATGGAGGCTTAAATATCCTGACCTAGTGATATATACATGGGGGAGGCTCAATCAAGCTAGTCGTCTTGACTTCTTTCATGTCATCCTCGTTGTCACAAAGTGTTGATTGGGGACAGAATACGGTCGGACCATCAGATAATTGGCATATACATTACTCTTACTGAATTTCCACTTGGGCGAGGATATTGAAAATGTAATCAAAGCCTATTGGATGATAACTATATTACACAAGAAAGTCAAATAAAGCAAACTGGATGGAATATGGGGAAAAATGCACCAAATGCTTTTTTAATCTTCAACATAGAAATGCTACCAAACATTTTTTACTGAAACTGGTTACAAATAAGAGTCACCCATGATTCACCAAATGTATATTTTGAAAGAGGAAGCAAAGTACTTTAAACATGTTTTCATTTCAGTTTCCTCCATCTCCTCTAAACGAAGCTAATTGTATGGAGAAAATTCTATTAATAATGTAAAATTAACAGCCGTACAGAAATTAAAGAGGAGGAACTTCTTGATGCAATTAAAGCCTTTATGTCCGGGAAAACTCCAGGGCTGGATGGCATACCAGTTGAGGTATACCAAACCTTTTTTGATGTACTCACAGGTCCCTTATTAGCATGTTTTAACTACTCCTATGTAAATGGTATATTATCAGACACTCAACAAGGTCTGATTTCATTATTACTGAAACAGGATCGAATCCCCGAGCTGACAAGGTAAAAATCTGTCGTTCTGCCCCTGAACAAGGCAGTTAACCCACTGTTCCTAGGCCGTCATTGTAAATAAGAATTTGTTCTTAACTGACTTGCCTAGTTAAATAAAACATTGAAAATAAATAAACCTCTCACTTTCAGTTATTTGAAAAATACATAATTTCCCAGATATTTGAAGCTGGTTGAGAGAATGCCACAAGTGTTCAAAGTTGTCATCAAGGCAAAGGGTGGCTACTTTGAAGAATCTCCAACATATATATATATATATATATATATATATATATATATATATATATATATATATATATAAGTTGTTTTTGCAATATACATACATACATACATACATACATACATACATACATACATACATACATACATACATACATACATACATACATACATACATACATACATACATACATACATACATACATACAGTCGTGGCCAAAAGTTTTGAGAATTCCACAAAGCTGCTTTGCTGCTTCAGTGTTCTTAGATCTTTATGTCAGTAGTTACTATGGTACACTGAAGTATAATTACAAGTATTCCATAAGTGTCAAAGGCTTTCATTGACAATGACAATGCAAAGAGTCAATATTTGCAGTGTTGACCCTTCTTTTTCAAGAACTCTGCAATCCGCCCTGGCATGCTGTCAATTAACTTCTGGGCCACATCCTGACTGATGGCAGGCCATTCTTGCATAATCAATGCTTGAAGTTTGTCAGAAGTTGTGGGTTTTTGTTTGTCCACCCGCCTCTTGAGGATCGATCACAAGTTCTCAATGGGATTAAGGTCTGGGGTGTTTCCTGGCAATGGACCCAAAATGTCGATGTTTTGTTCCCCGAGCCACTTAGTTATCACTTTTGCCTTATGGCAAGGTGCTCCATCATGCTAGAAAAGCAAACTGTTCACCAAACTGTTCTTGGTTGGTTGGGAGAAGTTGGTCTCAGAGGATGTGTTGGTACCATTCTTTATTCATGGCTGTGTTCTTAGGCAAAATTGTGAGTGAGCCCACTCCCTTGGCTGAGAAGCAACCCCACACATGAATGGTCTGAGGATGCTTTACTGTTTGCATGACACAGGACTGATGGTAGCGCTCACCTTGTCTTCTCCAGACAAGGTGTTTTCCGGATGGCCCAAACAATCGGAAAGGGGATTAATCAGAGAAAATGACTCTACCCCAATCCTCAGCAGTCCAATCCCTGTACCTTTTGCAGAATATCAGTCTGTCCCTGATGTTTTTCCTGGAGAGAAGTGGCTTCTTTGCTGCCCTTCTTGACACCAGGCCATCCTCCAAAAGTCTTCGCCTCACTGTGCGTGCAGATGCACTCACACCTGCCTGCTGCCATTCCTGAGCAAACTCTGCACTGGTGGTGCCCCGATCCCGCAGCTGAATCAACTTTAGGAGACGGTCCTGGCGCTTGCTGGACTTTCATGGGCGCCCTGATGCCTTCTTCACAACAATTGAACCTCTCTCCTTGAAGTTCTTGATGATCCGATAAATGGTTGATTCTTACCAGCAGCAATATCCTTGCCTGTGAAGCCCTTTTTGTGCAAAAGCAATGATGACGGCACGTGTTTCCTTGCAGGTAACCATGGTTGACAGAGGAAGAACAATGATTTCAAGCACCACCCTCCTTTTAAAGCTTCTAGTCTGTTATTCTGACTCAATCAGCATGACAGAGTGATCTCCAGCCTTGTCCTTGTCAACACTCTCACCTGTGTTAACGAGACAATCACTGACATGATGGCAGCTGGTCCTTTTGTGGCAGGGCTGAAATGCAGTGGAAATGTTTTTAGGGGATTAAGTTTTGCAATTGCAATTAATTGCAATTCATTTGATCACTCTTCATGACATTCTGGAGTATATGCAAATTGCCATAAACACTGAGGCAGCAAACTTTGTGGAGACCAATACTTGTGTCATTCTCAAAACCTTTGGCCACGACTGTATATATACAGTGGGGAGAACAAGTATTTGATACACTGCCGATTTTGCAGGTTTTCCTACTTACAAAGCATGTAGAGGTCTGTCATTTTTATCATAGGTACACTTCAACTGTGAGAGACGGAATCTAAAACAAAAATCCAGAAAATCACATTGTATGATTTTTAAATAATTAATTTGCATTTTATTGCATGACATAAGTATTTGATCACCTACCAACCAGTAAGAATTCCGGCTCTCACAGACCTGTTAGTTTTTCTTTAAGAAGCCCTCCTGTTCTCCACTCATTACCTGTATTAACTGCACCTGTTTGAACTCGTTACCTGTATAAAAGACACCTGTCCACACACTCAAACAGACTCCAACCTCTCCACAATGGCCAAGACCAGAGAGCTGTGTAAGGACATCAGGGATAAAATTGTAGACCTGTACAAGGCTGGGATGGGCTACAGGACAATAGGCAAGCAGCTTGGTGAGAAGGCAACAACTGTTGGCGCAATTATTAGAAAATGGAAGAAGTTCAAGATGACGGTCAATCTCCCTCGGTCTGGGGCACCATGTAAGATCTCACCTCGTGGGGCATCAATGATCATGAGGAAGGTTAGAGATCAGCCCAGAACTACACGGCAGGACCTGGTCAATGATCTGAAGAGAGCTGGGATCACAGTCTCAAAGAAAACCATTAGTAACACACTACGCCGTCATGGATTAAAATCCTGCAGCGCACGCAAGGTCCCCCTGCTCAAGCCAACGCACGTCTGAAGTTTGCCAATGACCATCTGGATGATCCAGAGGAGGAATGGGAGAAGGTCATGTGGTCTGATGAGACAAAAATAGAGCTTTTTGGTCTAAACTCCACTCGCCGTGTTTGGAGGAAGAAGAAGGATGAGTACAACCCCAAGAACACCATCCCAACCGTGAAGCATGGAGGTGGAAACATCATTCTTTGGGGATGCTTTTCTGCAAAGGGGACAGGACGACTGCACCGTATTGAGGGGAGGATGGATGGGGCCATGTATCGCGAGATCTTGGCCAACAACCTCCTTCCCTCAGTAAGAGCATTGAAGATGGGTCGTGGCTGGGTTTTCCAGCATGACAACGACCCGAAACACACAGCCAGGGCAACAAAGGAGTGGCTCCGTAAGAAGCATCTCAAGGTCCTGGAGTGGCCTAGCCAGTCTCCAGACCTGAACCCAATAGAACATCTTTGGAGGGAGCTGAAAGTCCGTATTGCCCAGCGACAGCCCCGAAACCTGAAGGATCTGGAGAAGGTCTGTATGGAGGAGTGGGCCAAAATCCCTGCTGCAGTGTGTGCAAACCTGGTCAAGAACTACAGGAAACGTATGATCTCTGTAATTGCAAACAAAGGTTTCTGTACCAAATATTAAGTTCTGCTTTTCTGATGTATCAAATACTTATGTCATGCAATAAAATGCAAATTAATTACTTAAAAATCATATAATGTGATTTTCTGGATTTTTGTTTTGGATTCCGTCACTCACAGTCATAGAAGAGTACCTATGATAAAAATTACAGACTTCTACATGCTTTGTAAGTGGGAAAACCTGCAAAATCTGCAGTGTATCAAATACTTGTTCTCCCCACTGTGTGTGTGTGTGTGTGTATGTATGTATGTATGTATGTATGTACGTACATACATATACAGTTGAAATCAGATGTTTACATACACCTTAGCCAAATACATTTAAACTCAGTTTTTCACAATTCCTGACATTTAATCATAGTAAAACCTCCCTGTCGTAGGTCAGTTAGGATCACCACTTTATTTTAAGAATGTGAAATGTCAGAATCATAGTAGAGAGAATTATTTCAGCTTTTATTTCTTTCATCACATTCCCTATGGGTCAGAAGTTTACCTACACTCAATTAGTATTTGGTATCATTGCCTTTAAATTATTTAACTTGGGTCAAATGTTACGGGTAACCTTCCACCAGCTTCCCACGATAAGTTGGGTGAATTTTGGCCCATTCCTCCTGAGAGAACTGGTGTAACTGAGTCAGGTTTGTAGGCCTTGCTCGCACACGTTTCTGCCCACAAATTTTCTATAGGATTGAGGTCAGGGCTTTGTAATGGCCATTCCAATACCTTGACTTTGTTGTCCTTAAGCCATTTTGCCACAACTTTGGAAGTATGCTTGGGGTCATTGTCCATTTGGAACCAAGCTTTAACTTCCTGACTGATGTCTTGATGTTGCTTCAATATATCCACTTCCTGACGAAGAAATTTCACCTCGGGGATCAATAAAGTATCTATCTATTTTCCTTCCTCATGATGCCATCTATTTTGTGAAGTGCACTAGTCCCTCCTGCAGCAAAGCACCCCCACAACATGATGCTGCCACCCCCGTGCTTCACGGTTGGGATGGTGTTCTTCGGCTTGTAAGCCTCCCCCTTTTTCCTCCAAACATAACGATGGTCATTATGGCCAAACAGTTATATTTTTGTTTCATCAGACCAGAGGACATTTCTCCAAAAAGTGCCACTCATGAAAAAGCAAGAGCACCAGCAGCATAAATTATAAAATTTTCTCTCTGCGGGAAGCCCGATGTAGACCATCTGCATTGTGAATTCATGTGCAATGTTATGAATTTTTCTTATAATTTTAAAGAAAAGGTCGACTTTAGGCAAACACATTCAATTAAAGGCTTTAAACTGTATAACTGATCAATGCACCATAATTCCAGGTAATTTAATGGTAAACAAAAATAATGGATGAAAAATATATTTTGCTACAAAAGTGCCAATTCTTACAGATCTCTCCAGCTTCCGTCCAAAAACTAATCCTGTGAATTGACGTCAACACATATTGGAAGAGTTACTGGCTAGCTAAAATGGCTAGCTTAACTAATGAACTAGCTATGTCGGTCGCTGCGCGCATGACCAGAATGACACATCGATGAACCACGAAAGGCACACCCCATTTCTATTTGAAAATTGAGATAGAGGAGGAGTTGGACTGTTTTTCGAGCACAAAGTCGACATTTAAGAACAATTTTCCATTTGTCACATCCCTAGTCTAGGGTATTCTCTCTTCCCTCTTAAACTCACCAGACAGATAGACTTGGTGATCCCCCATGAAATCTGCCCTATAGCATGTGTTCCTATGAACCCTTTTTCTACTTGGCAGACACGCACACACGCACCCACATGAACAGCGACCCAAGGCCAGTGGGGGAAAGTGCACGGCTGTTCAGCAGGAAGTACGGAATGTGGGAAAAGGTCAGTGGTGCTAGCTGATCCGCAGAGCGTCCCTTCACACACACACACACACACACACACACACACACACAGCGTAACAGAAAGCGTCTTCAGCTCAGACACCCAGACCTTGGGCTCTCCCTCCCAACAACAGGTGTCTAGAAAAACAGCAGCCTTGCCTGCTCCATGGCCCACACATGCTGGGGCCTGGAGGCTAGCCCACTCACTGCGTGTGCACGTGTTTCTCTCGCACCTCACACTCACTCTCCCATTCTGGCACACAAAGCCTCAGAAGTTACACTTTTGTGTGTCGGTGCATTTTCTGCTTAGCAGGCATTCCAGCTCTTATCAACTAGGCCTACACTCTGATGGTAATGGGTTAGCTTATTCTTTCTCTCACTCACTCTTTTTATCTCCCCCTTTTTCTCTCCTCTGTCTGTTAGTGAATAGCTGGATCAATTTCAGTGATTTAGTAATTTAGAGTCTTAACAGCTGGCTCTCGTCTGCAACAGACTAACTCCAGGCCTGCATCAAAAACCTCTAACCTGGCCCATATGCTATGTGTCGGTGGGAGAAGCTGTTTCTGTTTCTCTGAGTTGGAGGTGCACTGGGTAAAGGTTGCTCAGCTGCAGAGCGATTTTCTTTCTTTTTTTTTTTATGAGACCAGTTCAAAGCCTCTGTTATTACAAGTGTTTCCAGAAGAGACTGTGCCGGTTACACTATTCCATGTTCGAGCCTTTCATCGTCTCTCAATGTGTTGTTTTAACTGGGGAGAAGTGTTTCATGGATCTGATTGGATGTCTAACTTTGTAAAAGGCATTCGATTGGACAGTCACTGTGTTCTGTGAAAGCAGCTCTGATTGGCTGAAACCCTATCCTCCTGACCTACCACAGATTGGGATTAAATAATTCCTCCCAACAGATCTGTACTAACTGGCTGTTTCCCTCCACCCCAGCATGACGGTGATGGTGGTGCCATGACCGAGGGCGGCTGAGGGTCGGGAGAAGCCACGCAGCATCATGGAGGGCACCAGGGCCGCCATCTTAGCGCCGGTCAAAAACGAAGCCCCTCGACGGGATCGGAAGCGTGTCGGGGGTTCGGTAAGGAAAGGGGGAGTCTGCCAGAACGGGACCACCGCCCCACATTGGGAGCACACCTCGGATGGCGAGAGGGGGCTGGAGTCATCCTTGGAGATGCTGAAACCATCCCTGCTGTCGAAGGGGCTGGGAGAGAGAGTGGGGGCGAAGGAGAGGGCGAGAGGAGCGGAGGTTTCACATGAGGGGGAGGAGGGCCTTGGCTCCTGGGACATGAACTCTCAGGACGAGGAGGTTGTACAGCAGGTGCCAGAGGAAGAGCAGCAAGAGAAGGGGAGTAGTAAGAGCCACAGCACCTCCAATACGGAGAGTCCTGCCCTCTCCAGTAGCTGCACTGGTGAGACACACACACACACACACACTAGACCTGGGTTCAAATACTATTTCAAATATCACAATTACTTTCATACAAATTTCATAGTAAGTATTCTTGTTTTTATACACTGTGTGCACAATTATTAGGCAAGTCAGTATTTTGACCATATCATCATTTTTATGCATATTTCCGAACTCCAAGCTGTATAAACTGGAATGCTTATTGGATTTAAGCATATCAGGTGATGTGTATTTGTGTAATGAGAGAGGGTGTGGCCTAAGGAGATCAACACCCTATATCAAGGTGTGCATAATTATTAGGCAGCTTCTTTTCCTCAGGCAAAATGGGCCAAAAAAGAAAAGTCTTTCATAGGGATGCAGCACTCTTGAAATTGCTAAGATATTGGGGCGTGATCACAGAACCATCATTTGTAAATTTTGAGTTTGTTTATTATTCTCACTTTAACAGATGAAAATAAACAAGTGAGATGGGGAACTTTTAGTTTTTCATTTAGTTGCATAATACTTCTGCACACTAATAGTTGCCCAATAATTGTGCACACATAGATATTCTCCCACGGAAGATAAAACCTCACTTTTACTTTCTTAAATATTCAGGTTTGAGGTTTATTTTCAAATACCATGGGCATGGAAGTGTGTGTGTGTGTGTGTGTGTGTGTGTGTGTGTGTGTGTATACAGTGGGGAGAACAAGTATTTGATACACTGCCGATTTTGAAGGTTTTCCCACTGAGTGAGTGAGTGAAGGAATCTAAAACAAAAATCCAGAAAATCACATTGTATGATTTTTAAGTAATTACTTTGCATTTTATTGCATGACATAATTATTTGATACATCAGAAAAGCAGAAATTAATATTTGGTACAGAAACCTTTGTTTGCAATTACAGAGATCATACGTTTCCTGTAGTTCTTGACCAGGTTTGCACACACTGCAGCAGGGATTTTGGCCCACTCCTCCATACAGACCTTCTCCAGATCCTTCAGGTTTCGGGGCTGTCGCTGGGCAATACGTACTTTCAGCTCCCTCCAATGATTTTCTATTGGGTTCAGGTCTGGAGACTGGCTAGGCCACTCCAGGACCTTGAGATGCTTCTTACGGAGCCACTCCTTAGTTGCCCTGGCTGTGTGTTTCAGGTCGTTGTCATGCTGGAAGACCCAGCCACGACCCATCTTCAATGCTCTTACTGAGGGAAGGAGGTTGTTGGCCAAGATCTCGCGATACATGGCCCCATCCATCCTCCCCTCAATACGGTGCAGTCGTCCTGTCCCCTTTGCAGAAAAGCATCCCCAAAGAATGATGTTTCCACCTCCATGCTTCACGGTTGGGATGGTGTTCTTGGGGTTGTACTCATCCTTCTTCTTCCTCCAAACACGGCGAGTGGAGTTTAGACCAAAAAGCTCTATTTTTGTCTCATCAGACCACATGACCTTCTCCCATTCCTCCTCTGGATCATCCAGATGGTCATTGGCAAACTTCAGACGGGCCATTTTCTAATAATTGCTAATAATTGTTTTAGATTCCGTTTCTCACAGTTGAAGTGTAACTATGATAAAAATTACAGACCTCTACATGCTTTGTAAGTAGGAAAACCTGCAAAATCGGCAGTGTATCAAATACTTGTTCTCCCCACTGTATATATATATATACAGCGGGTGAAATAAGTATTGAACACGTCACCATTTTTCTCAGTAAATATATTTCCAAAGGTGCTATTGACATGAAAGTTTCACCAGATGTTGGTAACAACCCAAGTAATCCATACATACAAAGAAACCAAAACAAATACGTTCAGAAATTAAGTTATGTGTAAAAATGTGAAATGACACAGGGAAAAAGTATTGAACACATGAAGAAAGGGAGGTTCAAAAAGGCATGGAAAGCCAAGACAACAGCTGAAAACGATCAGTAATTAAAAAGCAATCCAGCCCCCTGTCAGTGCAAATTAATATCAGCTGGTTCAGTCCCAACTGATGGCCTTCAAAAAGGTCTCATTGCCAAGGTGTCACACAAGACACATCTCATGATGGGTAAAAGCAAAGAGCTGTCTCAAGACATTCACAACCTAATTGTTGCAAAACATAATGATGGCATTGGTTATAGGCGCATTTCTAAGCTTCTGAATGTTCCAGTGAGCACTGTTGGGGCCATAATACGGAAGTGGAAAGACAATAATTTCACCATAAATTTGCCTCGACCAGGTGTTCCTCACAAGATTTCTGACAGAGGAGTGAAAAGAATAATCAGAAGAGTTGTCCAAGAGCCAAGGACCACTTGAGGAGAGCTTCAAAAAGACCTGCAAATAGCAGGTACTGTTGTCTCAAAGAAAACATTAAGTAATGCACTCCACCGCCATGGCCTGTATGCACGCAAGACTCCATTGCTGAAAAAAAAGCATGTTGAAGCTCGTTTAAAGTTTGCTGCACAACATTTGGAAAAGCCAGTGAAATACTGGGAGAATATAGTGTGGTCAGATGAGAGCAAAATTGAATTGTTTGGATGTCATAATACACACCATGTTTGGAGGATAAATGGCACTGCACATCACCCTAAAAACACCATACCAACAGTGAAGTTTGGAGGTGGGAACATCATGGTGTGCGGCTGCTTTTCAGCAAATGGTACTGGCAAACTTCACATAATTGAAGGAAGGATGAATGGGCAAATTTACAAGGAGCACTTGGTCGAGGCAAATTTATGGTGAAATGATTGTCTTTCCACTTCCGTATTAGGGCCCCAACAGTGCTCACTGGAACATTCAGAAGCTTAGAAATGCGCCTATAACCAATGCCATCATTATGTTTTGCAACAATTAGGTTGCGAATGTCTTGAGACAGCTCTTTGCTCTTACCCATCATGAGATGTGTCTTGTGTGACACCTTGGCAATGAGACCTTTTTGTAGGCCATCAGTTGGGACTGAACCAGCTGATATTAATTTGCACTGACAGTGGGCTGGATTGCTTTTTAATTACTGATAGTTTTCAGCTGTTGTCTTGGCTTTCCATGCCTTTTTGAACCTCCCTTTCTTCATGTGTTCAATACTTTTCCCCTGTGTCATTTCACATTATTACACATAACTTAATTTCTGAACGTATTTTTTTTTTTTTTTGTATGTATGGATTACTTGGGTTGTTACCAACATCTGGTGAAACTTTCATGTCAATAGCACCTTCGGAAATATATTTACTGAGAAAAATGGTGACGTGTTCAATACTTATTTCACCCGCTGTGTGTGTGTGTGTGTGTGTGTGTGTGTGTGTGTGTGTGTGTGTGTGTGTAGATAATGTGTATATACATATATATACAGCGGGTGAAATAAGTATTGAACACCATTTTTCTCAGTAAATATATTTCCAAAGGTGCTATTGACATGACATTTTCACCAGATGTTGGTAACAACCCAAGTAATCCATACATACAAAGAAACCAAAACAAATACGTTCAGAAATTAAGTTATGTGTAATAATGTGAAATGACACAGGGAAAAAATATTGAACACACTTACTGATATTTATTTAATACTTTGTACAAAAGCCTTTGTTGGTAATGACAGCTTCAAGACGCCTCCTGAATGGAGAAACTAGTCGCATGCATTTCTCTGGTGTGATTTTGGTTCATTCTTCCAGACAAACGGTCTTCAAATCTTGAAGGTTCCGTGGGCCTCTTCTATGAATCTTCGGGCCACGTTATTTGAAAATACGTTTTTTAAATAACATCTAATCAAATACACATTTATTTGATCCCAGGTTTGACACAAACACATAATTGAAATCTCCACTGTGGACAGCATCATAACTTCGACTAGTTGATGATTATTAGTGAAATGTGGCTCACCATGTGCGCTACGTCTGTTTTGATGAGGGGTGTTTCTATAGCATAAACAAAGCATCACCTTTTACTCTATTTATACTCGCAAAGTAAAGTCCCTGTGATGTTTACATTTAGACATGGCTCCTATAACCCTGTCCCCTCGTTAACTTAACTTGAGAGAACTCTCTGTTCCAATCTAGAACTGTGTGCTGATCTAGAACTTAAACTTCTAACCTAGAACTAGTGCTCAGCATATGTGGGAACTCCTTCTAAATTGTTGGAAAAACATTCCAGGTGAAGCTGGTTGAGAGAATGCCAAGAGTGTGCAAATCTGTCATCAAGGCAAAGGGTGGCTATTTGAAAAATATAAAATATAACACTTTTTTGCTTACTACGTGATTCCATGTGTTATTTCATAGTTTTGATGTCTTCACTGTTATTCTACAATGTAGAAAATAGTTTTTAAAAAATAAAGAAAAACCCTTGAATGAGTAGGTGTTCTGAAACCTTTGACCGGTAGTCTACACTCACCAAGAGAAAAGTAATCCTCAGTAGGCTGTTTTTCAGGCAAAAAAATGTGAAGGCGTTTAATAAATACTCAAGTGAGGAGATTTTCCCATGGAGGGCAAAAGCTACAGTGTGACCAGTCACAGTCACGAGCCGATGTGACCATGCTTGGAAAGAGAGGGCTTTATGTGATTGTTACGTTACAACAATGAACTCTCCATTGAGGTCATTGTGGTGAGGAAAAAGTCATGATAATGAAATCCTCAGACGGTCCAAAGACTGCAATAATTTCTTATCACATCAACATACTTTATCTATTTTTGGAGCGTCAGGGAGTTAATCCCCCATTGTTAAACACTTATTTGAGTTAGGCCTACAGTTCATACCCAGCTGTGATTGCTTGAACACGGTAAACAAAACAAATCAAATCAAATTTTATGTAAAGTGGTTTCTTGGTCGGACAAATTATTATTTTTATCTCATACTGTATTTAGAGGAGTATCTTTATCCAAAAAAGTACATTGAATGATATTTGCATGCTGAATTCTTAGCAGCCATTAAACTTGAGATTAGATGTCTAATGATGATCTTTTCTCTCGGTTGTCGAACTTTAAGGTTTATTAATTTTGTCTGTCAAGACTCAGAGTAGATGTGATAATATAGATAGATAGATAGATAGATAGATAGATAGATAGATAGATAGATAGATAGATAGATAGATAGATAGATAGATAGATAGATAGATAGATCCCCGAGGGGAAATTTCTACACTACATGGCCAAAACTATGTTTTACGCCCCATCAAATTAGTGGATTTGTCTATTTCAGCCACACTCGTTGCTGACAGGTGTGTAAAGAACACAGCCATGCAATCTCCATGGACAAACATTGGCAGTAGAATGGCCCTACTGAAGAGCTCTGTAACTTTCAACGTGGCACCGTCATAGGAAGCCACCTATCCAACAAGTCAGTTCATCAAATGTCTACCCTGCTAAAGCTGCCCCGGTCAACTGCAAGTGTTGTTATTGTGAAGTGGAAACTCCTAGGAGCAACAACGGCTCAGCCGCGAAGTGGTAGGCCACACAAGCTCACAGAACGGGAGTGCTGAAGCGTGTAGCGAGTAAAAATGGTCTGTCCTCTGTTGCAACATTCACTACCGCGTTCCAAACTGCTTCTGGAAGCAACGTCCGCACAATAACCGTTCGTCGGGAGCTTCATGAAATGGGTTTCCATGGTCGAGCAGCCGCACACAAACCTAAGATCACCATGCACAATGCCAAGCGTCGGCTGGAGTGGTGTAAATCTCACCGCCATTGGACTCTGGAGCAGTGTAAATGCGTTCTCTAGAGTGATAAATCACGCTTTACCATCTGGCAGTCCGACGGACTAATCTGGGTTTGGTGGATGCCAGGAGAACGCTACCTGCCCCAATACATAGTGCCAACGGTAAAGTTTTGTGGAGGAGGAATAATGGTCTGGGGCTGTTTTTCATGGCTCGGGCTAGGCCCCTTAATTCCAGTGAAGGGAAACCTTAACACTAAAGCATACAATAACATTCTAGACTATTCTGTGCTCCAACTTTGTGGCAATAGTTTGGGGAAGGCTCTTTCCTATTTCAGCATTACAATGCCCCCGTGCACAAATCGAGGTCCATACAGAAATGGTTTGTTGAGATCATTGTGGAAGAACTTGACTGGCCCGCATAGAGCCCTGACCTCAAGCCCATCAAACACCTTTGGGATGAATTGGAATGCCGACTGCGAGCCAGGCCTAATCACCCAACATCAGTGCCCGACCTCACTAATGCTGTTGTGGCTGAATGGAAGCAAGTCCCTGCACCAATGTTCCAACATCTAGTGGAAAGCATTCCCAAAAGAGTGGTGGCTGTTATAGCAACTCCATATTAATGCCCATGATTTTGGAATGAGATACTTTTGACCACGTTGTGTATATCACTAGTAGTACATTTACAATACATTTTAAATAATAATACATTTTTTGTTGTCTACAATGTTTGTTTGGTTACGGTAATGTCTGTTAATGCATTCAATATGTTATTCCAGTCTTTTACCGTTCTCATTGTAGGAGTTGACACGTTGTTTGCAGAGCGCACAACCTATGCTACACTTGAGAAACACGTTTTGGCGCATGCACGCTTACACAGTCACCAGGTGTACAGTGTTTCCTCCGACACATTGTTGCGGCTGACTTCCGGGTTAAGCATTCGCTGTGTCAAGAAGCAGTGCAGCTTGGTGAAGTTGTGTTTCTGAGGTTGCACGGCTCTTGACCGACGACTCTCCCGAGTCTGTACGGGAGTTGCAGCGATGGGACAAGACTGTAATTACCAATTGGATATGACAAAATTGGGGAGAGAAGGGTTGTAAAATAATTTGAAGCCCTATAGGCTACCTGGCCTGCATGCAAATGTAAGCATATAAATGTACATATATAATGCACCACCACCAATGAGCTGTGGAGCTTCTCAAAGTAATGTTTCTTCACCTCAAACAGCAAGCAAACAAAGTCTGTTTTTACATCCTCAATGTATAAAAAAAAAAAAATCCAGCTCTCTCCCTTTCAATAACCATTCAGCATGAAAGGGAAGAATGTCATGCTCTGATCCAGTGGAAACCTTATTTACTTTTTATCCCTTGCGCAAATAGCCTACAGCTATGTCTGGTTTCCGCTCAGGTTATGGATGTGTCACTGCAACCTTAAAGGTCCTCAATGATGTCACCATTGCCCTGGATTCTAAGCAATGTTAATTGACTTGGCCAAAGTTTTTGATACGGTAGACCATTCCATTCTTGTGGGCTGGCTAAGGAGTATTGGTGTCTCTGAGGGGTCTTTGGCCTGGTTTGCTAACAGTGTATAAAGAGTACAGTGTATAAAGTCAGAACATCTGCTGTCTCAGACACTGCCTGTCACCAAGGGTGTACCCCAATGCTCGATCTTAGGCCCCACGCTCTTCTCAATCTACATCAACAACATAGCTCAGGCAGAAGGACGCTCTCTTATCCATTTATATGCAGATGATAGTCTTATACTCAGCTGGCCCCACCCCAGATTTTGTGTTAAGCACTCTACATCAAAGCTTTCTTAGTGTCCAACAAGCTTTCTCTGTCCTTAACCTTGTTCTGAACACCTCCAAAACAAATGTAATGTGGTTTGGTAAGAAGAATGTCCCCCTCCCCACAGGTGTGATTACTACCTCTGAGGGTTTAGAGCTTGAGGTAGTCACATCACACAAGTACTTGGGAGTATTGCTAGACGGTACACTGTCCTTCTCTCAGCACATATCAAAGCTGCAGACTTTGTTTCCTCTATCGTAATCGCTCCTCTTTCACCCCAGCTGCCAAACTAACCCTGATTCAGGTGACCATCCTACCCATGCTAGATTACAGAGACGTAATTTATAGATGGGCAGGTAAGGGTGCTCTCGAGTGGCTAGATGTTCTTTACCATTTGGCCATCAGATTTTGCCACCAATGCTCCTTAAAGGACACATCACTGCACTCTATACTCCTCTGTAAACTGGTCATCTCGGTATAAACGTCGCAAGACCCACTGGTTGATGCTTATTTATAAAACCCTCTTAGGTTTCACTCCCCCCTATCGGAGATATCTACTGCAGCCCTCATCCTCCGCATACAACACCCGTTCTGCCAGTCACATTCTGTTTAAGGTCCCCAAAGCACACACATCCCTGGGTTGCTCGTCTTTTCAGTTCGCTGCAGCTAGCGACTGGAACGAGCTGCAACAAACACTCAAACTGGACAGTTTTATCTCAATCTCTTCATTCAAAGACTCAATCATGGACACTCTTACTGACAGTTGTGGCTGCTTTGCGTGATGTATTGTTGTCTTTACCTCTTGCCCTTTGTGCTGTTGTCTGTGCCCAATAATGTTTGTACACTGTTTTGTACTGCTACCATGTTGTGCTGCTGCCATGTTGTGTTGCTGCCATGCTGTGTTGTCATATGTTGCTGCCATGCTATGTTGTTGTCTTAGGTCTCTCTTTCTGTAGTATTGTCTCTCTTGTCATGATGTGTGTTTTTGTCCTATATTTTTTATTTAATTTATTTGTATTTTTAATCCCAGCCCCTGTCTCCGCAGGAGGCCTTTTGCCTTTTGGTAGGCCGTCATTGTAAATAAGAATTTGTTCATAACTGACTTGCCTAGTTAAATAAAGGTTAACTAAATAATAGATAAATAATAAAAGTCTGTCCTGTGCTCACTGGCATGGGAGGACCCAGAGTATTTTATACAGTGTGCTGTAGCTTCAGGCCGGACGCAAGTTAGTACTTGATACAATGTTTCTAGTTCATTGCAGACAAGCCATGCATAGCCAGTGTGATTTAGAAGATATTTATTTTTATCAGGCTATTTTCTACCTGCATGCTGCAGTCTTTTTATTTGTTGGCTTTATAGAATATTTTTACATAGTTGGCAATTGCAATAAAGTAACTTTTTAGGTTTAGAATTTTAATTTAGGTTTGGATCTAATTTTTATTAACCACATGACTGATTTAGGGAAGCGAAGACTTTTTTGTAATATTTATTTTTTTAAATACCTTTTTCTCCCCAATTTTGTGTTATCCAATTGGTAGTTACAGTCTTGTCCGGAATTGGTAGTAATAGTCGCGTCCTCCCCACCAAGTTGCGCTGCTTCTTGACACTGCTCGCTTAACCCGGAAGCCAGCTGCACCAATGTGTCGGAGGAAACACGTACACCTGGCATACACCTGGCCTGCCACAGGAGTCGCTGGCGCACGATGGGACAAGGACATCCCGGCCGGCCAAACCTTCCCCTAACCCGGACGACGCTGGGCCAATAGTGCCTCATGGGTCTCCCAGTCGTGGCCGGCTGCGACACAGCCTGGGATCGAACCAGGATCTGTAGGAATTCTAATTGAAATGAAACTGTTGTGCAAAGTGTGCATATGAAAACCATAACTGGAACGCAGATCAGTAGAAATGTTAAGATAAATTGGCATTCCACATGAGAAAGTGAGTCCTCGTGTAGCCTATTACCGGCAACTTCAGGAGAATAATGGCAGGCACAAGCTGCGAAAGCTAGTAGGAGCGGGAGGAGGATGGTCTGTACAAGTTAAGGTTTTTTTTCTTCTGTTTTTTTTTTATCTCGGTCTCCCGCTTGAGTCATTTGTCTTATTTAATCAAACAGTGAGCTTAAAGCGTCAGACAAGTTCAATGCATATATAGTTGATTTTATTAAAACACAGGTTGTCTATATATGGAAAAATACACATTTTAAAATTTCGACCAATCTATTGGTCGAAAGAACAGACGACTTTCAATCGACCAAGATATTTTTAGTCAGGGACAGCCCTAGTACCTGTAAACAAATAGTCGGCAAGTAGCCTTAACTTAATTTGCAGGCCTAGATCTCATCAACTAACAGCTTTTGAATGGTCAGCCCTGTGTCCTTGAGAGGCCCATTGACTTCTCAAGATACAGACACCCTTTGATACGGAGCACTGCCTTGCTGTTTGTGTTTAACGGACGAGAGATCGTTAT
This sequence comes from Thymallus thymallus, assembly GCA_023634145.1. NCBI lineage: Eukaryota > Metazoa > Chordata > Actinopteri > Salmoniformes > Salmonidae > Thymallus > Thymallus thymallus. Next base: position 15,421,035 of record CM042410.1, on the reverse strand, counting down.
CTCCACTCCACTTCCACACACACACAGTTACATCGTCACTCACGCGTGCATACACGCAAACATGCACGGTTACACATGCATGCGCACCCTTACACACAGCAACTTTTCTGTTACGGGCCCAACGCTCTAACCACTCGGCTACCGGCTACCTGCCGCCTCTTCTCCAATGTGTTTTAAGGAGGCAAGGAGAGAATATTTGAGTAATGGATGAAAGATTAATTGGGAAAGAGGCTCAAAGAGAGAGGAAAGTGGTCATGGAGGAGGCATGGAACACCACCCGGGTTTGTCTCAGTCAGTCTGTTCTCACTCTGGGGGAGTTACTTCTCCTTGTCATGAATTCCTCAGGCGCCTCTCCTCGCACACAGAGGAGCTCAGACTCTCTTGCTCTCTTTGTGGCTCTCCGCTGCCCGGCCTGCCCCTGCTGTGCAGGGTTTCGAATGTTTTCATCCTGGCCTAGCCTAACAGTGAAGCCCTGCCCTCAGGTTAGGCCTAGAATTAAATGTATAGAATAGAACACTCCTTAACATGGTCCTAAATTATCAAGTGGAACATTTAATTGAAGTGAATTGTTCCTTCTACCCCACTCTATTTATATGGGGTGTAACATAGTGGATAGAACAGAAGGCACTTGGTTCCAAATTCTGAAATGGAATGTTGACTTATAACGGAATTGTCCGTACTTGCCATTCTAGTTTTAAACAGGGTGTAGGCGAGATCCCTCTAGAAACAGAATGGATAGAACAGAACACATGGTTGGAACAGAATGTGTAGAATGGAACGTACATGGTTCTAAATTCTGAAAAGCAACGTCACTTTAATCGGATTGTCCCTCTTAGCCAGTGTAATTCTATGGTGTCTCCTACCCCTGGCATTCCTAGCATAGCTCCTGGGCTCCACTGGGAGAACCCTTTGGCAGGTAGCGGCAGAGATTACACCTCAGGGAGGGAGCAGGCTGGAACTCACCAGCACTTGTCATACTTGAGTAAAAGTTAAGATACCTTAATAGAAAATGACTTGAGTAAAAGTGAAAGTCACCAGGAAAATACTAGAATACTAAAAGTATTTTGTTTTAAATATATTTAAGTATCAAAAGTAAATTGAATTGCTAAAATGTACTTGAGTAGTAAAAATAATGTATAAGTCCTTATATTAGGCAAACCAGATGGCACAATGTTCTTGTTATTTTAATGTACGTATAACCAGGGGCACACCAACACTGACATAATTTTTGTGTTTAGTTAGTCTGCCAGATCTTAGGCAGTAGGGATGACCAGGGTTGTTCTCTTAAGTGTGTGAATTTGACAATTTTGGGTGTCAGGGAAGTACTTGTGGGTGTCAGGGAAAATGTATAGAGTATAAAGTACATTCTTTTCTTTAGGAATGTAGTGAAGTAAAGGTAGTCAAACATATAAATGGTAAAGTACAAATACCTCCAAGAAGTTTAAAGTAGTTTTATTTAAGTACTTTACACCACTGCATTTACCCATAGAAACATGCACATAAACACGTGCCCAAGTGCACACAAACACACCAAGCTCCCATGTGCACATACAGTGCATTCGGAAAGTATTCAGACCCCTTTACTTTTTTCCACATTTTGTTATCTTAGACTTATTCTAAAATTGAGAGAAATCGTTTTTTCCCCTCACCAATCTACACACAATACCCCATACTGACAAAGCAAAAACAGGTTTAAGATATGTTTTGCAAAAAAAAAAAGAAAACACATTTACATAAGTATTCAGACCCTTTAATCAGTACTTTGTTGAAGCACCTTTTCTTCTTGGGTATGATGCTACAAGCTTGGCACACATGTATTTGAGGAGTTTGTCACATTTTTCTCTGCAGATCCTCTCAAGCTCTGTCAGGTTGAATAGGGAGCATCGCTGCACAGCTATTTTCAGGTCTCTCCAGAGATGTTCGATCAGGTTCATGTCCGGGCTCTGGCTGGGCCAATCAAGGACATTCAAAAACTTGTCCCGAAGCCACTCTTGCGTTGTCTTGAATGTGTGCTTAGGGTCGTTGTCCTGTTGGGGAGAGAAGGGTTCTGAGTGCTCTGGAGCAGGTTTTCAACAAGGATCCCTCTGTACTTTGCTCTGTTCATCTTTGCCTCGATCCTTACTAGTCTCCCAGTTCCTGCTGCTGAAAAACATCCCCACAGCATGATGCTGCCACCCCCCGTGCTTCACCGTAGGGATGGTGTCGGGTTTCCTCCAGACGTGATGTTTGGCATTCAGGCCAAAGAGTTCAATCTTGGTTTCATCAGATCAGAGAATCTTGTTTCGAATGGTCTAAGAGTCCTTCAGGGACCTTTTGGCAAACTCCAAGCAGACTGTCGTGCCTTTTACTGAAGAGTGGCTTCTGTCTGGCCACTCTACTATAAAGGCCTGATTGGTGCAGTGCTGCAGAGATGGTTGTCCTTCTGGAAGAAGAATGACCATCGGGTTCTTGTACCTCTCTGACCAAGGCCCTTCTCCCCCGTTTGCCCAGGTTTGCCGGGAGGCCAGCTCTAGGAAGAGTCTTGGTGGTTCCAAACGTCTTCCATTTTAAGAATGATAGAGGCCACTGTTATTGGGGACCTTCGATGCTGTGCCTCGACACAATCCTGTCTCTGAGCTTTATGGACAATTCCTTCATCCTCATGGGCTTGTTTTTTGTGTGCCTTTCCAATTCATGTCCAATCAATTGAATTTACCACAGGTGGACTCCAATCAAGTTGTAGAAACGTCTCAAGAATGATCAATGGAAACAAGATGGACCTGAGCTCAATTCAAAGTTTTTACAATTATTATATATTTTTTTATAAATGAACAATTTTTATTTTTTTTACTTTTCACTTTTTCAATATGGGGTATTGTGTGTAGATTGATTTTTATTCAATACATTTTAGAATAAGGCTGTAACGTAACAAAATGTGGAAAAGTATTGGGCTCTGGATACTTTCCCAATGCACTGTACATAACATTGTTGAGGTAGCGTTGGTAAATGTACATATATAGCCCAGTCATACCAAAGCCATAAATATACTGTACAGACTGTCCAGACTGGTGGCACTGTCGTGTCTCTACTATGATTGTTGTCATTAAAAGTTAACGGTTATATTATCAAGTCGATTCTCTAGGCTTAAATGTTGTGCGATTAAACTAATCATATAACATTAACTAACTAGGAAGTCGGGGCACCACAGGAATGTGTCGTTTACAGAGTTATTAATTCCCGAAAATAACTATTTTTACAGTCGTTTATTAATAAATTAATTTTACCTCGTATCCGTCTCATTCTGATTGTCGTAAAATCCTAGTCTGCATAAACCCAGTTTTTACTATATATTTTCCATACACAAATTGGCTCAATTGTTTATTTACTAGCTAATTAAACAATTACAGAATATACAATACATACTAAAATTATACAGGAAATACCGTCCATAGTGGACTAAACAAACCGTTTGGTTATAACACGATAGATTCAGAGGGGAAAGGGGGGGGGGGGGGGGGGGGAGAGGAAGACAAAGGAATTTAGCCTCTATTGGACATGGGAAGCTATTCTCACATAAAAATGACTACATATGCACTTTAACAATAGCTCGATTGGATAAAGGAATGTAATCAGTATTTACAATTGAGCCGGTGGTGTGAGGCTCTGGTTTACCCAGACGATATCGCCATGGTCCTTTTTAGATTCTTCCGGATTGTCGTGTGAGAGATGTTCATCTCATTCCGTAGATGAATGCATCGGTCATTGTTCTCAGCCTAGATTTGCATACCTTTCCAGCTGCAGTCTGTTAGGCTATAATCTATGATTCACTTCTTCTTTAGGTGATCAATAGTTCATACCATCTCATGTGTGGAGCAAGCTTCCTCGTTTTCTGGCCTGTAGAGTTGAAATTAGAGTTAGCCCCTTTTTTTTTTTTTTTGTAACATGAGGTGACGATAGTCACGGGGGCTTTTAGAGTGGGAAGAGAAGGGGCGTGTTTCATCCTTCTAACCCAATGTCTGTTCAATTGGGCGTGGCCACTGGCTGGGCACACGTTTACTTATGAAACAAACAATTTTCATTTTAGAAGATTTAAATCACATGAATCTTTTGAAAAATACTTTCATTTTTAAACATACATTTTGCAACCTCTACATGTAAATCTGATCACTAGAATGTATAGACTTTCAAAGATACAAGTTATGTTGTCCTATCATCTGTAATAATATTCCAGACAACAACTGATCTGACATCATATTCTTTAAGTACCAACGGACTCTTTCAATTACAGAAATATTGTTTATTGTCCAACCTTCTGATGTTACCGTACTGTAGAGTCTTTCTCTGTGGTACCAAAGGATGTCCATTTTGGTATAACGGTTTGAGAGAGAGAGAGAGAGAGAGAGAGGTTTTTATGGAGGGTCATAAACTGGTGGGAGGGGGGAGAGAGAAAGGGGGGGTTATGACCCTAACCCAACAGGGCAAAGTCGTGACAGCACCAACATTTACTTTTAAATTTGTAGTCTGACTCCAGTCATACTTCCAGCTCTTCATATTACACACATTTCCATGTGCATTGCTAAATATATGAGTAATTGGACTGTTCAGTAGTCCCAAATATAATACCAGTACATTTATATGACGAAGAGATGTTCCTTGGCTGATCGTGGGATCAGGACAAACTCCTGTCCCTAGGTAAAGTCATTCAAGGATTCAGGGCCCTAGAAAAACACAACATTCCCTTATTGATCTGTCTCCAGATCTGTCCCAGACGTCGTCTCCATCGCTGTCGGACCAACTCCTCCTGGGTCGAGAGGATGGGACAGGGGCTGGGATCAATGTGGAATGTCGGATCTGTGGAGACAAGGCCTCAGGGTTCCACTATGGAGTACACGCTTGTGAGGGTTGCAAGGTGAGGAAGCAGGGATGGGAAGATCCCAGGATTGTTACATAAAATATTTTGGAGCAGCTCTTTGCATAATTCATAAACTATAAAGTCTACTTCTCTATACAGTGGGGAGAACAAGTATTTTATACACTGCCGATTTTGCAGGTTTTCCTACTTACAAAGCATGTAGAGGTCTGTCATTTTTATCATAGGTACACTTCAACCAGAAAATCACATTGTATGATTTTTAAATAATTAATTTGCATTTTATTGCATGACATAAGTATTTGATCACCTACCAACCAGTAAGAATTCCGGCTCTCACAGACCTGTTAGTTTTTCTTTAAGAAGCCCTCCTGTTCTCCACTCATTACCTGTATTAACTGCACCTGTTTGAACTCGTTACCTGTATAAAAGACACCTGTCCACACACTCAATCAAACAGACTCCAACCTCTCCACAATGGCCAAGACCAGAGAGCTGTGTAAGGACATCAGGGATAAAATTGTAGACCTGCACAAGGCTGGGATGGGCTACAGGACAATAGGCAAGCAGCTTGGTGAGAAGGCAACAACTGTTGGCGCAATTATTAGAAAATGGAAGAAGTTCAAGATGATGGTCAATCTCCCTCGGTCTGGGGCACCATGCAAGATCTCACCTCGTGGGGCATCAATGATCATGAGGAAGGTGAGGGATCAGCCCAGAACTACACGGCAGGACCTGGTCAATGACCTTAAGAGAGCTGGGACCACAGTCTCAAAGAAAACCATTAGTAACACACTGCGCCGTCATGGATTAAAATCCTGCAGCGCACGCATGGACCCCCTGCTCAAGCCAGCGCATGTCCAGGCCCGTCTGAAGTTTGCCAATGACCATCTGGATGATCCAGAGGAGGAATGGGAGAAGGTCATGTGGTCTGATGAGACAAAAATAGAGCTTTTTGGTCTAAACTCCACTCGCCGTGTTTGGAGGAAGAAGAAGGATGAGTACAACCCCAAGAACACCATCCCAACCGTGAAGCATGGAGGTGGAAACATCATTCTTTGGGGATGCTTTTCTGCAAAGGGGACAGGACGACTGCACCGTATTGAGGGGAGGATGGATGGGGCCATGTATCGCGAGATCTTGGCCAACAACCTCCTTCCCTCAGTAAGAGCATTGAAGATGGGTCGTGGCTGGGTCTTCCAGCATGACAACGGCCCGAAACACACAGCCAGGGCAACTAAGGAGTGGCTCTGTAAGAAGCATCTCAAGGTCCTGGAGTGGCCTAGCCAGTCTCCAGACCTGAACCCAATAGAAAATCTTTGGAGGGAGCTGAAAGTCCGTATTGCCCAGCGACAGCCCCGAAACCTGAAGGATCTGGAGAAGGTCTGTATGGAGGAGTGGGCCAAAATCCCTGCTGCAGTGTGTGCAAACCTGGTCAAGTACTACAGGAAACGTATGATCTCTGTAATTGCAAACAAAGGTTTCTGTACCAAATATTAAGTTCTGCTTTTCTGATGTATCAAATACTTATGTCATGCAATAAAATGCAAATTAATTACTTAAAAATCATACAATGTGATTTTCTGTATTTTTGTTTTAGATTCCGTCACTCACAGTTGAAGAGTACCTATGATAAATATTACAGACTTCTACATGCTTTGTAAGTGGGAAAACCTGCAAAATTGGCAGTGTATCAAATACTTGTTCTCCCCACTGTATATCTAATAAACCCTTTTTCACTGTTTTTACTGCCCCCCCCCCCCCCCCCACTGACTCTCAGGGGTTTTTCCGGCGGACCATCCGTATGAAGCTGGAGTACGAGCGCTGTGAGCGCAGCTGTAAGATCCAGAAAAAAAACAGAAACAAGTGCCAGTACTGCCGCTTCCAGAAGTGCCTGCTGCTGGGCATGTCCCATGACGGTGAGACACACACGCACAAACCAACTTCCCATTCACACATTTTTACTAGAGAAAGTCGGGGATGTACTCCATCAGTGAGTATTCGTGAGTATCCACAATTTATGGATGCAGACTGATATGAGTTTTCCTGCTTGTTCCCAGCGATCCGGTATGGCCGCATGCCGGAGGCAGAGAAGAGGAAGCTGGTGGCAGGCCTCCTGGCGGGAGAGAGAGCCCCGACCACCAACCCCAACGGCTCGGACCTCAAATCCCTGGCCAAGCGGGTCAACAACGCCTACCTGAAGAACCTCAACATGACAAAGAAGAAGGCCCGCAGCATCCTCACCGGCAAGACCAGCTCCAGCCCAGTAGCGTATCCATATGTAAATAAAATATACTGAACATAAATATAAACGCAATGATTTTACTGAGTTTCATTTCAAGGAAATCAGTCATTTGAAATCAATTAATTAGGCCCTAATCTATTGATTTCTCATGACTGGGCAGAGGCGCAGCCATGGGTGGGCCTGGCAGGGCATGGTAGAGAACTTTTATTCTCAATAATTCAATTCTCTGGCAACAGTTCTGGTGGACATTCCTGCAGTCAGCATGCCAATTGCACTCTCTCTCAACTTGAGACATCTGTGGCTTTGAGTTGTGTGACAAAACTGCACATTTTACAGTGGCCTTTTATTGTCCCCACCACAAGGTCCACATGTGTAATGATCATGCTGTTTAATCAGCTTCTTGATATGTCAGGTGGATGGATTATCTTGGCAAGGGATACATGCTCACTAACAGGGATGTAAACAAATTTGTGCATAAGATTTGAGAGAAATAAGCTTTTTATGTGTATGGAAAATTTCTGGGATCTTTTATTTCAGCTCATGAAACACGGGACCAACACATGCGTTTATATTTTTGTTCAGTATTCATATAGTACTTTAACACTAGCTTCGTACTCTTTCCATATGTAAATATTATACAGTTCATATATTTTAACACCAGGTCAGCTCAATACTCTATCCATATGTAAATATGATACATGTAATATATTAACTTCAGCTGCAGTGTTGTACAGTACAGACACATAAAAGCTATAGCCCAGTACTGCGTATACATGTTCTGCATACTGACTATAAAACATATGATACTTTCAGACCAGGTCCGATTTTAATCTGTATTAACCCTCTAGAGTCGATGTCAGTATGCAGAAATCTAATTAGCATAATGAAAAAAATCCCCATCAAAATCTGTAATTTTAAACTACAGATATCTCTTTTTGCATGGGCTGCGTCTCAACCGACTGTATTCGCCGATGTCGCCCTTCCGCATCTGTGGTGAAAGGTGGCAGAGCTAGAGCAGTGTTTGTCAGACCACAAACTATTTTGATCCCTCTATGGAAAGATGAGACTCTCACGAACAGGATGGTTTTGCTTTACGGCCCCAACAAGCGTCACAGGATTTATCTGTAGTCGGTACATCCGATCTGCAAACTTCTGTCTGTAGCGTCTGAACCGTTTTGGCTACACACTAATATGACCCCTCTGTGGAAAGTTGAGTCTCTTACGAACAAGCCTGACAAGACTAGTCTGAATGTAGTTCGGTACCAGTTGAATATAATTAATGGAAGTACAGTGCATTCAGAAAGTTCAGACCCCTTGACTTTTTCCACATTTTGTTACGTTATACCTGTATTCTAAAATGGATTGTTGTTTTTTCCCCTCATCAGTCTACATACAATACCCCATAATGACAAAGCAAAAACAGTTTTTAATCACATTTACATAAGTATTCATACCCTTTACTCAGTACTTTGTTGAATCACCGTTGGCAGTGATTACAGCCGCAAGACTTCTTGGGTATGACGCTACAAGCTTTGCACACCTGTATTTGGGGAGTTTCTCCCATTTTTCTCTGCAGATCCTCTCAAGTGCTGTCATGTTGTCAGATCCTCTCAACCGTCGCTGCACAGCTATTTTCAGGTCTCTCCAGAGATGTTCGATTGGGTTCAAGTCCAGTCTCTGGCTGGGCCACTCAAGGACATTCAGAGACTTGTCCCAAAGCCACTCCTTCGTTGTCTTTGCTGTGTGCTTAGGGTTGTTGTCCTGTTGGAAGGTGAACCTTCACCCCAGTCTGAGGTCCTGAGGGATCTGGAGCAGGTTTTCATCAAGGATCTTTCTGTATTTTGCTCCCTTTATCTTTCCCTCGATCCTGACTAGTCTCTCAGTCCCTGCCGCTGAAGAACATCCCCACAGCATGATGCTGCCACCACCATGCTTCACCGTAGGGATGGTGCCAGGTTTCCTCCAGACATGACACTTGGAATTCAGGCCCAAGAGTTCAATCTTGGTTTCATCAGACCAGAGAATCTTATTTCTCATGGTCTGAGAGTCCTTTAGGTGCCTTTTGGCAAACTCCAAGCGGGCTGTTATTTGCCTTTTACTGAAGGTTGGTTTCAGTCTGGCCGCTCTACTATAAAGGCCTAATTGGTGGAGTGCTGTAGAGATGGTTGTCCTTCTGGAAAGTTCTCCCATCTCCAGAGAGGAACTCTGTCACTAACAGAGCTCCAATCTGGTTTTTGATCACCTCCCTGACCAAGGCCCTTCTCCCCAGATTGCTCAGTTTGGCCGGGCGGCCAGCTCTAGGAAGTGGTTCCAAAATTCTTCCATTTAAGAATGATGGAGGCTATTGTTTTCTTGGGGACCTTCAATGCTGCAGAAATGTTTTGGTATCCTTCCCCAGATCTGTGCTACGACACAATCCTGTCTCAGAGCTCTACTGACAATTCCTTAGACCTTGGCTTAGGCTTGGTTTTTGCTCTGACATGCACTGTCAACTGTGGGACCTTATATAGACAGGCGTGTGCTTTTCCAGATCATGTCCAATCATTTGAATTTACCACAGGTGGACTCCAAGTAGAAAACATCTCAAGGATGATCAATGGAAACAGGATGCACCGGCGCTAAAAGGGTCTGAATTCTTATGTAAATAAGGTATTTTTTATCAATTAGAAAACATTTCTAATCCTGTTTTTGCTTTGTCATTATGGGGTATTGCATGTAGATTGATGAGGGAAAAATGTAATTTAGTACATTTTAGGATAAGTCTGTAACGTAACAAAATGTTGAGAAAGAATGCACTGTTTATATGGAGATTGTTTAGTGCCTAAAATAAGGGGTTAAAAAAATTGTTTCCTGATCTTTCTTATATCTCAGATATAGGACACACTTCAGAACAAACGTCCTTTCGATTTTTGGTGGGGACTATCTGTTTATCCATGTATGAAGCTGTTATTCAATGCGTTTCTATGGGCTGATAGCAGTAAGGCCAAATTCAATATTTCATCAAACAATTATTTATTTATTTTTAATTATACCTTAAGTAATTTCCGTGCACTTCAATTGTGTCCATGGCCTTTTTTATTCTGTCGTTTCAATTATCACTAATTGAAGCAACAGGTATGTAGCCTATACTCTAGAATGGCAGTCTGATGCACAGGAGCACCAAGGGACACAGCTGCACTAAAACTTCACTTCTGTTCACACTGCCTAGCTTTCTATTAGTGTTGGTTGCCTAGCAGCTGTGTATAAACGTGTTGTAAAAACCCTGGTTGTCTCAAGGCCTTATCACTGTTGTGTCTAAGATGGGGAGGACAGGAGAACGGGATAACATGTCAGTGTTCCCGTTGATTTACAGGCTGGCTGTATGCAAAGACTATTCCTTCCTATCAGTGTACCTTCTTAAACCAGGCCCAGGCAGAATGCAATTTCAAGTGAAAAGTGTTACTGTTATTAAACTTCTATTTATTAACTAAATATCTTCCCTCTCTCTTTTTTCTCTTTTCTCTTCCCCCCTCCTCTGCAGCCCTTTGTTATTCATGACATGGACTCGTTGTGTCAGGCTGAGAACGGGCTGGTGTGGAAACAGCTGATCAACGGCACACCCCCCAACAAGGAGATAGGGGTACACGTGTTCTACCGCTGCCAGTGCACCACAGTGGAGACGGTCAGGGAGCTCACTGAGTTTGCCAAGAGCATCCCCGGCTTCGTAGACCTCTTCCTCAACGACCAGGTGTATATACAGCAACACAACATTCAGTCAGTGAATCAATCAAGACCAGGTACAGTACAGCAACACAACATTCAGTCAGTCAATCAACCAAGACCAGGTACAGTACAGCAACACAACATTTAGTCAGTCAATCAATCAATACCAGGTACAGTACAGAAACACAACATTCAGTCAGTCAATCAATCAAGACCAGGTACAGTACAGCAACACAACATTCAGTCAGTCAATCAATCAATACCAGGTACAGTACAGAAACACAACATTCAGTCAGTCAATCAATCAATACCAGGTACAGTACAGCAACACAACATTGTCAGTCAATCAATCAAGACCAGATACAGTACAGCAACTCAACATTCAATCAAATCGTTAATCAATAGTTTTGTTGTCCAAGTTGGAAAGTCATTGTACAGCCAGGAATTGTGTGTATATATAGTAAGCTATAATATACAGTCATTAACCAATAAGGCCGTAGAAGGTGTGGTATATTGGCCATTATATACTGGGTGGTTCGAGACCTGAATGCTGATTTGGCTGAAAGCCGTGGTATTCCACGGGTATGACAAAACATAATTTTTTCCTGCTCTAATTACGTTGGTAACCAGTTTATAATAAGAAGACCGTCAGAGTTTCTGTTAATAAAATGTGGCGCCGACAACGTGACCAGGATCTTTTTTAATTTACCGGCCATTTGAGAAATATTCCGGACCAATATGCATTGAGTGCATGACCCGTTAGGGCATCCACCCACGCTGCTCAGAATGACAGAAGTCACATTTATATTATGGTAATGCATCTTAATAGGACATGCAACTCATGTAATGAAGCAGCCAATAAAACAACATTTTTAAACATTTGTTACAATGCAATCTGTCCATATGTGACAGATTAATATCTCTATTAGAAACTTTGAAAGAGAGGGAATCTAAAGATGCAACCGTTGGATGGGTTGCTAATATGACTAGGATTGTGCCTTTGGCTTCTGGACAACGGAAGAAAGTTGATATGAAAACCAGTAGAACAGAAGAGAAACAGGAGAGAAATGGTATAGCGGTAGTCCAATAGGGAAGTAAATGGAAATACATTTGCCAAAATTATATAATTACTCCTGTCTATACAGAAATAAATAAAACATTGTAAGCTGGCCCAAACTTGAAACTCACGCCGCCGATGAATTCTTTATAAAATTATTGCCTCCTTGTTTCCATGGTCAGATTTGGCCTATAGGCTAAGAAAGGTAAGACATGCCTAATAATATGAAGTAAAACATTAAGGTTTCAAACAATTAAGTATGTTTTTCAAAAATGCATACTGCCTCCAGCTCACATTGTAAAGTGGTGGGTGACGCACTGATATCCTTTTGCCTGCGCTTGAATGGTGAATGGCAGGCACACATTAATTACCAGTTGAGAAATAAAAATAGTATCTCTTTTTAATTGTGCACCAAAACTGTTAACACGCAATTGCATTTAGAATATTTGCGCTATGAATTTGCTTATAAAAGCACCTTTCACTCCAGCTGCAGAAGACATCCTGCTCAAAATAGGCTCTATGTGCTGTGCGCTTGTGAATGTTGTGTTGGATAAAATTGATGACTAATGAAAACACACACAAGCCAATTGAAAATATATTCATGCCTTGTGGCCATTGTGCCCTTGGCCTGAATATAATAATTATAATTCCCTTCTCCGAGCTGCCAATCGCCCTGCTCCGAAGAACCTCTTACTTTCATTGGTGCTCTCAAATATCTAAATTCTTAGTAGCCAATGCCGTCACGTAATGGGGTCCTTCTCACAGGCATCGCCGCTCCGAAGTAGGTTAGTGAAGACAGACATCAGGGATGCAACGGCACACATCCTTTTTATCGAAATGACTGGCGTTTAGCCTATATCTATGTAAGTAAGTCTCATTGAAGTTTTGCTACATTTTCTGGTGCATCCCTCCTGTCAGCATTGATCTGGACTTGACAGACTGTAGCCAATATGCATAGCCTATCACCTACACATGTATGCTTATTATGTATGTACACTTACATACATTTGTGTTTTCTTAACAGAATAGCTAGTGTTTTATGGTTTTCAGATCAATTTAATTGGCTATTTTGGTTAATGGCCTTGGTGCCCTGGCAGATTTTGCACCTCTTGGCCTTGCCCCAAATGGCATTGCCCCTAAAATCACAAAAGTTTGTGCCTGACCCGTGGTATATTGTCTGATATAAATATACAGTGGGGAGAACAAGTATTTGATACACTGCCGATTTTGCAGGTTTTCCCACTTACAAAGCATGTAGAAGTCTGTAGTTTTTATCATAGGTAATCTTCAACAAAAATCCAGAAAATCACATTGTATGATTTTTAAGTAATTCATTTGCATTTTATTGCATGACATAAGTATTTGATACATCAGAAAAGCAGAACTTAATATTTGGTACAGAAACCTTTGTTTGTAATTACAGAGATCATACGTTTCCTGTAGTTCTTGACCAGGTTTTCACACACTGCAGCAGGGATTTTGGCCCACTCCTCCATACAGATCCTTCAGGTTTCAGGGCTGTCGCTGGGCAATACGGACTTTCAGCTCCCTCCAAAGATTTTCTATTGGGTTCAGGTCTGGAGACTGGCTAGGCCACTCCAGGACCTTGAGATGCTTCTTACGAAGCCACTCCTTAGTTGCCCTGGCTGTGTGTTTCGGGTTGTTGTCATGCTGGAAGACCCAGCCACGACCCATCTTCAATGCTCTTACTGAGGGAAGGAGGTTGTTGGCCAAGATCTCGCGATACACGGCCCCATCCATCCTCCCCTCAATACGGTGCAGTCGTCCTGTCCCCTTTGCAGAAAAGCATCCCCAAAGAATAATGTTTCCACCTCCATGCTTCACGGTTGGGATGGTGTTCTTGGGGTTGTACTCATCCTTCTTCTTCCTCCAAACACGGCGAGTGGAGTTTAGACCAAAAAGCTCTATTTTTGTCTCATCAGACCACATGACCTTCTCCCATTCCTCATCTGGATCATCCAGATGGTCATTGGCAAACTTCAGACGGGCCTGGACATGCGCTGGCTTGAGCAGGGGGACCTTGCGTGCGCTGCAGGATTTTAATCCATGACGGCGTAGTGTGTTACTAATGGTTTTCTTTGAGACTGTGGTCCCAGCTCTCTTCAGGTCATTGACCAGGTCCTGCCGTGTAGTTCTGGGCTGATCCCTCACCTTCCTCATGATCATTGATGCCCCACGAGGTGAGATCTTGCATGGTGCCCCAGACCGAGGGAGATTGACCGTCATCTTGAACTTCTTCCATTTTCTAATAATTGCGCCAACAGTTGTTGCCTTCTCACCAAGCTGCTTGCCTATTGTCCTGTAGCCCATCCCATCCTTGTGCAGGTCTACAATTTTATCCCTGATGTCCTTACACAGCTCTCTGGTCTTGGCCATTGTGGAGAGGTTGGAGTCTGTTTGAGTGTGTGGACAGGTGTCTTTTGTACAGGTAACGAGTTCAAACAAGTGTAGTTAATACAGGTAATGAGTGGAGAACAGGAGGGCTTCTTAAAGAAAAACTAACAGGTCTGTGAGAGCCGGAATTCTTACTGGTTGGTAGGTGATCAAATACTTATGTCATGCAATAAAATGCAAATTAATTATTTAAAAATCATACAATGTGATTTTCTGGATTTTTGTTTTAGATTCCGTTTCTCACAGTTGAAGTGTACCTATGATAAAAATTACAGACTTCTACATGCTTTGTAAGTGGGAAAACCTGCAAAATCGGCAGTGTATCAAATACTTGTTCTCCCCACTGTGTATATATATATATATATATACAGTGGGGAGAACAAGTATTATATATATGCAAGTATATATATATACTTGCAAGTAATTATACAGTGGGGAGAACAAGTATTTGATACACTGCCGATTTTGCAGGTTTTCCTACTTACAAAGCATGTAGAGGTCTGTAATTTTTATCATAGGTACACTTCAACTGTGAGTAACGGAATCTAAAACAAAAATCCAGAAAATCACATTGTATGATTTTTAAATAATTAATTAGAATTTTATTTCATGACATAAGTATTTGATCACCTACCAACCAGTAAGAATTCCGGCTCTCACAGACCTCTTAGTTTTTCTTTAAGAAGCCCTCCTGTTCTCCACTCTTTACCTGTATTAACTGCACCTGTTTGAACTCGTTACCTGTATAAAAGACACCTGTCCACACACTCAATCAAACAGACTCCAACCTCTCCACAATGGCCAAGACCAGAGAGCTGTGTAAGGACATCAGGGATAAAATTGTAGACCTGCACAAGGCTGGGATGGGCTACAGGACAATAGGCAAGCAGCTTGGTGAGAAGGCAACAACTGTTGGCGCAATTATTAGAAAATGGAAGAAGTTCAAGATGATGGTCAATCTCCCTCGGTCTGGGGCACCATGCAAGATCTCACCTCGTGGGGCATCAATGATCATGAGGAAGGTGAGGGATCAGCCCAGAACTACACGGCAGGACCTGGTCAATGACCTTAAGAGAGCTGGGACCACAGTCTCAAAGAAAACCATTAGTAACACACTACGCCGTCATGGATTAAAATCCTGCAGCGCACGCAAGGTCCCCCTGCTCAAGCCAGCGCATGTCCAGGCCCGTCTGAAGTTTGCCAATGACCATCTGGATGATCCAGAGGAGGAATGGGAGAAGGTCATGTGGTCTGATGAGACAAAAATAGAGCTTTTTGGTCTAAACTCCACTCGCCGTGTTTGGAGGAAGAAGAAGGATGAGTACAACCCCAAGAACACCATCCCAACCGTGAAACATGGAGGTGGAAACATCATTCTTTGGGGATGCTTTTCGGCAAAGGGGACAGGACGACTGCACCGTTTTGAGGGGAGGATGGATGGGGCCATGTATCGCGAGATCTTGGCCAACAACCTCCTAAGAGCATTGAAGATGGGTCGTGGCTGGGTCTTCCAGCATGACAACGACCCGAAACACACAGCCAGGGCAACTAAGGAGTGTCTCCGTAAGAAGCATCTCAAGGTCCTGGAGTGGCCTAGCCAGTCTCCAGACCTGAACCCAATAGAAAATCTTTGGAGGGAGCTGAAAGTCCGTATTGCCCAGCGACAGCCCCGAAACCTGAAGGATCTGGAGAAGGTCTGTATGGAGGAGTGGGCCAAAATCCCTGCTGCAGTGTGTGCAAACCTGGTCAAGAACTACAGGAAACATATGATCTCTGTAATTGCAAACAAAGGTTTCTGTACCAAATATTAAGTTCTGCTTTTCTGATGTATCAAATACTTACGTCATGCAATAAAATGCAAATTAATTACTTAAAAATCATACAATGTGATTTTCTGGATTTTTGTTTTAGATTCCGTCACTCACAGTTGAAGAGTACCTATGATACAAATTACAGACTTCTACATGCTTTGTAAGTGGGAAAACCTGCAAAATCGGCAGTGTATCAAATACTTGTTCTCCCCACTGTATATGCATATTTCCCAACTCCAAGCTGTATAAACTGGAATGCTTATTGGATTTAAGCATATCATATTGTGTAATGAGGGAGGGTTTGGCCTAAGGAGATCAACACCCTATATCAAGGTGTGCATAATTATTAGGCAGCTTCTTTTCCTCAGGCAACATGGGCCAAAAAATAGATTTAACTGACTCTGAAAAGTCAAAAATTGCAAAAAGTCTTTCAGAGGGATGCAGCACTCTTGAAATTGCTAAGATATTGGGGCATGATCACAGAACCATCAAACATTTTGTTGCAAATAGTCAACAGGGTCGCAAGAACCGTGTTGAGAAAAAAAGACTCAAATTAACTGCCAAAGATTTGATAAGAATCAAACGTGAAGCAACCAGGAACCCATTATCCTCCAGCTGCTGTCATATTCCAGAACTGCAACCTACCTGGAGTGCCCAGAAGTACAAGGTGTTCAGTGCTCAGAGACATGGCCAAGGTAAGAAAGGCTGAAACCCGACCACCACTGAACAAGACACATAAGTTGAAACGTCAAGACTGGGCCAAGAAATATCTGAAGACAGATTTTTCAAAGGTTTTATGGACTGATGAGATGAGAGTGACTCTTGACGGACCAGGTGGACAGACCCGTGGCTGGATCAGTAACGGGCACGGAGCTCCACTTCGACTCAGAAGCCAGCAAGGTGGAGGTGGGATACTGGTATGGGCTGGTATTATTAAAGATGAGCTAGTTGGACCTTTTCGGGATGGAGATGGACTCAAACTCAACTCCCAAACCTACCACCAGTTTTTAGTAGACACTTTCTTCAAGCAGTGGTACAGGAAAAAGTCTGCATCTTTCAAGAAGACCATGATTTTTATGCAGGACGAAGTTCCATCGCATGCATCGAAGTACTCCACTGTGTGGCTATCCAGTAAAGGCCTTAAAGATGAAAGAATAATGACATGGCCCCCTTCCTCACCTGACCTAAACCCTATTGAGAACTTGTGGTCCCTTCTTAAACGGTCGATTTACGGTGAAGGAAAACACTACACCTCTCTGACCAGTATCTGGGAGGCTGTGGTTGCTGCGGCACAAAAAGTTGATCGTCAACAGATCAAGAAACTGACAGACTCCATGGATGGAAGGCTTATGACTGTTATTGAAAAGAAGGGTGGCTATATTGGTCAATTATTTTATTTTTTTATGTCAGAAATGTTTATTTGTAAATTTTGAGTTTGTTTATTATTCTCACTTTAACAGATGAAAATATAAGTGAGATGGGGAACTTTTAGTTTTTCATTTAGTTGCATAATAATTCTGCTCACTAATAGTTGCCCAATAATTGTGCACACATAGATATTCTCCAAAGAAAGCCAAAACCTCACTTTTACTTTCTTAAATATTCAGGTTTGGTTTATTAACATTTTGGATTGACCGAGAGCACTGTAGTTGTTCAATAATAAAATTAATCCTCAAACATACAACTTGCCTAATAATTGTGCACACAGTGTATATATACTTTTACCACATTTTGTTACATTACAGCCTTATTCTAAAATGTTTTTTCCCCTGTCAATCTACACACAATACCCCATAATGACAAAGCAAAAACAGGTTTTAGATTTTTTTGTAGATTTGTCAAAAATAAAAACGTAAATATCACATATAAGTATTCAGACCCTTTGTTCTATAAGACTCGAAATTGTATACATGTTCTATGTTCTAAAAACCTGTTTTCGCTTTGTCATTATGGGTTATTGTGTGTAGATTGATGAGAAATGTTTTATTTAATCCGTTTTAGAACAAGGCTGTAATATAACAAAATGTGGAAAAAGTCAAGAGGTCTGAATACTTTCCGAATGAACTGTACATACTTCACAAAACCAAAGAGTTAATATATCAGCCGAAGATTATCAGGCTGCTGTTTTCCCTCCCCCCACCAGGTTACGCTGCTGAAGTACGGTGTGCACGAGGCCATCTTCGCCATGCTGCCCTCGCTCATGAACAAGGACGGGCTGCTGGTGGCCAACGGGAAGGGCTTTGTGACCCGGGAGTTCCTGCGCAGCCTGCGGCGCCCCTTCAGCGAGATCATGGAGCCAAAGTTTGAGTTTGCGGTCAAGTTCAACGCCCTGGAGCTGGACGACAGTGACCTGGCCCTGTTCGTGGCCGCCATCGTCCTCTGTGGAGGTATGTGCTGGTTCTATACTGGTACTACCGTGATAACTTTTTACTGTACTACAACAATACACTGGCACTGTCATAATAACCCTAACCTTTCTACTATCATTATAAGCCTAACTAAGGTAACTAAGACAAACTGAAGTTAGTGCTAAAATACAAGTTAGTTTTCTACCAGTTGATAGATACTTACCTCCCTCTCTCCACTCCTTTTCTCTCCCCTCCTTTCCCTCTCTCTCCTGTCAGACCGTCCGGGGCTGATAAACATCAAGCAGGTGGAGGAGATTCAGGACAGCATCCTGCAGGCCCTGGACCAGCACCTGCTGGCCAACCACGCTGACTCAAAGTACCTCTTCCCCAAGCTGCTCAACAAGATGGCCGACTTGCGCCAGCTGGTCACTGAGAACGCCATGTTGGTCCAGAAGATCAAGAAGACTGAGTCAGAGACCTCGCTGCACCCACTGCTGCAGGAGATCTACAAGGACATGTATTGACTGGACTGGTTTAGATTCCTAGTACAGCGGCAGTGTTCACGTACTCCTGGTTCCTGGGACTGGGAGTCACAGGGAGTGCATGTTTTTGTTCCAGCCCATCATTAACACACCCTATTCACCTCATCAGCCAATCAACCACGACCTTGATCATTTGAATCAGGTGTGTCAGCATTTATTCTGACGTCTCAATAAAATAATGAGGAAACCGCTGGCTGTTGGGAGTTATAACTATGAATATGTAGCTGCTCACTCTTGTTCAGATGCAGTTGATTGATTATAAATCACCATAGTTTGTGCAGCAAGCTGCCTTCATCAGGGTCTCTTGACTGCCTCTGGACTGGACGAATGACATGTTCTGACCTGTAATGGAGCAAGAGACTGATAGGAGACATACAGAGTAAGGTAGGTAGGATAGGTAGGTAGGTAGGATAGGTAGGGTAGGGTAGGTTAGGGAGGGTGGGTGGCTGATTGGGTGGGTAGGTGGGTTGGTGGGTTGGTTGGTATGGGTGGGTTGGTTGGTTGGTTGGTTATTGATCCCAGAGGGATGTTTGAGCTGTTTCAAGTGGATCCTGTTGTATAGCAGGCCTTTAACTGTGGTTGGACCGGTCTGATGCAGTTGAAGGGCTTGTAGTGTCCTACTCTGAACGTGGTGAGGTATTCATTTCCAGGAGAATACCAAACAGCTCATCAACCAACGCCACAACAAAACCAAGTCTCTTCTTTCCCCCCTACATTTTACAAGGATGATCAATGTTGCTATTTTTATACAACAGATTTTTGTAGTCTCTCTCTCTCGATGGGCAGTGTTTTTTTACAATGGTCAACACATTCTTAACCCTGCGGTTCAGGGTCATCACCAGACTTTGTTCTGCCATTGTTGTTTGTGTTGCTGGCCTGTACAAATAAGAGGGTTGTCGGCAACCATAGGTGTCCCTGTCCGTCCGTCCCTACCATGCCATCCTAAGTCCATAACACTGGGATAAGCTATTACCAAACCCCCCTTAGTTCTCCTTTCCACATATGTATACCTTCAGTATATATTCACACCCCTCAATCTCCCAATGATCTAATCATAGAACGGTTTCGATTTTATTGATAACTCAGTCCTGGGTTCGAAGAACCTCCCTTCTGTGCTAGTGAACAAAATACATTGTCACACCCCCAGAGAATGTGTGATAGTAGGAGCTGTGATTGTATACTTGAATCTCCTCCATGGAGGTCCACCCCCACCCCTTCTCCTGTTAGACCAGGAAGCACATAGACAGTCCAGTCAGTCTCACTTTTCAAAGGACACATACATTTATAGATTCTTACAACATCCTAACCTCAATACCTTTTTATGTTTTCTTTTGTGCACAACTGTTGTGTCTAAAACCATGGGATGATGCTGTGTTGTCATACTGTGAAGGTTAACCTGATCACAGGGTCTATATAAGACGTTTTGAATGCCTGATGTTTACTTAATTATGTATAATTGAACTATTACTTGTATATATGTTTTTCAGCCAGGTGGTGTTCTGTTAACTGCGCACAGTCAATAAGCCAAACTCTAACATTACTTTTCTCATAGTATGAGCTTCCTGCTTTCTTTCTTTTCATCTCTTCTCTTATTCTTCTGCTAAGTATGGTGCGACGGATTTGGCCAACTATCGCTCCCTCGCGCAGTCTAACTTCAGACAGGGAACAACGTGTTCATAATGCTTAGAGGAAAATGGGTCCTCCTCCCTTGGTTCCTTCCTATCTCTTTCACTTCTTCACTGACCTAAAAGGCCTGGTCAAATTAAAGCAATACAGCAAATGCTTCTGTAGCACTTCCACCATATAGATTGTACCTATCTATTCCTTTTAGATCAGTGATCGATTGAAGGGAGTGACAAAGCTTTTTAAGAGTTGAAATACGGGGCAACGGTCAAGAAATTACTTCTAGAAATATATTGACTTGATCTCTGGCTCTGGACACGCCATCAGAATCTGATGCTGTTGGAATTCAGAGATGCATGGCAGCAGGGGGACCAATCTAAATTGCTATGAGAGGAAATAGGTTTATCCTAATTATTTTAGGTTAGCCAATTATGGTAACTGATGAAATACTGCAATTCCTACTGTACATAGCAATTATGTAGATTATATGCAAAACTGTTTTTATTATTTTCTATATTGTGACATTAAAATTGCAAAAGAAAGTTTGTATTCTAGCACAAGAGTAGGGTGAGGACATGATATGTGACTCCTTGCCTATACAGTAGAGAGGTTGCCAAATTGTTACAGATATCTCTTGAATAAGCGCTTTATTTCCACTCACAGGGAGTTGTTGAAGCACAACTGACTGATCTGATGCTCACCTAACAGCAGTTGAGACAATAATACAAACAAATAATCTCCCCCTTTAATCATCTTTCTTTTCTTCTGTTACGTTCTTCCTTTCTCTCAGTATGAATCATTTTATTTGTATGCTTTTATTTCTGGTGCACCTAGACAAACTACCTGTGGTTAGTTATTATTACACATTAGTTATTATTACACATTTATTCACACATTTGATGTGTTCATAAACTTCTAGGGAAAAAACATGTTACTTTTCAGTTACTGAATAGAACAAGTTACAATGAAATGTCAGCATAGTAGTACTGCTGCACAAGAGCAAAAAGCTAAATTGTGTTCATTTTTCTTTTGAAAATCAATTGTTGCCTAAGGATTTTATTTCTGCATACAATGTATGAGCACAACAGCACAGGTCTGAAATATTCTACAGTCTACCGCAGCAGTACTGTGCATTTCCCCCCATTTAACATCTGTATAAACACCTGGTGTTAACCGTCTGAGGGAAAGTAAAGGATTTCTACCTTCCATATAGAACTTCCTATAAATGGTTGATTAAAAAACATTGGTTAATACTTTTGATGTCTTCTGCTGGCCTCTTACTTGCTCGACTACATGTGATGTTCTCATTTTCTATTATTGGATAAAATGTTAAATGTTTGACATATGGAAGGAACATCTGAACCAAACAATTGGCTCTGGTCTAAAGTAGTGCAGTAGTGCACTTTATAAGTGCTAGTGCATGTGTGAGAGAAAGATAAAATGAATCCTCTACAAAGGGATGGGCCAGGTCTGTGTGTCTCGACTATCAGGTTTTGGACAGCCTGGAGGGCCCCTGGCTTCCTTCCTGAGACAGTGTTTCCTTTGAGGTGTGTGTGTGTGTGCGTGCTTGAACCCAGTGAGCGAGGCCATGGCTCTGAACAATCACACCCCAAAGACCTCACTGACCCTCCAGCCATTGTTTTTCACAGACAGGCTGTGCTCTGGCAGTGGTATCCAGCCTACATACAGATCAGTTCAATTAAACTTGAATGGAGCCCATCAAGGGGGCTCTGGGTGGACCACTAAATCCAGCTTCCCTCCCCTCTCCCTGGGTTCCCTTACCTGACATTAGTTTGGAACTCTGACTGTTATAGCCCCCCACTGCATTTGAATGGGAATTGGAATGTGAGACTGTAAAAGTTTGTGGATAAACACTTAGTTTACAGGCATTGTGGGGTGTTCTGATTGATGATAGACATAGCTTATGTGTTAACACAAGTCTCATCAATCCACTTGTTGCTGTAGCCTAAGGGCATCAGTCTTACTAGTGTAGCATCCCCTGATCTCTACTTTGTCTTATAAATGGACCTTGGATTTGATAAAAGATTACATGGGAAAGGCAGGTCACAGTTCAGCGTCAGTTCAGTAATAAATATCTCACTGTGCCTCCAATGCCACATCATGCCGAAATATGGTCTTTTAGGTTTTAGGTCTTTACAATACTGCACAAACAAATACTACTTATATGGCTGATGTATGCTGTTTTCACATGTTTTAGCTAGCATATTGTCATTTCAAGTGATATACATGTCTAAATCCACATATTCATTTCAGAAAATAGGCTTGAGACGGGAAGAACTACAAATATGTCCGGACCGGGAATCGCAGATTTTACGTCATGGAAATACGTATAAACTGCGACGGAATGTCCCTTCTTCCTTCTTTTCAGTGCACTGTCGCGTGAGCAGTACCGTAAATATGAGGTGAGATTAAAATGACAACAAATGAAGACTAACAGGAAGTCACAAATGTTATATTGTATTCAGTGATCAGTTTAAGATTTATTCTAACTCGGCAGTATAGCGGTGTTCACGTTGAACATCATGTCATAAGCAATTTGTGGAGTCTTTACTACAGTTGCTAGCTACTACTGTTACTTTGCCATAGTGCAACTAGCTTGAATGCTAACACTACGGACAAATCCATATCCATCGATCATTAAATCGTACTCCTTTATGTTGCGAACTGAATTAAGTAGTGCCGTACATAACTGTGATTTTTTTATGTTGTAGTAGTTGTGGTTTGTACACTATTGGCTTATATAAGTACTCTAGGATACAGGTTTGTCGACTACTGGCGAGAACTGGCTATGGTGTCAAGTCAGTTCAACTGAATGTGGGGGCGCTACTAATTCTGTACACTGACATTGGCATTCTGACTCGACTACATTTTGTTTAATTACAGCAAGGTATCCAGGGATATGCTTTATGAGGTGGTCAAGGAGGTCCAGGCAGGATCTCTTGCCAAGCCACGCAAGTAAGACCCTTTCCTTTCTCTAGTGTTCCCTTATCAACTTTTGCAAATTGGTTTGTCCAATTTGGTGAAATACTGCATGTTATTTGTCACAATACCTAATTTAGTAAATCTCACATTGATTTGTTTGCTTTATGGTCCTAAAGGTTCACAGAGTCTGTAGAGCTCCAGATCAGCTTGAAGAACTACGATCCCCAGAAGGACAAGCGTTTCTCTGGCACAGTCAGGTTTGGCCCCTTTCCCGTATCACCCATCCTTCTGCCGGTCTGCCCCGTCTAGTCCTGAATGTGAACAGGCCTGGTTCAGCCCCTTGATCTGGACATTAAAACTCAATGGCTCAAACACAGTCCCTTTTTATGCACACTCAAGAGCCACACTTATCTAGTAATGTACAATCTCTCAAACACACTCTTACAGCATATTTCATAAACATTCACTCATACTTAAACTAAATTCCAATAGCAGGGCTGTTGTGGGGTGGATGGTGCAGAAGTGCTCTGGGTAGTCTGACTGACTGAACCTCCCCCTGGGGGAGGGAACCAGCAGACGGACCCCTACCCTGGGTCTTAAAACATGAGGGGAGGCAGACGGGGGGTCTTCGTACCTCCCTTGAGCCGACCATTTTAGGTAATGGTGTTGCTGGTGGAGTCCAGAAGAGAAACCAGTCTGTTTGGTTCTGGTAAGACTCCAGAGTACTCTTCTCTGATACGAATCGTCCCTCTATTTTTTTTTTATTTAACCTTTATTTTACTAGGCAAGTCAGTTAAGAACAAATTCTTATTTGTACATAAGCTACTGGTGTAACGTTAAGCATAGGGTAAAGTTAGATTTAAACTTTTTACTGCAGTCGACTAACTCAGGATCACACAATGATCTTGGTAGTCTTAAACAAATCTGCTTTGAAATAAGTGTATACCTCACATACATGTTTATGGGCATAAAAAGAACACTGTATCATGTCAGGTATAGTTTAAATGTATTCCGTTTTTAGTTTGCATCCCAATATTACACTTTATATACATCACAGAAGACTGAAATAAAATAACTGATGTGGAAATTTCGGGTTCTTGTTTAAAAAATGTGAACATTCCAGCCATGATGCCAGAGGGCAGTTTTGGTCATAGACTGCAGGAAAGGGCTACGGGTTAGACTCTTTAGTTGCGTGTCCATTCTAGCATGGCCAGATGGTGAGGCCCCTCCATTATGTGGTTTGCATTACTGGCGTGCTATGTGGTTGTCAACTGTTCTGAATTGACCCTATAGACTGAAGACCACCCCCAGGCCCAAGTTCTCTGTGTGCATCTTGGGTGACCAGCAGCATTGTGACGAGGCCAAGGCTGCAGAGCTGCCCCACATGGACATTGAGGCGCTCAAGAAACTCAACAAGAACAAGAAAATGGTCAAGAAACTGGGTGAGTGTTGCTTTGAGGCACTTCCAGGTAGTCTCCATCTTAGGATCTGTCTAGGCTTTGTTTTTCTGCATTTTAAATTAGTCTTAGATTTTCCATGTCCTGAAGTGCTGGTTTGTACTCTGGTCTGGGTCTTGATAGTTCTCCTCTTGACTTTAATCTCTGCCCCAACAGCTAAAAAGTATGATGCCTTCCTGGCCTCTGAGTCTCTGATCAAGCAGATCCCTCGTATCCTGGGGCCTGGGCTCAACAAGGCTGGCAAGTTCCCCTCCCTGCTCACCCACAACGAGAACCTCAACATAAAGGTTGATGAGGTCAAATCCACCATCAAGTTCCAGATGAAGAAGGTATGAATCGGTCTGGTGCCAGATATGTAGTTTTATTGCAGATGTTGCATGAAGAGTCGGTAGGATCAATGCATTATTATGTAGCCACCTGTTCATTTTACATTTGTCATTTAGCAGACACTCATCCAGAGTAACTTGCAGAAGCAATTAGGGTTGAGTGCCTTGCTAAAGGGCACATCGAAGACTTTTTCACCTAGTCGGCTTGGGGATTCGAACCAGCGACCTTTCGGTTACTGGCCCACCACTCTCAACCGCTAGTCTACCTGCCATTGTAACATGACCCAATCTTCTTGCCGCTCTATTCCAGGTGCTGTGTCTGGCGGTGGCTGTGGGTCACGTGAAGATGTCAGAGGAGGAGCTGGTCTACAACATCCACTTGGCAGTTAACTTCCTGGTGTCTCTGCTGAAGAAGAACTGGCAGAATGTCCGTGCGCTCTACGTCAAGAGCACCATGGGAAAGCCCCAGCGCCTCTACTAGAGGACAAAACCGCTTTTACTACCAATAAAAGGACATAAAAAACATCTCATTGCTTTGTGATTGTTCTTGTTGTCCCAGACAACTTTGTGTACAGTCGTGGCCAAAAGTTTTGAGAATGACAAGTATTGTTCTCCACAAAGTTTGCTGCTTCAGTGTTCTTGGATCTTTGTCAGTAGTTACTATGCTACACTGAAGTATAATTACAAGTATTCCATAAGTGTCAAAGGCTTTCATTGACAATGACATTCAGTTTATGCAAAGAGTAAATATTTGCAGTGTTGACCCTTCTTTTTCAAGACCTCTGCAATCCGCCCTGGCATGCTGTCAATTAACTTCTGGGCCACATCCTGACTGATGGCAGGCCATTCTTGCATAATCAATGCTTGGAGTTTGTCACAAGTTGTGGGTTTTTGTTTGTCCACCTGCCTCTTGAGCATTGACCACAAGTTCTCAATGGGATTAAGGTCTGGGGAGTTTCCTGGCCATGGACCCAAAATGTCAATGTTTTGTTCCCCGAGCCACTTGGTGTGAGTGAGCACACTCCCTTGGCTATCGATAGATAGGTACTTTATTGATCCCCGGGGGGGAAATTCCTTTGTCAAGCAGCTACAACAAAACACAGGGAAGGTGCAAAATGCCACAACGAAAGTACACAAAAGACAGATACATGGTACATGATACATAGAGTGGCAGTATGAAAAAGTATAGAAATACAAGATATCTGGAGTGCAAAAAAAAAGCTATAAAAAGACATCGCATAGTATGGGTGGTTGGCTGAATATGTACACTATACATTGTTGGATGGTTAACTATACTATGCAGGTCGATGGCAGAGAAATACTTCAGTAGCTAAAAATGCGTATGATATGATCGAGGGTAATAATAGTTTACTTAATAGACAGACTGGCTAAATGAACAGCTAAGTGAATATTTTGCATGGTTAAATTAGCTGTACAGGTAAGTATACAGTTATATTTACAGATAAGTGAATACTTGCATGGTTACATTAATTGTACAGGTAAATGACAGGAAGAGATACTTTAATAGCTAAATGTGTGTATGATATAATTTGGGGTAATAATAGTAATTCCCTTAAAATACAGTCCTTAGTGCGCAGGGTTTAATTACAGACAACTGCACGTATTGCACATTCGATATACTAAAAGCAATGAGAAAAGGTGCAACTGACAGGATACTAATATGCATTCCTTTGTGAATGCCTGCGTAAGTTAGGTCCAATAATTACTAGCAATATTGCACGTGATATGATATAACAACTGTACATGAGTATGTATATACAGACCTGCATGAATAAATAGGTCCTGAGTGAATGAGTGCTGACGGACCAGAGTTACTCACGGATGGATGCATAATTGTTAAACTAGGTCCTAGCACCCCAACAGTTCCAGATCTATGTTGCCGACGGCACGGCACCCCGGTGAGGCATTATATAGTTTAATAGCCGCCGGCAGGAAGGACCTCCTGTAGCGCTCTCTGGCACACCGTGGTGGGATCAGTCTGTGACTGAAAGTGCTCCTCTGCGTCATAACCATAGCGTGCAGAGGGTGGGTGACGTTGTCCATGATGGCCAGCAGTTTGGCTTCTTTGCTGCCCTTCTTGACACCAGGCCATCCTCCAAAAGTCTTCGCCTCACTGTGCGTGCAGATGCACTCACACCTGCCTGCTGCCATTCCTGAGCAAGCTCTGCACTGGTGGTGCCCCGATCCCGCAGCTGAATCAACTTTAGGAGATGGTCGTGGTGCTTGCTGGACTTTCTTGGGCGCCCTGATGCATTCTTCACAACAATCGAACCTTTCTCCTTGAAGTTCATGAAGATCCGATAAATTGTTGATTTAGGTGCAATCTTACCAGCAGCAATCTCCTTGCCTGTGAAGCCCTTTTTGTGCAAAGCAATGATGACGGAACGTGTTTCCTTGCAGGTAACCATGGTTGACAGAGGAAGAACAATGATTTCAAGCACCACCCTCCTTTTAAAACTTCCAGTCTGTTATTCTGACTCAATCAGCATGACAGAGTGATCTCCAGCCTTGTCCTCGTCAACACTCTCACCTGTGTTAACGAGACAATCACTGACATGATCTCAGCTGGTCCTTTTGTGGCAGGGCTGAAATGCAGTGGAAATGTTTTTGGGGGATTAAGTTCATTTTCTTGGCAAAGAGGGCAATTAATTGCAATTTATCTGATCACTCTTCATGACATTCTGGAGTATATGCAAATTGCCATCAACACTGAGGCAGCAAACTTTGTGGAGAACAATACTTGTGTCATTCTCAAAACTTTTGTCCACGACTGTAGTGCTGGTTATCCTCTGCAAGGGATCCAGAGACGACATTTGACAGTAAAAACAACATATTTACCAGCCTGTTTTTTGGAAGTAGCACAATGTAAAGATTGCATCCATTTATAATGAAATGTCTTGACAGATTTAAGTTTCTGAACTGGGCAAGTTGGTTTCTACCGAAGCTAATAACTGAACATGATGGGGGTGGCTGACATGACATGATGATGCAAGGTTTTAGTTGGAGGAGGATAGCAGTGGCGTACATAGCAATTTATTGGTGACATGGACAAATCTAATGCAGTGATATTTGATTTCTGCATGGCTGACTATTTCAACGTGTCTGTTCTTAGTAGCCATTCTGCATCAGATGGGCATAGTGGGCCCTCAAAATGAAGTCAGGTGTTGTGAGGCTTAGCTGGGGAAGGGTCATGTAGAAAACGCTGTTAATACAGGGTCCGTATAGTCGTGAAAACGGTATCAGTGGAGTCGTTAATACAGGGTCCATGTAGTCGTTGCAAAAATGTGTACAACTATTATAATGCATGCATTCACTTAACTAATGTAAGCATACAGTCTCCTGATGATCCTGCCTGTTGCATGCCCTTGGGTGTAACCTCTCAATGGCAGAGCAAGTGAGGCTGCCGTGACAATTGGATTATCTGGTATTTTCTCTACTCTGAGTGATACAGCAGGAGACTAGAGAGCATAGAGCCGAGTCACAGGGTAAGTGAGTGATACAGCAGGAGACTGGAGAGCATAGAGCCGAATCACAGGGAATGTGAGTGATACTGGAGAGCATAGAGCCGAGTCACAGGGTAAGTGAGTGATACAGCAGGAGACTGGAGAGCACAGAGCCGAGTCACAGGGTAAGTGATTGATACAGCAGGAGAATGGAGAGCATAGAGCCGAGTCACAGGGTAAGTGAGTGATACAGCAGGAGACTGGAGGGCATGGAACTGAGTCACAGGGTAAGTGAGTGATACAGCAGGAGACTGGAGAGCATAGAGCCGAGTCACAGGGTAAGTGAGTGATACAGCAGGAGACTGGAGAGCATAGAGCCGAGTCACAGGGTAAGTGAGTGATACAGCAGGAGACTGGAGAGCATGGAGCCGAGTCACAAGGTAAATGCTGTCCTTCAATGCATTATCATCTTTCTGCCTCGGACTGCTGTCCAATAGCATACACCATCCTAGACACTTCATTGAGATCTTAAAGGATATATTAGCTATGTGTGGTTAAAGCCCCACCAGTACCTCTGAATGGCTTAGTGGAATTTGCCATAAGTTTTACACTTATCCTATCCTTTCCTTTCCACTCTACTCAAGTAGCTGTAGGCATTCAAGTTGAGTTCGACATATGAATGGGAGGAGTAGGCTCTGACATCACAACCATGAGCATATTCATTACTCTGATTCTGTTAAACTGGAGCAAATGGAAAAAAACGGGGAGGCACCTACCTGAATGTATCCAATAGAAACTCTTGTTTTAACTGTTTGGACTAATGATTACATGCCTGGGGTAAGCAAAGGAGGACTGTTTGGAAGTGTATTTATTCTTTAGCATTCTAGCTTCAGGTGAAGTTCACTCTTGAAATGAGTGAACAAGAGTTCACTCAAACAAGTGTGTATGTGTGTTTTTGGGGTTGAGGGTGGTCCCTAATCTGTCTTTATCACCAGCTCTTGGATGCATTCCCTCTAGAAAACCATGACTCCCCCATTGGTGTGTGTGCTGGTGTGAGGGAACACAGCTGGTGGGATTTCAAACAGCTGTCAGGGGAGCTTTAAATGCCAGTATAGGGAAAAGTGAACAAGGAGGGAGAGAAGGAGAACAGGGAGGAAGAGAGAAGAGTGTATGCAGCATCACTAGACCTGAATGTCACTGTGCTCAGTAGCTCCTGAAAAACATAAAACATCCTTGGACACCACGGGCCTCACTACACGGGTAAGATAATAATGAAGGCGTCCTATCATATCATTCAAAATGGCTGTGCAACTGTTTTTTGGCAGTGTAGTAGATTGCATTGAGATATGTAACACTGTTTCTAAATTAACTTTTTTTTTTAGGTAAAGTTTTTAGTTCTCAGTTGGATTATTTTCTGACCACTTGGGTCTGTGTCTTCTGTGTCTAAACAGCAGAATGCCTATAGGCTTATACATATTTGGCTGAATCTCTGTCATTTCACCACTACCACAGCCCTCAATAACTAAATATGGATGTTTCCCTTTGTTTAGACTATAAAATGTAGCTCCAAAGTAAATACAGAGGGAATAAAAGTTGACATCAGTGTGTAACTATGCTCCTTTTTGGAACTGTTATAAACTTCGAGAGAAGAGAACAGTTAGTGAAACAGTGACTGGTCTATTGAATTCATGTTTTAAAAGGATAAACAATACTATGCACAAAGAAGTATATGTCAGAGACAGCAAAATAACCTAGGTCTTACAGTATGTAACTGCTGTACTTTAATGTTATGACGTGTGAATGTTGTGACTTTCCACTGTTAAAAGTATGGACTACTAACACTACTTTAGAATCATAGAAAATACGTGTTTAAAGTAACACTTGTACATGCTTCTGTCTGGAGTTTTTTGTTAGCATTAAATGTGTGGGTGTTTCCTAAAGCAAGCCAGCTGTTTATCCTTAGGTTAAACTCATGTAGTTAATGATTGTCCTTTTCCTCTCCTCTGTGTTCATATACTCCCTACCCCCAATTCTATTTGTTTATAGCAACTGTATCTCTCTCTGTGCTCCTCTGTGTCCTTGTTTCACCCCTGGTACGGTGCTCGTCCACAGCCTCTAGTGAGACTGAGAGATGCGTAGTAGCTTTCTCTACTCACTCTTAAAGGATGTCTCATTAAGAATTCAATGTTAAACTTGTGACCTGGGGCAGGGTCAGTGTCAGTATGCCTGTGGTCATGGTGAGAATAGAATTGTGGGCAATCCTTCCCTGTTTTCCCTTCCTTTAACAGGGTGTGTGTGTAATCTTTCAATATACTTGTAGAATGGAAGTGTGAATCTTATTTCTGTGTTCCTTCTCTCTCTCTCTCCCTCTCTCTCTCTCGGCAGTGAGGTCTTCTTTTCTGAGGGGTGTGGAGAAAGATCATGGATATAAACAATATTGTACTCACCCTCTGTACCACTCTGTCTAACACTGGGACCATGAATGCACAGGTAAGCAGGAGCATTTCTTTCTTAATGAAAACATTCTTAAACCAGGTAAGTCTATTGAGAACTTATCTACAATAACAGCCTGCCCAAGAGGTTGCTAACTGATTTGTGTGTCATCCCTGTCCTTGTTTACTGGTTTGTATGTCGTCCCTCTCCCAACACCCTGCTAAGGAGGCCACTCCCTGTGAGTATGCTGGCATACTGGGGGACAGCTCAGACTCTGACGAAGGTAAGGAATCTGTTTGGCTGCCTGAGCTGCATCGTTGCCAGAAACAGGACGTGGCTTTACTTCCATTCCCTGTCCTCTCTCTGTTGTTGTATGCTAGCGAAGCTATGAACACTGTCCTCTCTCTGTTGTATGCTAGCGAAGCTATGAACACTCTGTCCTCTCTCTGTTGTTGTATGCTAGCGAAGCTATGAACACTGTCCTTTCTCTGTTGTTGTATGCTAGCGAAGCTATGAACACTCTGTCCTCTCTCTGTTGTTGTATGCTAGCGAAGCTATGAACACTCTGTCCTCTCTCTGTTGTTGTATGCTAGCGAAGCTATGAACACTGTCCTCTCTTCTCTTCTCCTCTCCTCAGAGCCCAGTCCAGAGGATCAGCTGGCTATCTCCTGGGAGCACCTTCCTATACTGGAGAGATTGGGCCTCAGCAGGTCAGTTTATATTGGAGAGATTGGGCCTCCGCGGGTCAGTTTATACTCTGACACACTTATTTTAACTTTTTCGATAGTCACAACCTCACCCTTCTCTTACCTCTCTCCCCCCTTCTCTTTCCCTTTTCCCTACCTATCTCTCTACCTCACCCTTCTCTTTCCTGCCCTCAGTGGTACAGAGATGACTGAAGAGGAGGTTGAGGTGAGAATTCTTTGTGGTTAGTACACTTGGACAGAGAGACTAGAGACTACACACACCCACATGCAGACGCACGCACTGCACACTCATCCACACACTGTTCTGTCCCCTATAGAGTGAGTTTACCCATCTTGCGCTGGCGTTCCGTTGTGACCAGTACACCCTGACCCAGAGACTGCAGGCTGAGGAACATGACAGAACCGTGGCCCAGGAGAACCTCAACCTAGAACTGGAGCACAGCAGAAACACACTGCAGGTGGGGGTGTGTACATGTGTGTTTGACCTGGCTGTACAACAGTTGTGGTCTGATAAATGTATGTTTAAAGTTTTAACCGTACCTCTCTCTTCCTCCACACATCCTTTCTCTTTCCACTGTATCTCTCCTCCTATCCTCCCTCTCTCCCCCCTCTTCTCCCTCAGTATCTGAGAAGTAGGTGTGTAGATGCTGAGCTGTCAGAAATGCTGAGTCGTATCGATGCCAGTCTGGACACAGTGCTGGACGGCGTGAGTGACATCATCGCTGCTGCTGAGATGCTGGGGACCGTGCACCAGGTTAGACTGACGTCATCACGACAGCCACACTGTCTGTCGTGTAATCGTAGGCTTGCTCTTTTGGTGTATAAGTCCAGGTTTTGGTTAGTGCTCTGTGAAAGTGTTATACATGTAGTTTGATTGAATGATTGATTGATTAATGTCTCTGCTGGGTCAGGAGGCGCGTGTGTGTCGTTCTGTGGAGATGATGGGTGTCCACGTGGAGCATCTGAAGCGTCGTCACGCTGTGGAGAGAGCCGAGCTGCTGGAGACCAGGAAGTTTTTCCACCGCACCCGGGGCAGGAGTCACAGTGACTCAGGTCTGAGTGCTGCCCCTATATGGATTTTTTGTGGACAAGTGAAAATAAAATTAAGCACACAGCAGTCTTTCCTGAATATTTGGATTCTTATTGCCAATTTATTCTTAAAATAACAATACATTGTAAGTAGGCCTGTAAAACTGTGTCTGATCCACTAAAAGTGACTGATTTTCATAATAGGAGAACAGTATCATCTAACTGTACAGTGTAACAAAATTGTCCACATATGGGAAAGCTGTGTTCTGACTGTTGGCTTTTTCTCATTACAGAGGATGGAGACGTCAGACACCTGTTTGTCAGGAGAGACTCCCAACAGGTAACAGACATTTCACTTTACTGTGCTTTTCATATCCTTCCTTCAAATGTCTCAAATATCTCAGTCAATTGAATACAAAATATCAGTGAGGGCAGGCCAGTGGCATGATTTATTTTGTTTTTTTCACTTCTCTTATAAAACATATTTTCTTCTCCTTCTTTCCCCGACTTTCTCAGACCCTCCTTAGGCGAAGAGTCAGCGTCACACTAATCCCAACGGGATCCCAGGTTAGAACAATAATACTAAGACTTACTCCCATTGTGGTCCTTTGACCATAGTATCCTGACCTCTCTTTTCTCCCCCCCTCTCATTTTCCCTCTCAGCTCAGAGACCTGGAGACCAAGTTCCAGGAGGGTTGCAGGGCCAGTACTGACACTGACAGCCAGGGACCAGAAGGGGGCAGTGTGAACCAAGCCAGCAGGTACAGGAAAATCTGCCCTGTCATTAGTGCAGTTAGTGCACTGAGAGTCATCTGCATGGTCGGTTGTCACTAGTCGCTAGATGGCCATGCTAGTCACTAGTCAAAGTGGAGGCGTGCATTGGTTTTCATACGCATATGCACCACAGGCTTAGACGCATGTGCACGACTACAGTATAAACCTATGATGGACTTAACTGCTGTAGAGAACACGTGTGTGCATGGTGTCTGCTCATCTTGTGGATTATCAATGTACTGTGCCTTGCCCTTGTGTTCATACCATCAGAACTATATTGACCTCTGTAACAGCATCATTGTTTGTTCTTATAGTATTACCTTGTTTAGTTGGAAGTGTAAACATAACTATTTCCTTCTTTTTAAAGGCCCTCTGAGATGTCCCCCCTGGCCAGACTGTACTCCCACCACGCCCCCCTCCTGCTCAGACAGAGCTCCACACAGAGCTCCCAGAGCCTGGAGGAAGAGAGCGAGGTAGCCCCTCACACCAGGTAGGTAGCCCATCACACCAGGTAGGTAACCCCTCACACCAGGTAGGTAACCCCTCACACCAGGTAGGTAGCCCCTCACACCAGGTAGGTAGTACCTCACACCAGGCAGGTAACCACTCACACCAGGTAGGTAGCCCCTCACACCAGGTAGGTAACCACTCACACCAGGTAGGTAGCCCCCTCACACCAGGTAGGTAACCACTCACACCAGGTAGGTAGCCCCCTCACACCAGGTAGGTAACCACTCACACCAGGTAGGTATCCCCCTCACACTCATCAAAAGGTTCACCATTATGACTCATTGATGACCAGGTGTGACTGATGTAGGGCTTTCCCTTCCTCTAATACTGTGTGGGTGTGTGTGGTTGTGTGTGTGCCCGTTTCTGTGTGTATCAGTTCCCTGCAGATGACGCTACGTCACAGGCGGATGTCTGCGATCGTGGCGCGTGAGGCTAGTTCAGAGGAGGCCGAAGCCAAGGGGTCAAGAGCGGGGTCTGGAGCGGGATCAGGGGCGGTGTCAAGAGCAGGCACATCCAAGCCCAGTGAGCTCAGTACTTGTATGGCTGAATCAGTCTGTACCACAGAACCGTGAGTATTAAGATGTCTTAACATTATTAAGATGTTATTAAGCAGTATTAAAATAATCTGATATAGCAGACAGTTGTCATTATCTGGCCATACTAGAAAGTATGTACATTGAAGGCAATAGTGACACAGCCAGAGATGCCCTGTTAACAAACATGCTGTTGGACAATGATGATATAGACATAAATCTGGCCATAGCATGCTGAGATCATTAATCTGCATGCCTCTGTTTCCCTCCAGGCCAGTGGTGCTGTCAGTGCAGCGCCCCCTAGCTATCTGGTTGTCTTACTGGAGGTGGATGTTGCTGCTCCTCCTGGCTCTCTACTTCTTCCTGCTGCTGGGGTTCCTACTTTGGGGTCTGAAAGTTCCACACCACAGATCTAGCTTCTGACATCTCACTTCTGCTGCACTGCATCTGAGCTCTGCACCACAGAGTTCTGGGATCCTCGTTCTGAGATATGACTTAATAATATATATGCCATTTAGCAGACGCTTTTATCCAAAGCGACTTATAGTCATGCATACCGTGCACATTTGTATTTATTTTTTACTTCTGTACTTGCTGAGGTCTAAGTACTGAATTCTGAGCTATGCAGCACCACCACAGACCATCTGCAGAATAGAGTCCAACTGAGATAAACTGGGCCTGTCTCTGTGAATGCAGGAGTTCCCACAGTGTGGTCCGGGGTGTGAGGAACAGGAACCCAAGCTGCCTCATCAATCTCCCTCATGAAGAGAAGTTGGGAAGAACTCCTGAGAGAGACAGTGGTGGAAGGCAGTGTCTCATACTACCTGCTATGAATATTTTGCACTGTACCTGTAATATGATGGATACAAATTGTATGAAATCTGTGGATATTGTTTGTGTTTTGAACTGTGAAAAGTAATGACGAATGACGTTAAATGAACAAAATTGAGATTGTACCTGCTCTGTTTATTGGCCCGTCCTGTGCTTTCCTGGCTCAAACATAAAAGCTTATAAATATCTTGTCCCTAGTCATCGACGACTCCATTACCCGCAAAATTAGACTTAACAAGAATCTTCCAGCGATCATACACTGTGTACCAGGGGGCAGGGCTGCTGACGTAAAGGCTAAATTAAGAGGGTGCTGACTAATGCTAAAACTGCAGAGTGTATAGAGTATAAGGATATTGTTATCCATGTTGGCACCAACGACGTTAGGATGAAACAGTCCGAGGTCACCAAGAGCAACATAGCTTTAAAGTGTAAATTAGCTAGAAAGATGTGTCGGTATCGAGTAACTGTCTCTGGCGCCCTCCCAGTTAGGTGGAGGGATGAGCTCTACAGCAGAGTCTCAACTCAATCGCTGGTTGAAAACTGTTTTCTGCCCCTCCCAAAAGATAGAATTTGTAGATAATTGGCCCTCTTTCTGGGACTCACCCACAAACAGGACCAAGCCTGGCCTGCTGAAGAGTGACATACTCCATCCTAGCTGGAGGGGTCCTCTCATTTTATCTATGAACATAGACTGGCCTCTAACTTCTCTAGATCAACAATGAGATAGGGTGCATGTCTGTGCCTCGATCTAGTTTAGGCAAAACTAAACATGGCAGTGTTCGCCTTAGCAATCTCACTGGAATAAAGACCTCCATTCCTGATATCTCACATCTCAAAATAGGGATACTTAATGTTGGATCCCTCACTTCCAAGGCAGTCATAGTCAATTAACTAATCACTGATCATAATCTTGATGTGATTGGAAATACGGCTCAAGCCTGATGAAATGACTGTGATAAATGAGGCCTCTCCTCCTGGTTACACTAGTGACTATATCCCCCACGCATCCCGCATAGGCGGGGGTGTTGCACATTTTTTTACGACTGCAAATACAAAAGACGTTTTCGTCTTTTGAGCTTCTAGTCATGAAATCTATGCAGCCTAAATCACTTTTTATAGCTACTGTTTACAGGCCTCCTGGGCCGTATACAGCGTTCCTCACTAAATTCCCTGAATTTCTATCGGACCTTGTAGTAATGGCAGATAATATTCAATGGCAGATAATATATTTTTGGTGACTTCAATATTGACATGGAAAAATCCACAGACCCACTCCAAAAGTCTTTAGGCGTCATCATCGACTCAGTGAGTTTTGTCCAAAATGTCTCCGGACCTACTCATTTCCATATTCATACCCTGGATCTAGTTCTGTCCCGTGGAATAAATATTATGGATCTAAATGTTTTTCCTCATAATCCTGGACTATCAGACCACCATTTTATTAAGTTTGCAATCGCAACAAATAATCTGCTCAGACCCCAACCAAGGATCATCAAAAGCTGTGCTATAAATTCTCAGACAACCCAATGATTCCTAGATTTATTTCATTTTATTTTTATTTCACCTTTATTTAACCAGGTAGGTCAGTTGAGAACAAGTTCTCATTTGCAACTGCAACCTGGCCAAGACAAAGCAAAGCAGTGCGACAAAAACAACACAGAGTTACACAGTAAACAAACAGTCAAAAACACAATAGAAAATATATATACAGAGTGCAAAATGTAGTGCAAAATGCAGTAAGGTAAGGAGGTAGGACAATAAATAGACCATAGTGGTGAAATAAATTACAGATTATCATAATTAACACAGGAATGAAGGATGTGCAAATTATGATGTGCAAATAGAGATACTGGAGTGCAAGATTAGTGAAAATAACAAAAATAAATATGGGGATGAGGTAGTAGTGTGGGCTATTTACAGAAGGGCTATATACAGGTGCAGTGATCGATAAGCAGCTTTGACAGCTGATGCTTAAAGTTAGTGAGGGAGATAGGAACCTCTAGCTTCAATGATTTTTGCAATTTGTTCCAGTCATTGGCAGCAGCGAACTGGAAGGAATGGCGGCCAAAGGAGGTGTTGGCTTTGGGGGTGACCAGTGAGATATACCTGCTGGAGCGCATGCTACGGGTGGGTGTTGCTATGGTGACCAGTGAGCTGAGATAGGGCGGGGATTTACCTAGTTTGTAAATGACATCGCCGAAATCAAGGATCGGTAGGATAGTCAGTTTTACAAGGGCATGTTTGGCAGCATGAGTGAAGGAGGCTTTGTTGCGAAATAGGAAGCCAATTCTGGATTTAATTTTGGATTGGAGATGTTTGATGTGAGTCTGGAAGTTGAGTTTACAGTCTAACCAGATGCCTAGGTATTTGTAGGTGTCCACGTATTCTAAGTCGGACCCGTCGAGAGTGGTGATGATAGTCCAGTGGGCGGGTGCTGGCAGCGTTCGATAGAAAAGCATGCACTTAGTTTTACTAGCGTTTAAGAGCAGTTGGAGGCCATGGAAGGAGTGTTGTATGGCATTGAAGCTTGTTTGAAGGTTAGTAAACACAGTGTCCAAAGAGGGGCCAGATGTATACAGAATGGTGTCATCTGCGTAGAGATCGATCAGAGAGTCACCAGCAGCGAGAGCGACATTGTTGATGTATATAGAGAAAAGGGTTGGCCAAGATGCCCAAGATGCCCTTCCAGACTCCCTCCACCTACCCAAGGACTTCGGAGTACAAAAATCAGTTAACCACCTAACTGAGGATCTAAATTTAACCTTGCGTAATACCCTAGATGCAGTCGCACCCCTAAAAACAAAAAACATTTGTCACAAGAAATTAACTCCCTGGTATACAGAAAATACCCAAGCCCTGAAGCAAGCTTCCAGAAAATGAGAACGGTAATGGCGCTCCATCAAACTGGAAGTCTTCTGACTAGCTTGGAAAGACAGTACCGTGCAATATTGAAGAGCCCTCAGTGCTGCTCGATCATCCTATTTTTTCAACCGAATTGAGGAGAATAATGTATTTTTGATACTGTCGCAAAGCTATCTAAAAAGCAGCATTGCCCAATTCAGCAGTGATGAATTCATTAACTTCTTAGACGAAAAAAGCATGATCATTAGAAAGCAAATTACGGACTCCTCGTTGAATCTGCATATTTCTCCAAAGCTCAGATGTCCTGAGTCTTCACAGATCTGCCAGGACCTAGGATCAATGGAGTTACTCAAGTTTTTTAATCCTGTATCTCTTGATACATTCACGAAAATAGTCATGGCCTCTAAACCTTCCAGCTGCATACTGGACCCTATTCCAACTAAACTACTGAAAGAGCTACTTCCTGTGCTTGGCCCTCGTATGTTGAACTAAACTCACTTAAAGTGGCAGTAATAAAGCCTCTCTTGAAAAAGCAAAACCTTGGCCCAGAAAATGTAAAACACTATCGGCCTATATCAAATCTCCCATTCCTCTCAAAAATGTTAGAAAAGGTTGTTGCACAGCAACGCTTCAGTCTGGTTTTAGACCCCAACATAGTACAGCGTCAGACTAAGGCTCTGCATCTGTCCTCGTGCTCAAAGACCTTAGTGCTGCTTTTGACACCAACGATCACCACATTCTTTTGGAGAGATTGGAAACCCTAATTGGTCTACACAGACAAGTTCTTGCCTGGTTTAGATCTTATCTGTTAGAAAGATAGTTCGTCTCTCTGAATGGTTTGTCCTCTGACAAATCAATTGTAAGTTTTGGTGTTCCTCAAGTTTCCATTTTAGGACAACTATTTTCACTATATATTCTACCTCTTGGTGATGTCATTCGGAAACACAATATCAACTTTCACTGTAATACGGACCACACACAGCTGTACATTGCGAAGAAACATGGTGAAGCCCCAAAATTGCCTACCCTGGAAGCCTGTGTTTCAGACAT
Organism: Thymallus thymallus; assembly: GCA_023634145.1. Lineage (NCBI taxonomy): Eukaryota > Metazoa > Chordata > Actinopteri > Salmoniformes > Salmonidae > Thymallus > Thymallus thymallus. The sequence goes on along the minus strand of CM042410.1, from coordinate 15,381,524 downwards.
AAGGAAGTGGATACTAGTTCTAGGTCCCAAGAAACAAAGAGATTTGCTGTTGGATCTCACAATTAATCTTGATGGTTGTACAGTCATCTCAAATAAAACTGTGAAGGACCTCAGCGTTACTCTGGAACCCAAAAATGTGATCATATTACTCCAGTGCTAGCCTCTCTACACTGGCTTCCTGTTAAGGCTTGCTCCTACCTATCGCTCCGAATTGGTCCTGCCGTGCATACCTACACGTACGCTACGGTCACAAGACGCAGGCCTCCTTATTTTCCCTAGAATTTCTAAGCAAACAGCTGGAGGCAGGGCTTTCTCCTATAGAGCTAAATTTTTATGGAATGGTCTGCCTATCCATGTCTTTACTGAAGGTTCATCTCTTCAGTAGGTCATATGATTGAGTGTAGTCTGGCCCAGGTGTGCGAAGGTAAACCGTCAAGGCACTGGAGCCACAAACCGCCCTTGCTGTCTCTGCCTGGCCGGCTCCCCTCTCACCACGGGGGCTAAGTCACTGGCTTACTAGTGCTCTTCCATGCCGTCCCTAGGAGGGGTGCGTCACTTGAGTGGGTTGAGTCGCTGACGTGATCTTCCTGTCCGGTTTTGCTCCCCCTTGGGCTCGTGCAGTGGAGGAGATCTTTTAGGGCTATATTCAGCCTTATCTCAGGGTAGTAAGTTGGTGGTTTGGTGATATCCCTCTAATGGTGTGGGGCTGGGTTTTGGCAAAGTTGGTGGGGTTGTATCCTTTCTGGTTGGCCCTGTCCGGGGGTCTTGTCAGATGGGACCATAGTGTCTCCCGTCTGTTATATCTGGTGTAATTCTCCTGTCTTGTCTGCTCCCTCTAATTCTCCCGGAGGACCTGAGCCCTAGGACCATGCATCAGGACTACCTGGACTGGTGACCAATAAAATCCTACTCTGATGGGTTCTGCCTACAACATCTCTTGCATAGTTTGTTTTGTTTCGAAATGTTTAATTGAAGGTGTCTAATATTGCCTTGAATCAATCAGTAAAGGGAAATGTTGATTTTATTTATTTTATTTTATTTAACCTTTACTTAACTAATTATTATTATTTACAATTATTATTTACAATGACGGCCTACCAAAAGGCGAAAGACCTCCTGCGGGGACAGGGGCTGGGATTAAAAATACAAATAAATACAAATAAATAAAATATAAATATAGAACCAAACACACATCATGACAAGAGAGACAAAACAACACTAACAAAAGAGATACCTAAGAGTGTCCATGATTGAGTTTTTGAATGAAGAGATTGAGATAAAACTGTACAGTTTGCATGTTTGTTGCAGCTCGTTCAAGGATAGTGATAGTGTTAACTAACAGGGAAAACTCTAGAAAGTTCAATCTCATGCTTTATTCTGTGCTCTCTACGTCAGTCCTGGGGAAACTGCGCGGGCCGCGCACCTAAGCAGCTTGAGGGAACATTGCTTGGTATTTTAAACGCAAGTGGGAGTGCCCAGCAGGCCAGCCATTTCCATATTTGAACCCTGAACCTAGTGTAGCCTTATGTGACATTGACTCCCGATTTTAGAGAATACAGCAGACTGTATGCAGATTCAGTCACATGTTCAGATCACAGGTTCATGTTTTGGTCCTCTATTAATCTGTTACAAGGCTTCTCTGCTCCCTAAGATTTTCTTCATCCAACTTTAGTTCAGGGTGTCCAGTGTTGTGCCTTATATGTGTGTTCTATGGCAGAGCGAGGGGACTATCACAAAATCATTGAATTAGAAATGATTAATGTTGTCATGCATTTATATTTTAATAGGTGTCCAGAGTGAGGCCAGACTTGAGGCCCTAGGTCTCCACATACAAACACGCACACACTATTGTCAATGGCAGAGATAATGCTTGCAGCTGGATGTGAACCAGGACAGCTTTCATATCAGAGGGAGGAGACAGGTTGGGATTTACGCGTTATGATATTCAGCAGGCACCTAATCCTGTGTGGTATTGGGGAGATGGCTTAATATTTAGGCTGTAGATTATATACCCAGCAAAACAATGTGCACCTGCAGTTGGGTACATGCTAAAATACAATTAAACAGTTTAATGCATGTGTAAGATACTTTTATGAGTATTATTATTTTGTTTAAATGTTATTTTATATGGATTTCTCAAATGTGTGGGTTAGAGAACGGTAATGTCGTCTTTTTCTAGGCACTAAATCCACCATGGTTCGTAGATCAAAGCCAGTGGAAAATGTATGTGTTTTATTTTAAGGTTTTTGGACACACGCCGAAGGGGATCTTATACATTTTGTTCCATGAGATAATCTTTATCAGCTAAAGTCACTTTTTGTGAATTTTGAAGCATTTCTGTAATTTACAAAAACACACATAATGCACATAAAGGTTTCATAATTCATTAAGGTCATGTTAACTGACTGATACTATCTCATAGAACAAAATGTATAAGACCTCATAAGCCTGTGTTAACCTTATTATTCGAAAAACCCTATTCTTTCACCAATAATTTTTCCCATAGAAATGGCTGAACGAACTAGAGGTAAATCATACTGCGCACAAAGGACTGTATTTTAAGGGAATTACTATTATTACCCTAAATTATATCATACACACATTTAGCTATTTAAGTATCTCTTCCTGTCATTTACCTGTACAGTTAATTTAACCATGCAAAATATTCACTTACCTGTTCATTTAACCAGACTGTATATTAAGTAAACTATTATTACCCTCACTTATATCATACGCACTTTTAGCTATTTAAGTATTTCTCTGCCATCGACCTGTATAGTATAGTTAACCATGCAAATACTCCTTATTTATCTATCTCAACTTGCAATATTTATTTTCACCTAACACTCTGTAACACTGTATAGTGTATATATTCAACCATCCACCCATACTATGCAACGTCTTTTTATAGCTTTTTTGCGCTCCAGACTTATTGTATTTTTATACTTTTTCATACTGCCGCTCTATGTATCATGTATCGTGTATCTGTCTTTTGTGTATTTTCGTTCTGGCATTTTGCACCTGCCCTGTTTTTTTTCGTAGCTGCTTGACGAAGAAATCTATCTATCTATCTATCTACAGAGGTATACTAAAAGCTGGCGAGATCTATTTGTTATTTGTCATTTACCCGGTAACTAATCATCTGTTTTCTGATTGGCCAAAGCGTTAATTAAGTTGTAATAGCTTTATTGAGACAGGAAGTGACAGACAGTCTTGAATTATGGTTGATAGTGTTCAATGTGGTTTGACCGTTGAAGCTGCTAAATAGTTATTCGTCTCCCATCCAGTCCTTTCTCCTACAGAAGTAAACCATCCACCTGTACTCGGACCCTCAATTTACACATGGAAACCCTGTTGGAAAACCCACAGGACAGGTATAATGCATTACAATGCATGGCAAGAATTGGCATAAGCACTTAATACACCCATATAACAATGTATTATGTAACAATCTAAAGATTAGATATTATCAACCATTTACTCATAATATAATGTATTTTTACATACAGTATTTTGAGTCTGTAAAATACTGTAAATACAAATACATGATACTATGACATAGATAATAAAATATGAAATGCACTCATAGTTATTTAAAGTAACGTATTCATCTCTGGAGTGCAATTACGTAGCTGGATAGTCTTGCAATAGGTTCACAATGATCAGTGGTGGAAAAAGTACTCAATTGTCATACTTGAGTAAAAGTAAAGATACCTTAATAGAAAATGACTCAAGTAAAAGTGAAAGTCACCCAGTAAAATACTACTTGAGAAAAAGTCTAAAAGTATTTGGTTTTAAATGTACTTAAGTATAAAAAGTTCAAGTATAAACCATTTCAAATTCCTTATATGAAGAAAACCAGACGGCAGAAGTTTTTTTTTTTTTGTCGCCAACAAACCACGCGGGATGTGTTGATGGACTGCAGAGCAAGTGATGGGGAGGGCAAAACACGCCCCCTAGACTCTGAAGTCTCCGTGTCTACAGGGAAAAGGCAGGTAGGTCTATCGAGATACCTCAACAAGTGCCCTCTCTCTCCTCTCTATAGCTAAGGTAAGAATAAATGCATTTACTTTTCCATTCAGTTATTTAGATCTAAATACTTTGTTGTTGTGTCAGTGCTTTCTGTGTTTAGTCTAGGCAACATTATTAGAGAAAAAAAAATAAAAAATGTAAAATAGAGCATGTTATGTAATTGAAGTGCTATCTCTGGCTTCAAGTAATTAACCATTTACTGTAGTTTCATATGGGCATAGTTTTCGACATCCACCTGACTTATCCATACGTAGAAGAAATATGAGGATGGATGCTATCAGATGATCACACGGATTCTTCCCACAGTGCTACTGGATATTATGAATGACCTGGAAAATACGTTGTTTTATGGATTCCATCATTTTAAACTGGACAAAGCTTACAAAAAGAAATCTGCATGGAATGGACACATGGCAAACACCATTTACGCATTCTAACTAAATGGAATTCTACCATATTCTACCTACACTATCTATGTTGCCTGACATATCTACTGATGGTAGCCTATGTATTGTAGTAGGAATTTTCATCATCATTATATTCTATGGCATTCAGAGATAACTCAGGGGGGTTTAGGGTACTTTTTTATTCAGATGCTGATTTGTTTTGAAAAGAAACAACCAGCTTGGTGAGAGTTTTGAGGCACAACAACGACCTCATGTGAATGTCAGGATAATAAGTCGACCAAGTTTTGGGGGTTTGTCAGGGAATCCGCAGTAATTCATTTCCTGAATTGGCAGAGAAAGGGGAGGGAGAGGGTAGAAAAGTAAACATCAGTAGGCATTACAGCACTAATCCTGCACCCCTTTAGGCCTTCTGTAAGTAATAGGTACAAACAAGCTTAGCCCAATCATGACTGACCTCATACTGAACATGCAAGCTTTTATGTAAGGAAACAGTGGTGCGTACAAAATGACAGTACCTAACAGAGATATCCACCAAAGCCGTGATCCACAAACATTTTTTGCTTTGTGATCTACTTGAAGCCTTTCAAACGTTCTTGTACCCAAACGATGTGTCTAGCCATATTAGTCCTAAGACTTGACCCAAGAGGAACTGGCTGTGACCTACCAGTGGGTCGGTCCCCAGTACCCACCCGCCATTTGTGAAACACTGGACCAAAGTGTTTGGTCATGTTCTTTATGTGTGGTGAGGGTTGTCTTTACAAAAATGTATACATATAAGACAGCCCAATCTTAACGAGACAGAAGAGTAACCTGCCTTTCTGCCTGTTGTTGTTCCAGGAGCCTGCAGTGACGACAACATGGGTCGCAAAGAAATAACCTGCAGTTGGAAGAAGGTCACCAACAACATCAGAGATGTGTTCGAATTCAAACAAGTGCTGGGATCGTAAGTACTTTGTCTGATATGATTAGAGCCTGGAGGTTTTTCCTAGCAAGGTCATAGTGTTAAAAACCACCACTTAATCAAATCAAATTCTAAGGGGACACTGAAGGCAAACTTGGTGTCTAGGTTTTAATTTCAGCCTCAAGCCATTTCTGTGTTTTATATTTATAACTCAAAGCACTTTTACTTTTGGGCAGGGCCATCATGCACCCCAAAAGTCTGAGGGGGCATAAAGTATGGCTTAATTCTTCTTTGTATCTAAGAATACCTCTTGAGCTGTCTGTATCCTCCTGACTGGTGTTTTTTATTAAGAAACTAAATAGGCTTCTCTGCATCTCTGCTAAAATCTGGGTAAAAGATTGAAAGGAATGTGAATCTTATTCAGTACATTTAGTAATTGCTTGCCAGCAGGCATGACAGCTAAAATAGTTAGACAAGCTAGCTACTCTAACTTGATAGCCTAAAATGGCTTCTCGGTACTGTAGCTAGTTATTATGTTGGGAGATTGGGAACCTATCTGGACTAGTTAAAGCCAACAACAACAAAAACATGTAATAAATATATTTAAACAGGACAAATCGGAAGGGGCACGTGCCTCTGCTTTTGGGATAACTCACATAATCTAATATGTAGAACCTACCTGGGTGATGCACGGCAGACATTTTTTGCTTGGTAGTTTTCAATGGGCCTTTGTTGCTAGGTAGCGACTCTTGTCAGCTTCTTAACTCAGACTAAAGGGCCATTATTACAGGACTGAGTGGATCTCCGGAATACCTACCTTACCGGTTTCCAGAGAAGGATCCTAGTTAGGCACTATAATCCTGGACGGGCCTGAACATTCCACCCAGATTATCAGATTATCAGGACCCAGGTCAGGGCAGGTCTTCTTTATCAATTGAAGTGGAACACTTGTCGCTCACACAATTCAGCATCTTTCACCTTAGATACGGTTAAACTAGGACCCAAGTACAATCAGAGACAATTCTTTAAAGAGTTTTGAGATGAGATAGCAACGGTAACCAATAGAGGATAGGACATTGCAAAATTGAGTAAAATGTTTTGACCAATACATGCCCAATGTGTGAGCGTTGTTGTGCTTTGCTAAACCAAATAGAACAAACGTCATTGTCCAGTTGTCCAGAGTGGTCTGTCTGCTGGCCCCTTGCCTGTTTATCTGAGCCTCCTGCTCAACTCCTCAGCCTCTCCTCAAGCAGCTTATACTCCAGAACATCCCTGGCTGTGACTGCTGAGAGAGGCTGGCGTTGAGAGAGGTGTGAGCCAGGCAGGTGAGCAGTGACGTCATTACAGCGCAGGACAATCTGCTTTGTTATAGGATTAGGTGTCTGGGACTGTGTGTCTGTGTGTTTACTGTGTGAAGAAATGATTGTGCCTGCATGCGTGAGTGCATGAGTTCGAGTTGAATGTGTGTGTTCATCAGACCTGGGTTCAATGCATGAGTTTGAGTGTGAATTTAAGTATCTGTATGTGTGTGTTCATCAGACCTGGGTTCTTTAGTATAACTTTCTTTCAAATACTTTACATGTTTGATGGAGCCTGCTAGGAGTACCAGATGAGAGGAATTTGCATTTTTGTAACTATTATATTGGTCCCATTTCACCAGGAAGTGAAGTGGCAAGCTCAATCAAAGTGTTTGAAAGAAAACAAATAGTGCTGTATTTGAACCCAGGCCTGGTTGTGTCTGTCTGTGTGTCTGTCTCTCCCAGAGAGTGACATCTTTGGGCACAGACACACTAATTGCATCAGTATCACAGGTGTCGGAATGTGACGGTCAGGCCCAGAGTGTCAGCCAAACAGAGGATTACCCTCACCTTGGTCTCCCTCAAACACGGCAATCAGCAGATGGAGGGTAGATCCATTTTGAGGCATAGGATCCTTTTGGCTCCCTCCCACGCATTAACACTAACTTCTCCCCTGACATCATGTAATGGCTGGGGTATTTGTTTGGTCTGACAAAGAATAGACCCACCTTTCATCCAGGGTTGAATGTGCTTGATCAGACAGAGACAAATTGACAAAATGAACAAATTAAGACCACAATGGAAATAAGCCTCCAGGCTTTATTATGTTTTTATCCAGAATAATTTTTTATGTATCATCTCAGGGGTCCCTGTCCTGAGCTTCACACTGGGTTACGTAAAGTGCTTGAGCACTAGTCCTGCCCTGCTGCTATTCACAGGCTTTAGGAACACAAGCCATACCTGAGCCTCTATCTGGGCCACCCTCGTCTCGTTCCTAGCTGTGCGTCAGCTATGAGCCTGGCCAGGGTTGTCGTGACTCCACCTACAGTACATGGCATTAGGTAGCCTAGCGGTTAGAGCGTTGGGCCAGTAACCGAAAGGTCGCTGGGTTGAATACCAGAGCCGACAGCCTGAAAAATCTGTCGATGTGCCCTTGAGCTAGGCACTTAACCCTAATTTGCTCCAGGGTGCCTTACTACTATAGCTGACCCTGTAAGACAACACATTTCACTGCACCTATCCGGTGTATGTGGCAATAAAACATGTTATTATTTAGTAGCCTTCCTAAGTGTGTAGGGGAGCTTCCGCCGTTGGTTACACCTACCCAGTTCCTTCCAATCGGTAAACACCAAAGGGCTATCTGCAAATAGAGGTTGTTTTCGAGCCATTCCACTCTGTCTTCAGAGCTTATTGGTTTAATTGGAGACGTAATTCATTTGATGAAAGACTCTAATCGTTCCTGGAGTTAATCTCAGAAATCCACAAATTGATGGAACCTAAAGCTCCAAAGGTTCATTGACCTTAGAGCTAAAACCTAAAAACAATGGACATTGCTATAACCTTTTTTCTCTGTCTGTGTGGGTGTGTAGGGGTTCGTTCTCCGAAGTGTATTTGGTGAGAGAGAAAAAGACAGGAAACCTGTACGCCCTGAAGTGTCTGAAGAAAAAACACCTCAGCTGTAGCAACCTGGAGAACGAGATCGCTGTCCTGAAGAAGTGAGCACACACACACACACACACACACACACACACACACACACACACAGACACACATGCTCATACTCTTACACACTCACACACACAGACACACACACACACACAGACACACACGCTCATGCTCTTACACACTCTCACACCTGAACAAGCTAACATCACATATCTCTCAATCTTTCTCTCAGGATAAGACATGACAATGTGATTGGACTGGAAGATTTCTATGAGACTAAGACACACTATTACCTCGTCATGCAGCTGTGAGTGCAAACCATTATCACTACATAAGCTAAATACATGTATCAGCCTACAGATAAATGTTACTGTTTTAGAGAACTTTCTGTATTATTAGGGTGTTCTATAAGGGTTGTAAAGGCTGATGAGGAGGATGATGATGGGGACAATTATGATGATGATCATGATGATGGGGACGATTATGATGATGAGGATGATGATGGGGACGATTATGCTAATGTGATGCAGATGATGATGTTTATGGTGATGACGAGGATGTTTATGGTGATGATGCAGATTATGATGATGGTGAATATGGTGGTGGAGGGGAGATTCTGATGTGTGTTTCTTCCTAGGGTGTCTGGTGGAGAGCTGTTTGACCGTATCATAGATCGGGGGGTGTACACAGAGAAGGATGCCAGCCAGCTGGTTCGCCAAGTACTGCAAGCTGTCAACTACCTTCACGAGAACAGCATAGTGCACAGGGACCTCAAGGTATGTTACACACACACAGTCAACTTACCTGGTACAATAATAATAATAATAATAAACACACACAGTCAACTTACCTGGTACGATAATAATAATAATAATAATAATAATAATAACAATAATAATAATAATAATGATAATAATGATAATAATAATAATAGTAGTAGTAGTAGTAGTAGTAAACACACACAGTCAATTTACCTGAGGGGTATCCTACGAAGCAGGTTTGAGGAGTTAGCGCGGTTCAACTCTGAGTTCAACTCCAGTCATATGAAAGGGGCTCACCTTTTAGCCAGGTACATTTCTATAGCAACTAATCTTTCAGAACTAACCTGCTCCGGGGCAGGCTAACTCACTGCTAACTCCACATACCCTGAATGAAACGACGCGAGTTGAGGATTCCCTCCCTCTTCTCACTCTCTTGCAAAGATTGCGTCATCATCCCCTTCATTTAAGAAATGTTTTTTTTGTGTTAAACAGTAGCAATGTTAAAATATATCAGATTACACATTTAGTAATGACAGAATGCATTTTAAACACTTTTGTATGACTCTGTGTGTGGGGAAAAAAGGTGTTTGTGCATTGATAAGCACACCAAAGTCTGCATTAACCATAAGTAATACAATAAAGACAGCACTTCTAAAAGCCCATGTCACATGCCTGCTGAATTTGCAAGATAACTTTTCTTTCATTTTGATTTCGGCACAAATGAAAATGTGGCATTGACTCGCCCATGGATTGATGTTTCAGCATTGTCTCAATGAAGCGCAGTTCCAAGCCTATTAGAGTTAGCAGCAGGGTGAATATGGCGCGGTCATCCCCCTCTTCAAAGGGGGAGACACTCTAGACCCAAACTGTTACAGACCTATATCCATCCTGCCCGGCCTCTCTAAAGTCTTTGAAAGCCAAGTTAATAAACAGATCACTGACTTCTTCGAATCCCACCGGACCTTCTCTGCTATGCAATCTGGTTTCCGAGCTGGTCATGGGTGCACCTCAGCCACGCTCAAGGTACTTAACGATATCATAACCGCCATCGATAGAAGACAGTACTGTGCAGCCGTCTTCATCGACCTGGCCAAGGCTTTCGACTCTGTCAATCACCGCATTCTTATTGGCAGACTCAACAGCCTTGGTTTCTCAAGTGACTGCCTCGCCTGGTTCTCCAACTACTTCTCAGACAGAGTTCAGTGCATAAAATCGGAGGGCCTGCTGTCCGGTCCCCTGGCAGTCTCTATGGGGGTGCCACAGGGTTCAATTCTTGGGCCAACCCTATTCTCTATATACATCAACGATGTCGCTCTCGCTGCTGGTGACTCTCTGATCCATCTCTGCGCAGACGACACCATTCTTCATACATCTGGCCCCTCTTTGGACACTGTGTTAACTAACCTTCAAACAAGATTCAATGCCATACAACACTCCTTCCGTGGCCTCCAACTGCTCTTAAATGCTAGTAAGACTAAATGCATGCTCTTCAATAGAACGTTGCCCGCACCCGCCCACCTGACTATCATCACTACCCTCGACGGGTCTGACTTAGAATTTGTGGACAACTACAAATACCTAGGCGTCTGGTTAGACTGTAAACTCAACTTCCAGACTCATATTAACCATCTCCAATCCAAAATTAAATCTAGAATCGGCTTCCTATTTCGCAACAAAGCCTCCTTTACTCATGCTGCCAAACATGCCCTTGTAAAACTTACCATCCTACCGATCCTTGACTTCGGCGATGTCATTTACAAAATAGCCTCCAACACTCTACTCAGCAAATTGGATGTAGTCTATCACAGTGCCATCCGTTTTGTTACCAAAGCCCCATATACTACCCACCACTGCGACCTGTATTCTCTCGTCGGCTGGCCCTCACTACATATTCGTCGCCAAACCCACTGGCTCCAGGTCATCTATAAGTCTTTATTAGGTAAATCCCCGCCTTATCTCAGCTCGCTGGTCACCATAGCAACACCTACCCATAGCATGCGCTCCAGCAGGTATATCTCACTGGCCACCCCCAAAGCCAACACCTCCTTTGGCCGCCATTCCTTCCAGTTCTCTGCTGCCAATGACTGGAACGAATTGCAAAAATCCTTGAAGCTAGAGGTTCCTATCTCCCTCACTAACTTTAAGCATCAGTTGTCAAAGCTGCTTATCGATCACTGCACCTGTATATAGCCCTTCTGTAAATAGCCCATCCTACTACCTCATCCCCATATTTATTTTTTAACTTCCGCTCAATTTTGCACTCCAGTATCTCTATTTGCACATCATCATTTGCACATTCCATCATTCCAGTGATTATGCTAATCTGTAATTTATTTCGCCACTATGGCCTATTTATTGTCTTCCTAACCTTACTGCATTTTGCACTACATTTGCACTCTGTATATAGATTTTTCTATTGTGTTCTTGACTGTACGTTTGTTTATTTCCCATGTGTAAATGAAGGGGGACGAGTAATATCCACCGTTGTAGTACGAATGAAACCTGAGCTGAAATGTGAGCTGGAATGTGAAGCTAACTGAAGTTAGTTAGCTCCAACTTGTTTCGTAGGATACCTCTGGTACAATAATAATAATAAACACAATCAGTCAACTTACCTGGTACTACAATAATAATAATAATAATAATAAAAAACACATACAGCCAATTTACCTGGTAAAATAATAATAATAATAATCATCATCATCATAATCATAATGATAATGATAATAAACACACAGTCAACTTACCTGGTACATTAATAATAATAATGATAATAATAATAATAATGATAATAATAATAATAAAAATGATAATAATGATAATAATAATAATAATAATAATAATAAAAATGATAATAATAATAATAATAATAATGATAATAATAAGTTAATCATTTAAAAACACACACATTACATTTACCTGGTAGAATAAGGGTCAAAGTACATTTTAATTTAGCTAAAAAGTAAATAAATACACCCAGTTATTTTAATATACAATATGCCATTACCAACTTTTTACTGGAAAATGCATTGAAAGTATAGGGAGCATTACTTTACTCACAGCGAACAGTGATCTGTGTTTACCCATCTATTTTTTGTATACCATTTTGAGAGAATAGTTCCTCTGCCGCTTGTTGACCTTCTCCCCCTCTCTCTCCATCTGTGTGAGAGCAGCCAGAGAACCTACTGTACTTCGACTCAGACGAGAACTCCAAGATCATGATCAGTGACTTCGGCCTGTCCAAGATGTCTGACCACGGAGTGATGTCCACAGCCTGCGGCACACCAGGATATGTTGGTAAGAGTCTGTGTGTGTGTGTGTGCCTGTGGGTGTTTTTGTTTGTTTGTGTGTGTGTGTGTGTGTGTGTGTGTGTGCGTGTGTGTCAAATAAAATAAAATCTTTACCGTGAAATGTTTGCTTACGAGCCCTTACCAACGATGCAGAGGGCTTGTAAGCAAGCATTTCACTGTAAAGTCTTCACTGTTGTATTCAATGCATATGACAAATACAATTTTATTTAATTTGACACACACATGTGCAGCAAGTGTGTGTTAGTTTCATTGCATAGCTAGAGAGGATTAGCATGGTATCTAATCCTGTGTATATTTGACCTTCTACAGCCCCTGAAGTTCTGGCTCAGAAACCCTACAGCAAGGCAGTGGACTGCTGGTCCGTAGGAGTAATCACATACATCCTGTGAGTGCCTATCTAGGACATTTAGATCTATACCTGCCAGCACCTCTTCTCAACCCTTTCACAGTATCAGGATGACTGCATTGTGAGATGGTATTTCTATGTAACTTTTGGGAAAAGTTATTGTAATTCTATGATGAACTCTATGATAACTCTGTATGTTCCCTCTCTCTCTGTGTGACAGGCTGTGTGGCTACCCTCCGTTCTTCGAGGACAACGAGACACGTCTGTTCGCTAAAATCATGAGGGCTGACTACGCTTTCCACTCGCCCTTTTGGGATGACATCTCTGAGTCAGGTAAGACAAATATCACCACATAAACAACAACAACAACAAGGGTATTTAATGTGGAACTGACAACATTTTAGTAACATGAAGTCCTATTAAAACCTGTTCATATACATGAACAGGTTTATATACATATTTTCTGACAAGTGAGCACTTAGATATGGTCATTTTCAAATGTTCATAAATTCATAGAATGTTTGGGAATGACGCAGCCTGTCATCATTCACTTTGGACTGGACTGTGTGTTTACAGGTAGTAGCAACAGCGCGACTTTAGATCATTAGTTCGCATTCACCAGAAGCAACAAAATACACCTGAATGGATTTCTGCAAATAAGTAAAATACACAGGAGTCTTACATTTGGGAACTTCACAATCCTAGTGATCAAACAACCATAAAAAGTTAAGCTATCTCTCCCTCAGTTGCCTATGTAAATCAATAACAACAAGATCAACAATTAATGCTACTGTAGCTAGGGCGAGATGAGCTAAAATCTAACGAGGAAACATTAGATAAACCCTCTCAAACATTGCTCTAATAAACGATGGGGAATAGTAGCCTGCTCATCCTTCTGCAGCTTGCCTGCCAGTGCATACTTGTCCAAAGACACGTTTTGACAACTGAATGGGAACTTGCCTGCCTGCCCATTTGATCGACGCCAAATACATTTGATTGACAACTAAGAGATATGCTTGCTGTGAATAACAGTCGTTCAAGTTCAGCATACTGTAGCTAGCTAGCTAGCAAAGAGATTCACATTTCTCTCTAGCTAACCAAATCACACCTGCAGCAGCTCTTGCTGTAGCCAACAAAAAACGATATGAGGGGGAAAAGTCGGTCACTCATCCACTATTCCAATGACATGACATCCTCCCAGCAGCTAGCTAGGTGGCTAAGTGTTTTTAGCTTGCTAAATAAATAGCTTGTTACATAAATAGATACGCTAGCCCAGGGGTGTCAAACTCAATCAGCGCACAGACCATATAAAAAGAAACACAACAACTTTGCAGAACAGACATAGTCTATTTGTTTTTACAAAAAACTTGCAACTACGACCCAAACTGGCCATTGTTTTATTTGAAAAAATATGTCCCTTTATAATATATATTATGTATTTAGTAGGGCTGTCCCCAAATATTGGTTGACCGAAGTCGTCTGTTCTTTCGACCAACCGGTTGCTCAACATTTTTAAAAGTGTATTTTCCATATATACAGTGCATTCGGAAAGTATTCAGACCCCTTGACTATGTTCCACATTTGCTTACGTTACAGCCTTATTTTAAAATTGATTAAATAGTTTTTTTTCTCCTCATCAATCTACAAACAATGCAAAAACTGTTTTTTAGAAAATTTTTCAAATGTATTACAAAAAAAAAAAAAAAAAATCATATTTACATAAGTATTCAGACCCTTTATTAAGTACTTTGTTGAAGCACCTTTGGCAGCGACTACAGCCTTGAGTCTTCTTGGGTATGACGCTACAAGCTTGGCAGACCTGTATTTGGGGAGTTTCTCCCATTCTCCCAGTCAGGTTGGATGGGGAGCGTCGCTGCACGGCTTTTTCAGGTCTCTCCAGAGATGTTCGATTGGGTTCAAGTCTGGGCTCTGGCTGGGACACTCAAGGACATTCAAAAACTTGTCACGAGGCCACTCCTGTGTTGTCTTGGCTGTGTGCTTAGGGTCGTTGTCCTGTTGGAAGGTGAACCTTCGCCCCAGTCTGAGGTCATGAACACTCTGGAGCAGGTTTTCATCAAGGACCTCTCTGTACTTTGCTCCGTTCATCTTTCCCTTGATCCTGACTCGCCTCCCAGTCCCTGCCGCTGAAAAACATGCGTGGCATTCAGGCCAAAAAGTTACATCTTGATTTCATCAGGCCAGAGAATCTTGTTTCTAATGGTCTGAGTCCTTTTGGCAAACTCCAAGTGGGCTGTCATGTGCCTTTTACTGAGGAGTGGCTTCCGTCTGGCCAATCTACCATAAAGATTGGTGAAGTGGGCCAAAATCCCTGCTGCAGTGTGTGCAAACATGGTCAAGAACTACAGGAAACGTATGATCTCTGTAATTGCAAACAAAGGTTTCTGTACCAAATATTAAGTTCTGCTTTTCTGATGTATCAAATACTTATGTCATGCAATAAAATGAAAATTAATTACTTAAAAATCATACAATGTGATTTTCTGGATTTTTGTTTTAGATTCCATCACTCACAGTTGAAGAGTACCTATGATAAAAATTACAGACTTCTACATGCTTTGTAAGTGGGAAAACCTGCAAAATCGGAAGTGTATCAAATACTTGTTCTCCCCACTGTATATAAATATATATTTGTTACTGCTCGACTAAAACAATCTCGGTCGACAACATCCTATGTCAGCCCTAGTACATAGGATGTTGTATATAGCATATTAACATATTACATCAAAATATTACATCAAAATAGACAAATATTATTTGTCCAGTCTTTGCTGATATGCTTGCAGAGATGCATAATATGCTGTGACCCTAATTAAAAAGTATTTAATGTCTTGTAGTTGAGTAGCCAACCTAGGTTACTGCTCAAATGTTGCTGTTATAGGCCTCTACATGTTTCTCTTTTGCATCGTGTTTTGTTGCAGGTTTAGATTTTTGGTTATTAATTGACAAGCTTTGAAAACTGAAGCTAGACTAACATTTTAGTAGCCTAGCTAGGACTGTGGCATGTGTCTGTACACTTTCCCTCCGCTGCAAGCTGTAACAGGACACACGACAGAAGTGCAAATGCAGTTTAATTTACCGATGTGAGCACAATCAGTATATCATTTCAAGTATATGATTCAAGTGTTGACTATTTTTGTTCAAAATATTGAGTCATTGAAACTGAAAGGGTGCATCTTGAAGGGGTTGTGGTAGCAAACAATGTACCGGGTCAGCTGTGATTTACAACTGGATAGCAATATTTTTTGGACTACCATGAAATGTATTAGTGAATTATATTAATTATGCATTGAACTGCATTGATCTATTCTGCCTACAATGCCTTACTGTAAGTCATGACATTTTGAGTCAAATATAACCTATTTTTAAAACCTCTTATAAAGTTGGTTTGGAAGCATACACTGGGAATTGTATATTTTTGTACTGATATTATGATTGTTTCATATCTACAAAGAAGTTAAAATGCTGTCAGTTCCACTTTAAATAACATAGAAAGAGGATCACAACCATATAAATCCTAGTCAATTACTAGTGGGGGATATGTCATCAACCGTCAAAGTTCCAGAATGGGATGAATATGGCAGCCGTATATAATTGGTCAGGGAGAAATCCAAACCAGTCTAATTGGAATGAATGGCAGTAGAGGGATAGGTGATGCATTTCATGCTTCTACTTATGCAGGAAAATAAAAGTAAGGAATGTGATGTATCAGAAATGGTGTAATAGAAGTATTGTCAACCTAACATTTTGTAATATAATTAATAATACAGTTTTACTACTTTTATACCACTTTTCTATAAATAGCCTCTAAAATATATGTAAACAGACCATAAATGTCAACATTTTTGTTTTCTTGGAAAGCTGTGAGTATTATTATATGATGCAATATCAGTACTTGTTGCATTTACAACTTGTCTAAGTCCTATCCTCAACTTATTTTAGCCAGTGCATTGCTGTGGATTGACTGCATTGTTAATTTAAAACATGTACGGAATCATTCCTCTAAAACTGTCTGGCTAGCCAGCTAAGAAACATACAGTGCAGATTAATTATTAAAATGAATAATTTTACAGAATATAGATATAGTAAAGATATTAATAATTTTAAAAAGGCTGAAAGTTCCATGTCAGTTGTTGATGTCAGTTGTTGATGTTTCTCTGTCTCTGTTTCCATAGCGAAAGACTTCATCCGGAACATGATGCAGAAGCACCCTAACAAACGGTTCACCACAGAACAGGCCCTCAGACACCCCTGGTGAGTCACACACACAGATCCAGGATCAGCCTATCCTCTGCTCATCTTAACTATAATCATTAGAGGAGGAAAATAAAAAACCGACCTCAAATCAGTGTCTAGGTAGCCCAGTCTTTTCTGTTTATTACTTGTTCCTGGTGAACTTATCAATGTAATTTCCTGTTGCAGGATCATTGGAAAGACAGCGAGGGATCAGGACATCTATGAATCAGTCAGCGTGCAGATCCAGAGGAACTTTGCCAAGTCCAAATGGAGGGTGAGCAACATATGAGGCGACATACAGTATGCTAGCAAACATTATATTATTATTATTATTAATTATTATTTTTTTTTATCAAAACATGATTATTTATACAAACATATGAATGCTAATATTCCTGTGTTTGTGTGTTACAGCAAGCCTTCAATGCCACAGCAGCCATCAAACATATGAAGAAGCTGCAGTTGGCCCACGCCGACCCTGACGCCCCTCTCCCTCCCATCCCCGCCATCGCCATCAACCCCTGCAACTCCCAGAATCCTCTGCGGGGTGTCAACAACATCACCACAGAGGACGTTGACACTAACGTTAACCTCCCGATCCCAGTGTGTCACATGACCCCTCCAGAGGCACAGTACCGGGGCCTGAGAGCCAGTCACAGCGAGCCCATGCACGCACCGGTTGTCATGGAGACATATAACGCAGATAATTGCTCCTCCTTCACGGCAGCTAAGAGGTGAGTCCAAGTGGACTGAGTGGAGGGGAATTTATCTGTCAGGGGGTTTGAGATATGTCCACTAAATGTAGAATCTGTGGTTCTGAAGGCTCTGATTTTTTATGTCTTGTTTCAGCTGTGACGCCATGGACAGGGCGACCAATAGGAATGGCCAGACCATGCAGACTGGGGTGTGTTCTGTCATGTGATTGGTTGATTGACTTGAGGATCAATTAAACTACTTCAAGGTAAATTGGTCTCATATGCACAATGCAGGTTCACTTGCATACACTCATGCACACAAAAAACAAAAACACTGAGAGACAAGTTATGAATCTTCATGTGAAGGACCCACCCTTTTCTCTCTCCAGTGTTTCTGCAGTGTTGCAGTCAAGAAGTTTGAGCCGCACCTTGCGGCTCTACATGTGTCTGTCTGCTGCCTCCTGCTGGTTAATTTCTGTAGTGCTCTTCTGATATGCCCAGGGGCCCATAGCAAGGACCTGGGGCCCAAACCTTTTCCAGAGGAGAACACAGGAAGACCTGGGGTTCATACCCAACTACAATGCAGTACATTTACACACACACACACACACACACACACACACACAAATGTATGCACTCACACACACAAATGCAAACTTTAATTTCTCTGAGCAAAGCCACAGTCGATGAAGCTTTAGAAGTGTACATTCTGTACTTCTATCTCAACAGAAAAATATATACACTACCGTTGAAAAGTTTGGGTTCCCTTACAAATTTCCTTGTTTTTGAAAGAAAAGCAAATATTTTTTCCATTAAAATAACATCAAAATGATTAGAAATACATTGTTAATGTTGTAAATGACTATTGTAGCTTGGAGTAGAACACAGCATTGTACGAGATCTTCAGTTTCTTGGCAATTTCTCGCATGGAATAGCCTTCATTTCTCAGAACAAGAATAGACTGACGAGAAAGTAATTTGTTTCTGGCCATTTTGAGCCTGTAATCGAACCCACAAATGCTGATACTCAACTAGTCTAAAGAAGGCCAGTTTTATTGCTTCTTTAATCAGTTACAGTTTTCAGTTTTCAGCTGTGCTAACATAATTGCAAAAGGGTTTTCTAATGATCAATTAGCCTTTTAAAATGATTTACTTGGATTAGCTAACACAACGTGCCATTGGAACACAGGAGTGATGGTTGCTGATAATGGGCCTCTGTACACCTATGTAGATATTCCATAAAAAATCAGCCATTTCCAGCTACTATAGTCATTTACAACATTAACAATGTCTACTCTGTATTTCTGATAAATTTGATGTTATTTTAATGGACAAAAAATGTGCTTTTCTTTCAAAAACAAGGAAATGTACATATAAGTGACCCCAAACCTTTGAACGGTAGTGCATATTTGAAGTATTCAAAAATATATTTGCAGTGTTTAATTGTTTATGACTAATGCTTATTGACCTATGGAAAACAAAGGCATTGTTTTATATATATATATATATTGCTGATATGATAGCTGTGACAGCTGGATTGTATCTCAATAATTCATTGGCTTTGGCTACTTTATGTGTTGTTGTCTGAACTGAATCAAGCACCATTGTTCTTTCTCTCACATCTGAAACTAATAATGGGTCTGAAGAAACCAGAGTCCTCTGTCTCTGGAGAAAAATGGATGGATATACGTATATGTAAACCTGGTAAAATAATGGTTTCCTTGAAAAGTTTATGAATACTGTACAACATATCTGTATTCAAGGAGAAGGGTTTTGAGATGTCATTGATCAAGTGTTATGTATTTTTATATTGTGTGAGTTCTTTTTTATCTTCTTTAATCCTAAATGTAAGGCTTTTGACTGTTATGAAGCTTGCCGACAGGTTTGAATGTCATTGACAGGTCTCACTGTTTGAATCCTGAAACCTATGTCATAACACACTGACTTTAGGGCGGGAAGGGTTCGGAGGGCTGTCGTTTCTCTGTGTAAGAGAAGATGGTAACACCAACTTAAAGTGGTCCTGTGTAACGCTAGCACCACTTTACGTACAGAGTTAAATTATATGTGCCACTTTTATGCCATAAGCTGCTATAGACTTCCTCTTGTATTGACGATGCCATTGTAACTGTTTGACTGGAGATGCTCATATCTTGTAACCACAAGCACTATACTTTGCGTCTTTGTTTTGTTTCTTCATAAAACAAATTATATAAACTTCCTCTTCTGTGCTTTGGTGTTCTCGCCTCACACAACCACAGATCCCACCCCCCTATCCTCTATCCTCTACAGCTATCCGATTGGTGGAAGGTTTGAGAGACGCTCTGTTGGGCCAGTAAGGATGTAGCATAGTAATAAAAACCTGCCACACATTTAGGGAAACTCCCAGACCACTCAACATCAATAATAAAGCTTTTTATTGGGATATTCATTCTACAATAGTGGAACAAAATAAATATGTAACATCGCTCCTCTATCCCAAAGAACAGACTATGTGAGGATGACCTCTGCCCTTTGACCTCAGCCCTGGCAGGTGGAGAGGATCGTGACCTTCTGTCTCATGTCAGTCAGGAGGTCCAGCAGTTTGGTTTCCAGGCCAGTCAGCCTCTGGGACGTCAGTAGGACCTCATCCTGTAGACTGTGCAGAGAGTCTTCTTTACCTGGACAGAAAAGAGAAGAGAGAGAAGGAGAGGAAATCAGAAGACAGGACAGGGGGAGAAGGGACAGAGGGAGAGAGAAGGAGAGGAGAGCAGGAGAAGGGAGAGAAGGAGAGGAGAGCAGGAGACAGGAGAGAGGGAAATGTTTGATTCATTGATACTCATCACTTCATTTCAGATTTCACCAGAATTTCAGCATTCAGTGTCTTTTTCAATGTGCCACAAATGCACGCGCATATATATACAGTATGTTGGCAGATGTGCGTGTCTCCTCGCCATTCCCCATCCGTACCTGCAAGTGCCTTTAACATGTCTCCAGTGTCCTGGGCCAGAGAACCAGCCTCTTCCTTCAGCTTCTGGAGACGCTCCCCTGCTGCCCCCATCCCATTGCCACGCCCACTGGTCCTCTCTGCAGCACGCAGCTGCTCTAGCTGCTTCTCCAGGGTTGCCAGCTCCTACAAACACATAGGCAAAGAGACAGGCCATGAGCTGAGCACACACTCACATACAGAGACGGACATACACGAGCAAACACACAAACACACACACAAACTACACTCACCTTGGCCGCAGCGTCTGCCTCCCTCTTAGCTTTATCAGCCTCTTCTGTTGCATTCTGGGCCAGTATATCTCCAGAGCGCACCAGAGCCCTGAGCCCCTCCAGCTGAGGCTTCATCCCCTCAGACAGGGCAGACACCTCCCCTAGAGCCTTCACCGCTGGAGACAACTGGGCCTTGGTCTGGTGGGAGTCGAAATAGGATGAGAGGAGGAAGGAGAAAGGAGGGAGGAATAATACAGTAAGAAGCTGTGAAGGATATGGAAAATGGAAGCAATTTAATCAATGTAGGTGTCAGACTAGTTTGTAATTGTATTTATTTGAGCGCTTTAGCTCAAGGGACCTGTGGATCTCCCTCTGTCACCTGTGTGAGTTTGCTGCGGATGTCATCCACTATGTCCAGGCTGTCCTGCACTTTGTCTTCCAGGCCAGAGAGGGAGCCCTCCACGGTGGTGAAGCCCTCCAACAGCCCGTCAACATCAGCCTTCACACCCAGCGCAGCATCCCTGTCACACAGCACACAACAACGTTATAGCAATGTTACAGAAACCTTACTATAACGTTCACAGCAGTCACAACAATGTTAAAGTGACCTCAGAAACCACACAGAATTCTCATCAATGTCATTAATTACAACAACTAGTCATTCTTTACTTAAATGCATAGCTGCGGAAGATGTTTTTCACGCTTCAGACGGCTATATTGGTCCACTAATACAGGACTAGTAAAAGCCCAGTGTACTAGTTTGTGTGTATGTATTGATATCGAGGCTATGTGTGCCTTTTTTTCATTAATGTAGTTCTGTCCTCGAGCTGTTCTTGGCTATTAATGTTCTGTATTATGTCATGGTTCATGTTCTGTGTGGACCCCAGGAAGTGTAGCTGCTGCTTTCGCAGTAACTAATGGGGATACTAAAAAAATACCAAATACCACTATTTTTTGCAGCACCCTCAGCACCCCTACTTCCCGCAGCTAAGCTTAAATGTCTACAGTACATAACCCTGTCTTAAGACTGACAAACGAGTTCATAAGGTGTTATACCTGGCGTCCTGGGCCTCCTGTAGCAGGCGTTGGGCGGTGTCGAGCTGTGGTCCAGCCTGGTCCAGAACTGCAGTGCTGTCTGGGAGTCCTGCCGCCAGGTTTCTGATCTCCTGGAGCTTCCTCTTCAGAGTAGCCAGACTGACAGGTAGCTTGGCATTCAGGATCCACTCACTCACCGTACTGATGTGTGTCGGGTCTGATGACGGGTCTGGAGAGAAGGAGAGAGAGGAGGGAGGGAGGGAGGGAGGAGGATATAGAGGGGAAGATGGAGGAGGAGAGAGAATGGAGAGGGAGGGAGAGGGAGGGAGAGAGGAGGGGAATGTCATTAAAGTACACACTCCCAAAAATTCTATACTACTACTTGAATGCTTTTACTAAGAGTAAAAAAGTAGTTATTGAAGATACTGGAACATAACTGTCGATGTCTCACCTGACAGGAAGTCCTTCAGCTCTTTAACAAAGTCTCTCGTCTCCTGCAGATCTGCATCCATGTCCTCCCTGGCCCGCCTCATCTGATTGGCCAGATCGTCCGTGGACTGTCTGACCTGATTGGCTGTGTCCTGTGTTTCCTGGATCTGTGAATTGAATGGAGAAAGGAACAAAGCATTGAACGCCACATGATGAAACAAACCACTTGAATAACTAGTCATCTCCTTCATGTAAGTATTAAAACACTGCAATAAACGGTTAGAAACATACAGTAAACAAACAAAGCTACCTGTGCAGCGGCCTGTGTGATCTTCCCATTGAGCTGCTTCAGTCTGTCTTTCACCTCCTCAGCATCACTCACAGCCCGGGTCCCCTGAGGCAGAGCCCCAACACAACGCTCCCCGCGGCCACAGGGTGGCGCCCCCTCCGCAGGGCACAGCTCACCATCACACTGAGCAGGGCTACAGGGGGAAAAGCGCACGCTGCCACACACCTGAGAGACAGGGAATAAAAATATACATTCACATTAAGGTGGAGGTAGGGCTAGGGTTAGGACTAGGGCTAGGGTTAAGGCTAGGGTTAGGACTAGGGCTAGTGTTAAGGCTAGGGTTAGGACTAGGGCTAGTGTTAAGGCTAGGGTTAAGACTAGGGCTAGGGCTAGGGTTACCTTCTTGGCAGTGGGTGTGAGGTCAGGTTTGGTGTTCAGCTGCTGGTTGAGGTTCTCCAGGTCTCTGGTGTTGGCTGGTTGGACCTGGTTCTGGAGGTCAAGGGCGTCTTCTCTGACCGCTGTTGACCGCTCTACAGTCTTCCCACTAGCATCAACATTCTTGGCCGAGTCAGTTGACTCGTCATAGGCATTCTTTATGGAAGAGAAGGCCCCTGAGAGAGAACCAACCAAGAGAACAGACGAACAGGTGTGATAGCAGCCATAAGTTAGCTCAAACCAGAACAGACTGGCATCAAGCCTTTGGTTCTGATTTTGATTGTGGATTCTAAATTCCACACTCTGAGCCTTGTTTTTGCCACTCGACACACAGATGGTGCTCCTAGCTCTGTGGCGGCGTGTCTCTCTCACCTGCATTGTTGGAGTTAACAGAGTTCCCGAGAGCATCTTTCTTGGTGTTGTACACCAGACCCAGGCTGTTCAGTCTAGCCTGGAGTTCGTCCAACTGTGAGCCCAGCTCAGGGGCTCGGCCTTGGGGTGACAGATCTCCATCCACCTGATCCAACTGGTCCCTGGAGGATTACAATGGAGATGAGGGACAGTGAGCTGGGTAATGAAGGACTGTAGCATACAGGAATAGTGTTTAAATGTATACACTGAAACTATGTAATTTTGAAATCTGATGCCCACTTCTATTTAGACATTCTAAGTTTGCCGGGACATCTGAACATCCCCCACCTTAGCCTGCGGAGCTGAGAGAGGGCGTCGTTGACTTGTCTGGCAGAGGGAGGTGGCAATGGGAGAGAGTCTCGTATTTGGGTGAGAGTGGCCTCCAGGGTTCTGATGCGGGGACCCAGACCGGTAGGCAACGAGCCCCCAGGAAGAGAGGGAATACTGAAGGAGAGTCTCTCCAGGCCCAGGGTAAGGTTCTGGATGTTCGAGTCCAGAGAGAAAAAGCAGGAGGGGCAGACCTCACAGTCAGGGAAGGAGTTACAGTGGCCACGGGTACAGGCATCGCAACGGGCACCTGTGACACCCAGCCGGCACCGGCAGGCCCCTGTACGCTTATCACAGCCTCCTGGCACTGTGCCCCCAGCAGTACACTGACACGCTACAGAGAAAAGGAGAGAGGGAGGAGATGGAGAGAGAGAGGGAAGAGAAGAGGGTCACGAGGAGAGAAAATGTTTGTTACTTAGTCTGCCCATTGGATTGAATTGTCAAAAGCATTGAACAAAGCATGTTTAAGAGCCTTTGAACGTTGCTGTGACAGAATACGACAGGGCACTTACATCTGCAGCCAATGAGTGGGTCTCCGTAGGTGTTGTCAGGGCATTCTGTACAGGTACGACCTCCGAACCCTGACCTGCACTGACACTGACCCGTACTCTGGTCACAGGTGTCACCATGGGAGTTGGTGGGGTCACAGCGACAGGGCTCACAACCACTGGGGGAGGATGGATTCCAGTAACCATGGGAACACAGGCCACAGGTCAGCCCCTGGAGGTGGGGTCGGCAAGGACACTGACCACTCACAGGGTCACACACACTGGACAGGGAGCCCTCTTTACTGCATGGGCACTCTGTAGAGAGACAAACACAGAGTCAGATAGGGATAGACGTACACACCCACACTGGCCAACACCACAGTATGGTGAATACAGTTGTAAGTAATCATAACATAGTGAGAGTTTATGAATTGCGGGTTCAGGGTGAAGACTGAAAGGTGACTCACTGTTGCAGCCCAGAGGGTTGGAGGCGGTCAGACCGTAGTATCCCGTCTTGCAGCGGTCACAGCGCGATCCATCAACATTGGCCTTGCAGCGACAGGACCCTGTGACGTCATCACACTGATCCCCATTCTCCACCCCCTCAGCACTGCAATGACAGCCTGTACAAAACACAGGAAACAAAACAGAAACTCAACAATAATCAAACACAGCAAAGATATTGTATTACTGCGACCTAATGTGGTGATGGTTAAACCTATAGTAGGAGAGAAAGAGGATTAAAGGCAGTAGTGTTTTATTAATATATATTAAACCACAATTTTAAGATCACTCACGTATGCAGGCATCAGGCCGGTCCATGCTGCTCCGGTGGTTAGGTTGGTATCCAGGGGCACAGCGGTCACACTTGGGTCCGGTCGTGTGGTGCAGACAGCTCTCACACACCCCCCCACTCCTCCGTCCGCTCAACTCATACACATCTGGGTCGAAACGGCACTGCTGGGCGTGGTTGTTACACTCACAACCTACAGGGAGCAGCACCATGGGAAATAATCAGCACACATGTGACTGTATACTGTATGTTCAGTCAACTTACACACACCTGTACTGAGGGTGTTCAGTCTTCATGGAGTTATTACTTCTAGTTGCTGGTTGTGCAATACTTTAACAAAGTCATCCTATTCCTCCACACTTGAACCAAAAATATGTAGTCAGTGTATTAAGACATTAGTGGTTGCGTACGTTTGCAGGTATGTGTGTGTCCCTCCTCTGCAGGTCTCCAGGGCAGGTCGTTGTAGAGATCTGCACAGCGCTCACAGTTTGTACCTGCTGTGTTGTGCTGGCATTCACACTGAGCACTGACCTGCAACACACACAGAGTTTAAACACACACAAAAAGCCATTCACTTGTACTGTAACTGTAACCCGCGTGTTTAACAATATGTACCTGTGTGTTAGGTAGCTGGTTAGTATCCGGTAGACAGCGGTTGGCATGGCCGTGGCAGAGACAGGTGCCCATCACTCTCATCTCTCTGAGGGCGTAGAACAGAGAGGGAGCACGGCCCGGCAGGCGAGGCACAGCACCCAGCTTAGTCAGCCTCACCCGCAGGCCTGTCAATCCTGACACCTCTGTGGAGAGAGAGCTGTCAATCACTAGGTAAACCTCAATGGATCAGGATTGCGTCAATCAAGAAAGTGCTTTTGGAGGAGAGCACCTGCTAAATGGCTTAAATGTAGTGTGTAAAGACTGGAATACACTGTAAGTAGATGGGTAAGCATCTCACCTTGAATCTTCTGCCCATTGGGGATGCTGATGGTAGAGAACGAATGCAAGGGGCTGAATTGAATCTGTGTAATACAATGAGCAAAATCAAAAAGAGTACAGCAAACAACTTATTCATGGTACAGACATCTCTGGATAACACAAAATATAATGGGAATTTTCTCCAGTTTCCAACATTGTGTCCCCCTCCCTTACCGTCTGGTCCAGGTAGGGGTTAGTGGTGGCGGGGGGCAGAGTGTAGCAATACGTCTGGTCTAGGGAACGTGGTGTAGTCATGGCAACGCCAGGGAAGGACGAGCTGCAGTCTGAGGCCATGTAGAGAGCAGGTTGCCATGTTTTACCGTTGTCCAGTGTCCTCTCCACAACCAGCGCACTGGGACGAGGACCCTGTGTAGAGGCAACCGGAAAATCAGTCCATCAGATTCTACTGTACTTAAAAAGACAAATTGGCCTTGCACATTGGAAAAGCTCTGTCCATGCTGGTCTGGGGGATGGGTCTTACCTTGAAGGTAAGAACGAGGCTGTCCAGCTGAAACAGGTTCTGTAGGTCCAACTGTAGGGTGACCGGACTCACGTCTAGAGAAACATAGGTTTTGTTTATTTTCAGGATCACAACAGGAAATAGTTTTAGGATAGATCTCAGCACTAAGATATGTGTTCCATAGCTTTGTATCCCCTCACCTTTCCTGGCCTGCCACCATCTGTTGGGTCCAGCAGTGGATAGAACATCCTGGATGGTGTGAGCCAACTGACTGGACGGGTTCCTGGAGTCACAGGGACAACACTTCATCCTCGACTGGAGAGAGGAGAGAGAGAGAGAAAGCAGGAGAGAGAGAGAGAGTGGTAGGGAGAGAGCGAAAGAGAGGAAGAGAGAGAGAGAGAGAGAGAGAGAGAGAGAGAGAGGGAGCAAGAGAAGGAGGGAGGGAGAGAGTGTTAGAGAGAGAGAGAGAGAGAGAGAGAGAGAGAGAGAGGTAAAGGGAGAGGAGAGAGAGAGAGCGAGCAAGATAAATCATTTTAAAACTACTTTGCATTATATTCTGTATTTGGCAACATTGTTTCAACTTGTAAGGTCATGCAAATAAGACATGTTTGATTTTTAGAGCATAGGGGGGATAGAGAGGGTGTGTGTCTAGATATTTATTTCTGTGCCCTTACTTTGACAGGGAATGCTAGTTTACCAGACCAATGAGGACTGAGGGAATTTAGAGCAATCCCTCAGCAACAAGACAGAGCAGGGTATCAGTTCCTCCTCCAACACAATGGAATCTCTCGCAACTAAATGTTAATGTGGATTTTCCCACAGACACAATAGATAACATTGAGCTAAAGCCTTCTAATATTTTCTCTCTCTCTCTCTCTCTCTCTCTCTCTCTCTCTCTCTCTATCTTTAATTTACAATCTGTAGAAACTATGAGAATAGAAAGGTACAGAACTTTTGTGAAACATCACATCACAGTTGAAAAATATTTGGCAAATAGAAATCAAAACTGGATGGTCTTCAGAGATAGATGGGAGGGGTTGATGGTAGCTGAAGGATGGGACTAAAAACCAACAAAATATAACTATTGTAAAATACATTGTGTTCTTGTGTAACCCTACTGGAGTTTCCCAGCCCTGGGTTTGCTACGTGTATTATGCGACCCAAGATCACTTGGTCCATACACACACACACTCGCACACACGCACGCATGCATACACACACATCCTTCACTAACCTTAAATCCTTCACATCACTGGTCTTACTGCTTTCACTACCTCCAACCCCTGTTACATTGATTGATCAATCAATCACATTTTATTTGTTCAGCACTTTCTACAAAATTCTTCAAAAACTTCCACTCAGCTCCACCTAGCCATGCTTGGAGTTGGAGCTTGACCAGTCCCCTCACCTCCAACCGGGCTGTGTTCACTCTAACCTGTGCCCCTTCCCTAACCTTTTTTACAAATATACTGTAGAACAGCAACTCCTCCCCCTCTCCACTACAACCCTAACCTCCAACCCTACTACATACGTATGCCTCCAATTGCCCTCTGCTCCAACCCCCTTGCCCTGGCTGGAGTGGGTTGAGGCTGGGGCTGGAGCAGTGAGTTAGTCTGAATTGTGAGAGATTCCATTGAGGCCATGGCCTTGTTCCACACTGGGGGAAAGGTCTCTCTGCGCTGGATGTTTCAACACCAGCTGTGGCTACTGTCCATCTGTCCAGCTTGCTCTCTCTCTTTTTATCAAAAATGTTTCCCCTGTCGCTCTTGCTCTCTCTCTCTCTCTCTCTCTCTCTCTCTCTCTCTCTCTCTCTATGTATATATATATATATATACAATGTTATATAAAGACACAATTATGTCCACTAATGTGTGAACTATTGCCAGTGTTGTATAACAACTTTATATTGTAATGTCATTGGGTGGTAATGATGTAATAATATTATTCATGTCTTTTGGTAAAGTCAATGTGAATTGTACCATAACCAATGGTGTGGTAAATAAGGATATATATATTATAATGTACTGCATGGAGAGATGAATGCATGCAGTGTCCATCAATTCTGAATCAATGTATACCCATCGCAAAGTTCAACATATGTATCCCATGCAAAAAATTAATCCGCAATCAAACCAAAAACTTTGGCGGTCAGAACCACCATACATCTGGTGTCAGCCTTGACCCGGGTCTGTCTGTGCGTCTATTTCTGGACCAGTGGTCAGTACTCACTTTGACCCCGAGACAGATATGCTGACGGGACAGCACTATTCACTGTTTGAGAGGCTCTCTAAGACTTTGAGTGAACGTGTCTTTGGTATTGAACAGCATTCTGACGATTCATTATTTACAGAAACAACTTCCCAATTAGACAGAACCCAACCAGCAGCATCAGATGGAAAAACATGTTTTAATAAGCCTACTGTGATGTGAATTATAGGTGGACATTGTCAGCCTCTTCTTCCTCCTAACAATCACACATATTGGAGACTTCAGATGAAAATGCATGTAGCCTTCTAGCTTTATAGCTATCTGTATGATACAGTGTTTCAGTTAAATATAGTCTCCATCAGACAGCAGACCCTGCCTGGCCCTGGTCCTGGCCAGTGTTCAGCCAGTCAGTGCCCTTGGGCTGCAGACTGCTATGGACAATATGGAGAAACTCTGCCAGACCACTGGAATCTGACCAGAGCTTAGTCTGCCAACGTAACAGTCTGTATCAATGTGTGTGTGTATGTCCAGTTGGCCGGCCCTCTGGACCAGAGGAGAGACACTCACGCCAAAGACACATGGACCATTATACTGCTTGGAGATATTCCTGGGCCCTTATCCACAAAGCATCTCAGAAAATGTCCTAGGAATCCTGTTCAAACATGTTTTAAGACAAAAAAAACTCCCAGCTCAGAGTAGGTTTTAGGATGATGAAAAGACACTGCCCAACTCTGAGCCAGGAGTAAAATCAACTCATAAAAGTTTATCTCAGCTGGTAATCATGACAGTTTGAGGTACCACAAAGGAAAGATAGTGATGGCGCTCGGTAACATTGTTGCAAAAGATGGGGAATAACCAATCGTGACGAGGCTTGGCCAGCTATGAACTCTATATCACGCTTCAGACAACCACAGTGAATGTGACTTTACATCAAATGTTGCAATGGTAAACATTTGATATCATTTTCACGATCACTTTGCCTACTTTTAATTATTGTCTAATATGTTGGCATGCATAATCCTTTTAAATAAATAGAATTCCCGTTCAACAACTCTAAATCGCTTTTGGCACAGTAGGCATCAAGTCACTTGCCGATAATGTTGCATAACATGTTTGAAGGGTCTATAATTAATCACCAAACACATATACCCTAGATGCTGTCAATTTCCCAACTCATAGGCCTGCCCAATTTCTACATATTTTTTAACAACGTGATATTACACTCCAAAGGGATAACTTGAAATAACATGATTTAGGTTAATTAAATATTCAAAATAAATATATATTATTATTTCCTACCTACTGGGCAAAAACGTGTTGAATCAACGTTGTTTCCACTGAATTTCAACCCAAAGAAATCAATGTGATGACATTGAATAAACGCGGAAACCTTATAGGATTTTTAAAAAAAACATACATTTAAGGACATTTTGTCTTTTTTTCACCCAACTTTGAACCTAATAGATTTGTTTAAGACTACCAAGGAACACTCTGTGTGACCCTGATTTAGCGCACTGCAGTAAAAGGTCAAAGGTGCAATATGCAGATATTCGCTCTACCATTTCCTTTGTCTCTCAAATTCTAATAGTTCACCTAATTTCAGTTTATGTGACAAAACAAGCACTCAAGAGTGTAGAGAATAATTGTACCACCTAAACCACTAGGAAATATATTTTCAATAACAGAAATATTGTATTTTCAGCTGTTTGAAGCTGGTGTACAAAGTAAAAGAGCAGGAAGCATAGAAATGGCGCACATAAAACAGATCTACCTCTTCTTAAACTTGCTTTCAATGAGAATGAATTTGGTCAGTTCACCCAGAAAATGGCATATTGCAGTTTTAACAGACTATACATTTTGAAAAGTGAGATTTTCACTGGAAAGTTACTTAGGACAGCTCATGAGGTCTCCTAAATATCTACTGACTAGGTGGGACTCTTATGACTAAAGAGGCTTCATGCATAGCTTTTATTTTTACCCGTAAGAGTAGGGGTAAAATGTCTCTATTCTTCGCACTTATGACCAATCTTCTACTCTGGTACCACTTTACTTGAAACCTGTATCATAAAGCTGTCTAATTTATAGAATTAGAATTCCGTGGTGGGTGGACTGGTGGCAATATTGGATGCACCATTTTGAATGTCTGAATATTTTATGCTCACTAGCTAAGTTTCCATCCAATTGGCAACAGATTTTCATGCGAATACTCTAAAATCTGCATAAATAAAATATGTGTATTTATTTTCCCACCAGTGGTGTTTTTCCACCAAACGGATTTGTTAAATAAAGATCAGTGTGTGATGACGTAGTGCACACAAAATTTACTTTTTAGTTTAAACGTTCATGTACCGAATAAAAATCTAATCTAATCTAATCTTTCCATCGCATTTTCAACTCTACCGATAGTTGCGTTAAATAGCAAATGTTCCTACTCTAGAAACAGTGCAGGTAGGCTGTGCGGGTAGGCTAGTCTACATTACATTATTATGGATAAGAGCAAGAATATTTGTATTTGTCAAACGACAGCCAAGCATTGATCATCATGTCACCAGAATAAGAAAGGAAAAAACGTAACCACATAAATATACAGAATGAGTGTAAACCATGGTATGAAATTAGGTCACAGTGTGGAACCTGATATGGTTAGTAGGCTCGACCTGGTCTCGTAGACAGCTATTGGCTAAGATCCCCTCCATCCCTGAGTAAAAGGGGATCAGCCTTTCTTATCTCATCTCTGATTGGTTCATACCAAACCCTGATGGAAAATCACTTTGAGCCATGTTGGCTTGTTGCTATCGGCAACTGCCAGTGCCAAGGTCAGGTTAAGGGTAGAGATGAGTGTTGTGCAAGAGAGAGGAGAGGTGAGGCCCGTCTGGTTATTCAAACTTCGCTGTCTCACTGTGCCAAACCAAATCCAACCATACCGTCCAGAATAGATCTGTCAACACTAGATAGGAAGGCCAAGGCTCCTATACCCCCCCCCCCCAATCTCTTCTATCCCTCTCTCTCACTGTCTTCCAATATCCTCTGCAGGGGCATGGCGGGCACCTAGCCCAGCCATTAAAAGGTCATACATGCCACTGCCTGGACACTGAGTGATAAAGCCCTGGCACACTGTACTGCTCAACTCTCCTTCTGGCTGACTCAGCTGGTATGGCCATCTCATCCATTTCTGCTGGGAAATCAATAAAGTATTTCCTTCTAATCGACCATTAGATGGTTAAGCACAGCATGTCTTCCATCATTAAATGCAGTCAGTCCACCAAAGAGTTTTATACTGTACAAAGAGTACTGACCGACTGGCCGCAGGCCATGCAGGTGGCTACAGTAAACACACACAAACCTGACAGAGATAGCATAAAATTAGCAAAGATTAATACACAGGTACTACTGACAAAAAACTATTTTCCACTCTGGGACAATAAAGTTGATCTTATCTAGTCTTATCTTATCTGATGTCACATTGTAGTACTATTACCTATGGAACTATCCAGCCTGCACACCAGGCGGTACAGTTTATTTTATTTTATGTTATTTAACCTTTATTTAACTAGGCAAGTCAGTTAATAACAAATTCTTATTTACAAAGACGGCCTACCTACAGGGTCAACCCTTGGAGCAAATTAGGGTTAAGTGCCTTGCTCAAGGACACATCGACAGGTTTTGCACCTTGTCCTCACTAACAGCTTTGTAACACCACAGTGTCCTTCCTTGTCCTCACTAACAGCTTAGTAACACCACAGTGTCCTTCCTTGTCCTCACTAACAGCTTAGTAACACCACAGTGTCCTTCCTTGTCCTCACTAACAGCTTAGTAATAAACACTGTGGCCTTGAGTTGAATGCCAGTAGAAATGCAACTCTTTAATCAAAACATTTCACAATGTCTAGGTAACTCTTTTCAGTTCACATCTTGCTAGTGTCCACACTGTCTCACCTGTACTGAGTGATACAGAGTGTGTCAGAGAGATAGTCGATCCACTACCACACCCTTCACACATGATTCAACACACACAGTTAATCGGTACAACACTCCAGCCTAGACCAGTTTCTATGGCCTGGGGCACCTCTCCCCACACTCCCAACATTAAAAACACCTTTCATGTTTGTGTTGTGTGATCAACACATTAATCTAGTGAAACACGATCACTTTGAGTAAAAATCAAAATACAAAAGTGCTGGAGTTTCAAAATCTGAAGCCAGAACAGCAGAAAAATATCTATGGTGTGTGTGTTTGGGCGGTGCGTGCACAGACAGAGACAGGCTGGTATTTGTGAGTTCTGAGTGCAGAACTTTCCCTGCCCAGCAACACCAGAGGAAGGGTGTGGCTCAGATGAAAGACTTGACTGTCGATCAAACAGGCAGTACCACAAATGAAAACAGAAAGATTTTTCCTCTGTTCTCCATTCACCTGGTTTCAGCCCCTGGTTTAGCTTAAACACTAAATGTTTGAAAGTAAATCCATCCCCTCAAAACAGTATATTTAATTTTCTATCCTTCCTTTGAAATCAAATAAATCATTCTCTATCTAATGTTTTTCCAAAGACTGTGGTTGCAACATCTGGCACTGTATGTCTCTGGCACCAGATCCAGACGTTTTCACAAATTACACCAACCAGTTCTCCCCCGACCCTCCATCCACTCTCTCCCTCTCCCCATTCCACCCCTTCACCCGCTCACTGGTCGCCTACTGTGGATGGTCAGCACAGAGAGCAGCATGCGCAACCAAGCCTGACACATAGTGTGTGCATGAGTGTGTGATTGCATTTCTGTCTGTCTGTCTTCTATCTTTATACATGCAAGTATGTCTGTCTCACTGACGTGTCTAGTTATTGTTACTCTACAAACCTGAAATGTTGTTTCACATTAAACAACCCTGGTGAACAACTCATAATAATTAAGAGCTACAAAATCTCCCATTGCCCTTCTCTTACAGTGCCGATGCACTAGTGTTAAAAGGGACTGCGCTTGACAAAAACACCCTGGGTAGAGCGACAGCCCATACCTTCATTTGAAAGTTTACACACTTTTATGTATAAACTATCAAAACTAGCAACGTCAATGAGATTCACTTGTCTTTGTAATATGGGTGGCTCTTTGTGTCTTTCAGAACAGTAAGAGTAGGGTCTTACCTGTCCGAAGAGGGTGCAAAACACCTCAGAGCCGGTGAGGCCGCAGGTGGAGGAGACTTGGAGCTGACGGTCCCTACCCAGGAGCAGGTCTCCCATAGGGGGGTAACAGGCCCCCCGAGAACAGTCCCTCTGGGTCGCAGCCACTGCAGTCAAGGCTGGGGGAAGGGATCAATTCATCAATCAATGAATCAGTAACATCCCATTTAGAAGTATGAACACAATTACATATGTCCTCATATACTACACAAAACTATTACAACGATCTAGATGTTAAGACTAAAACAAACTACAAATCTAAATATTTATTTTTTATATATAACTGTAACAACTCATTGATCATTTTCAATCAGAAATCAATGAAATGTTAACACATACCTGCTAACTGGAATAAAATCCACATCTTTGTTTCCTACTATGAGAAAGGCAACACAACAATATAAGAAATAATTGGTTGACTAAATAATTGGAAGAAATGAACAACACAGGAAATGCATGAAGGTAAAATTGGTTGAACTACATTGAAAAGAGGACAGGTCCAATATCCAGTGAAAGTGAATTGTTAATCGATCCAGCTCAGTACTCACCGGTTGTAGGTGTATGTATGTAGACGTGTGTGCTGTTCAGAATCTCTTTCTGTCTAAGTGTGTGTGTGGGTTCTTGGATGTGTCCTTATAAACACTGTCTCACCTGGGCTACATGATACAGAGTGTGTCAGAAAGGTAGCACCCTTCCCCTTTGCAACCACACCCTGCTGGGATGAATACACACACACACGCACACGCACCTACACACACATACAGTACATATACACACACGTTAATAACATTATAAACAGTTCTCTGTAGCGATGTGGTCAAACATAGCTATGCATGAGTGGTTGGGTTAGCAGCTTGTCTCAACAAGGAGAGTAGTCTAAGTATGCAGTGATTGTTTATGATATATTGCTCAACAAAGTTTGTAAATTAACCCATTTTGCGTATTATTCTCTTTGTCATTCCCATCTAAATCATTCTCCACACACACACACACACACTAAATGTTGATCCTGCAGGCAGTAAAACGGCTTGGCACCACT
The DNA here is from genome assembly GCA_023634145.1 of Thymallus thymallus. Taxonomy (NCBI): domain Eukaryota; kingdom Metazoa; phylum Chordata; class Actinopteri; order Salmoniformes; family Salmonidae; genus Thymallus; species Thymallus thymallus. The sequence goes on along the minus strand of CM042410.1, from coordinate 15,346,608 downwards.
GTGTGGTAACCCTGGCATTCTGTGTGTTGGCGTGTGGATCATCACCTGTGTGTAATAAAACCTAGCCTGAGGGCTGCTGAAAACACACTGTTTTTCTTCATAGCCACTGACTAACAGCCAGGACCAGGGTGTGTTCTCTGACTCACCTCCGTCTCACACACACACAAACACACACACTGCCAGACAGCTGTAGCCACACCTTATAGCTTCCGCTTACCCCTAAGGTAGGATAAGGACTGGTAAGGTATCCACGGCAACAACAGGGAACACTTTGGTATAATATTTTGGGAGAGGGAGGCTCAAATGACCAAACAAAAACTACTATTACTCATCTCAAATTACTATGGCCTTCATATACTGTACAAAATGCTTCATCTGTGTGTATTACTGTGTATGTGAGCAAGGTTGAGGGATCAGGGAGTGCACTGTCAAATTGGGTCCATTAACAACTAATGTGAAATAGCTGTGTGTACCCGCTAACTCCAAAATGATGAGTGTAAATGACCACTAATACAAGGCCTTCATAAAAAATTCGACAAATTCCTATTGTCTACTAACAATGGGGAAGTGAGAAAAAACTCTTCACTCTCACCTCACATGCTTAACACTGGCCAAGAGTCCTCTTGTTTTTACATCTCTGATTCCCAAAACTCACATCATCTCTCTCAAATTCATATGGAATTATGTATGACTGGTCCAGTCAAAGTCAAAGTCATACAATAATAAGATCATCAAATTAGTCACAGTTTTCTCAGAAAGAGTGTGTGTGTGTGTGTGTGTGTGTGTGTGTGTGTGTGTGTGTGTGTGTGTGTGTGTGTGTGTGTGTGTGTGTGTGTGTGTGTGTGTGTGTGTGTGTGTGTGTGTCAGTACAGACAGAGTTCACAGTGGCTGCAGACGTAATGGTCATGACAGGAGGGTGACTGGGATTATACGGCCTTTGACTAAATTCAAACTGTCTGATCTCAGGATCTTTAATGCTGCATATGGCCAACAGGTGTCGTCAAGCTTAACAATTTTATGCAGAATAACAATTTATAATTTTTGCATGTACAATATTTTATGGAATTATGTTGAATATAATTTGATTCTGCTCTATATGGATTTGGTAAGCCTTTATGTTACAGTAGATAAACGTATAATTTAACCATGCAAATATTAATTTACCTGTACATTTAACCAGACTGTATATTAAGTAAACTATATTACCCTCACTTATATCATACTTGCAATTCTTGTATAATTTTTTCACCTAACACTCTGTAACAATGTATAGTGTACATATTCAGCCATTCACTCATACTATGCAATGCCTTTTTATAGCTTTTTTCACTCCAGACTTTTGTATTTGTATACTTTTTTATACTGCCGCACTATGTATCATGTATCGTGTATCTGTCTTTTGTGTATTTCGTTCTGGCATTTTGCTCCTGGCCTGTGTTTTTCGTAGCCGCGTGACAAAGTAATTCCCTTTGTCTTTGTAATATAGGTGGCTCTTTGTGTCAATAAAGTACGTATATATATATATATCTATCTATCTATCTATCTATCTATCTATCTATCTATCTATCTATCTATCTATCTATCTATCTATCTATCTATCTATCTATCTATCTATCTATCTATCTATCTATCTAAACAATCACCACTAGGCATAATTTGGTACCGTACAACGCAGGCGGCAGCTAGCAATGACATTTAGACACCCACACACACACACACACACACACAAGTAGGCCATACTTTACAGATTGGGTGAGAGACTGTGAGAGGAGTTGTAACACGTAGACAATGTACGTGGCTCACGTTGGTTCATCTGGACCCATGCTCATTCTGTTTTGGCAGAAGCGAGCTCGTGCTCAATAAATATTCATAAAGCGTCACCGAGTGGGAGGGCATTAAAATAACCAAATCTTTATAAACGAGAAGTTCTCAATATGTGCTCAAGCGACACAGAACAACATCGCTCCTGGAATGATTCATCTAATCTCCTGGAAAGGACAATATAAATTACTTGAATAGAGTAAGTAGCCTACCATTGCACGTGATTGTCCTGCTTTTTTCCACATTGTTGTGACATGAAAAGTGATTAGGCCTATTTGTTACAATTTACAACTGCACGCGTAAAAAGTGACACCTGTGATTGATTATAAAACTCTCTCCTTCTCTCTCCAGTCAAATTCAGACCACTTAATCCAACCGAAATGGAGACCATGCACGAAATCATCCCTTTCGCCATAGAGATGCTGGCGCAAAAGCCTAGCCGCCGAATGCTGAAGGTATACCTGGTGGGCACCGTGGTGGCCTTCTTGGGCATGGTTCTGGGCCTGGTGGAAACCGTCTGCCAGTCCTTCTCCTCCGGAGAGCCGCTAGACGCAGAGCTCGCTCAGTTGATGGCTCGGGAGCAGAGGGCACTGGAGACAGAGGAGAGAAGGAGACTGGAGGAGGTGGCAACAGTTTCGGCCACCAAGATCACCATACCAAGGAAGCTGCAACAGGCGACTGGAGCGCATAGAAGTGCAGGTGCAGCCAACCGACTGCACGCTTCGTAAAAAGCGTCACTGGGCCGTTAGCCTACATAATTATTAAGGAACTGTATAGTCCTTGCCACGCCAAATGCGGTGCGCTACATACGCACTCGAAAAAGCTTCACAAGAGGAATCCCACTGGGCACAGACGTCAATTAATCGTCTATTAAACGTTGGTTCCACGACATGGAAACAACGTTGATTCAACCAGTGTGTGCCCAGTGGGATGAATGGCAAGCTCAAACAGTCAACAGGAAAACGGGTTGACTATCTGTGGTGAGCTGCTTTGGCTAGCCAGTTGGAAGCTCCCAAGCTGAAATTTGAAATACCCAGTGAAAGAACAGCTGTCCGACTCTCACTATCGGCTAATAAGAGATAGCAGGGCCGCTGCTTTGCAGTCAATGCCCTATCTCATCCCCCATTCCATCAACGGTGCCAAAAGAGTTACATTTTGTGAGATGTTTAGTGTGCTATTTGTCAATGCTGTAAATATATTAGATGTTTTTGCTACTCAATAAATTCATATTTTTATTTACAATGTATATAGATGGCATTTTGTCTGAGAGAGATATACTGGATATATTCTAATATATTGTATTGTTTATAAGCACCCAAATATAAACACATTCACGCCCAGTATTGTAAAACCAAAATGAGTAGGCCTATCATAGGTTTATTAGCCTACTTACAATAATAGTGGTTAACTTTCCTTTTGAATATTCCAAGATCCACTAGAGGGCGCCTTCGTGCTAGGTAAGCAAAGGGGCCCCGAATGTAGCCTATAATAAAGAGCCCTATTGGCATTCTTCCTTACTACCTCCACCCCTTGAGCAATCATTGAACTAGACGTGATTGGATAAGTGAAAGCAATGTAACCATCCTATTTTTTTTTTAATCCAGCCTTTGTCAAATCTGTAAGAAACTGCTTCAAGACAGTAGTAGTGAATGAAGTCCTAAAGGGGTCTTACAGGTGTAGCTATGGAAGATGAACAGGTTTGGAGGGGGTTGTATCAGCGACCCCTGCATTTGCAGAGCAAGTCTCTACCTCTTGTTCAGATTTAGGATCTTAATTTGATCACACTGTTCTGTTGCAATGCAGGAACTGTAAAGCTGTTTGAGGTTTTAAAAGGCTTCTGAAATGTGTAATTTCCACTTCCCTTTCAAAAAATGTATCAACCCCTACAAAAATGTCCATTAATTATAATAATTCACATTTCCTGTTGCTGCAGGATTTAACTTCTGCTGTAGCGCGCACACTGGCTCAAATGAAGATCCTACATCTGTACAATGGAGACATTGACACCTTGGCAGAGGACAGTGCGCAAGAAAGGCCACACAGGGAGGCTAAGGTTATCCTTTGATTTGTCTTTGTGAGTAAGACAGTAACTTCTGGTGTTGTATGGTTTCTATTAAGACTTGAATGAGCTAAACATGTGCAACATGGCATCCAGGTAAAATCTAGAAATACAGGATTCAATGGATTTCATTCCATTTGCCGCATGAGACAGAAAATAATTTTTGGTGAAGCAACTAAATCTCACAATATCTGTATACTATGTCTGCCGGGCATCATCCTGGGTGGTTCTACACATTGGTGTTGGATGAGGTCACCCCTGCCTTCCCCTTACAGTGTAAAGCGTATTGAGACCTTGTGTAAAGGGATTTATAAATGCAAATCCATTATTATTTCCATTGTGTGAGGACAATCATCACTCTTATGAGGGGCTGGGCTGAAGAGTCTAGTCTCCCCTGCAACAGAAAGATACAGTATTATGTCATTGTGTTCGGTGTGTTTACCTTTTCCCCCTAAAACCAGAGACCATTGAGGCCCAGTCTAGTTTAATAGGGTCACAGTGCTGTGGGGCTGAATCATAGACGATACTTGCTGGAGGTGCCCTGAATCGGGAGAGATATTGTAGAATTGTCCCTGAGCTCCAAAACAGGCTTGTCTTAATCAGAACTAAATAGCCTGATGCAGTTGGGATTAATGTGCGACCAAGAACTGTTATTTTTCTACATTAAAATCCAGGACACTCAAATGAGTATGATATTTTACGTTTGGTATGTATGAATTTGTGGATGTCCAAGTGGGGCTCCCAAGTTGCACAGTGGTCTAAGACACTGCATCTCAGTGCTGGAATCCAGACTGTCCCATAGGGCAGTGCACAGTTGTCCGAGTTTGGCTGGTGTAGGCCATCATTGTAAATAAGAATTTGTTCTTAACTGACTTGCCTAGTTAAAGAAAGCTTAAATACAAATTTTTAAATGCATTTTGTATAATATGTTACAAATTACAATTCGTATGACGTTACGAATTACAACTTGTATGATATGTTACGAATTTGCAATAAGGATGATATGTTAAGAATTACAAATTGTTTTGGCTAACGTTAGCTAGGTGGCTAACACTAACGTTAGCTAGGTGGCTAGCGTTAGGGGTTAGGGTTAAGAGTTAGGTTAAAGGGTTAGGGTTAGGGGAAGGGTTAGCTAACATGCTAGTAGTTGCAAAGTAGCTAAAAAGTAGTAAGAAGTTGCAAAGTTGCTAATTAGCTAAAATATGAAAGTTGTCAGTGATGAGATTCAAACACACAACCTTTGGGTTGCTAGACGTTTATGTTATACGCTTACCCATCCACCCGACATATCATACTAATTTGAGTGTCCCGGATTTAGCTCCAGTCATTCATTGTTTAAAGCAACAACAAATAATAATCATACAGTGACTCAAACATTCAAAAGTGAAGCCTCTCCCCATTTTAAGAACTGACCAAATGTGTGAAGAAGATAATGACAATGCGTAATTTCCACTGAAAATTGAGATCTCCACCCTGCAATACCCCTTCTTCCATGACATTCTTGTAACCCAGTAAAAAGATACGTCTCGTCAGTCCATCAGTCTAGAACATGAAGTCTGGGTCATCATTTCCAAGAGTCCATCTGTCTCACTGTTAGCCATCATGGTGGTTGTGTTACATAGCGACAACAGTCCTGCGCTATATAGCTACCGCATTGCCCCCCTACACAGCGACAGTGGTGGTGTTAGCCGTGGCTGTGTTGAGGGTGGCCAAGGCGGCACCGTTGGTTGGGACCTGTCCTTGTAGTGAAACCTTAGCCGGTCCGTGCTCCTTGTTCTTGGCACAGCTTCGGGCACAGAGCTGGCAGGAGGCACAGGCTGAGTTACAGCAGGGTAGGAAGTGGCAGACACTGATCCTTGAGAGGAACCAGCCTGGAGACCAGCAGCACCAACACAGCAGGACCACACCAGCTATAACACCCAGGGCTATAAAGAGCGCCAGCAGGGACAGATAGGGTGGAGAGTCTGGGAGAGGATGGAGGGGTGAGAGTAGAGTACAGTTAGCAATGGGGTCTGCGTGCAATTTTCAACTAATCGCCAACCTTCCATTCTTAAGCAAAATTCTGGAGAAATTTGTTTTCAAACAGCTAAATGATTTTTTAAGTGCCCATTGTATTTTTGAAACATTTCAATCTGGTTTCCGGGCACACTACAGCACAGAGACAGCCTTAGTTAAAGTGGTGAATTATCTTATAGCCAACACAGATGCCACACAGCTCTCTGTACTCATAGATTTAAGTGCTGAATTCGACACTGTTGACCACGATGTCCTTCTGGATAGACTGGAGAGGTGGGTTGCTCTCCGGTCCAGTTTTAAATTGGTTTAGGACATATTTAACCTATTTAATTTAAAGAGTTTTTTGTCACCCTTGGTGAACATACTGTAACTCAGAGAAAATACAGATCACATGTGGTGTTCCACAAGGTTCGATTTTGGGTCCGGTACTGTTCAGTTCATTTATGTTACCCCTTGACAGCGTTATCAGAAAGCATAGCATTGCCTCCCGAGTGGTGCAACGGTCTAAGGCGCTGCATTGCAGTGATGAGGTGCCATTACAGCCTCGGTTCGATCCCAGGCTGTGTCACAGCCAGTCGTGACCGGGAGCCCCATGGGGCGGTGCACAATTTGTCCAGCATCGTCCGGGTTAGGGGATGGTTTGGACGGGGTGATTTCTTTGGCTCATGCTCTAGCGACTCCTTGTGGCGGGCCAGGCACCTGCAAGCTGACCTCGGTCGCCAGTTGGACGGATGGATGGGTCATGTTTTGGAACACGCATGACTCTCAACATTTGCTGGGGAGTTGCAGCGATGAGACAAGATTGTAACTACCAATTGGATATCTCGAAAAAGGGGGTAAAAAAATTAACACAGCATTGATTTTCACTGCTACCCAGACGATACACAACTTTATATTTCTGTGTCACCAGATGGTTTTAGCTCCAAGGATAAATTCTTATACTGTATTAGTGATTTAAATACTTGGATGACTCACAACTTCCTCCAGCTAGATCAAGACAAGACCAAGGTATTTATTCTTGGAGCCAAAGCACACATTTTAAGTCACGGCCATTATTTTAGATTCTGAATAAAATTTCGAATCACACATTAGGAATGTGACCAAATAGCTTTTTACCACCTGAGGAACATTGCCAAGATGCAACCGTTTCTCTCTCTAATACAGAGAGCCTCCATGCTTTTATTACAAGCAGGCTTGACTACTATAATGCTCTCCTGTCTGGTCTACCCAAGAAAGCCATTAGTCAACTGCAAAACATACAGAATGCTGCAGCACGAGTAATGGCCAAGACCAGGCGGAGAGCACACATTACAGTACACTGGTTTCAAGGTCTCTGTAATAGCTGAATGTGAGTTTCAGAATTAATTTAAAGATTTTTCTGTTGGTTTTTAAATCAATCCACTATTGTGCACCCAATACACGTCAAACATACTTTTAAGTTATGTACCCAGTAGGTCCCTCAGGTTCTCTGGCACTGGCCTTTTAACTATCCCAAAGCCTAGGACCAAGAGACATGCAGAGGCAGCCTTTAGTTATTATGCCTGCAGCCTCAGGAGTAGCCTGCCAGAGAACCTGAGGAGGGCTGAATCTGTGGACATATTAAAAATATGTATTTTTTGCCATGCCTTTCCTTAGGGTGCTTTTTAGTCGTTTAATCTTTAGTTTTTTTTATCTTATGTTTGATGTGTATTTTGATGTGTATTTACATTTTTCTGTAAGCACATTGCGTTGCATTCCATGTCTGAAATGTGCTGTATAAATAAAGCTTGATTTGATATGAAAAGTAAAAACATCAGAATGGTTTGTTGCTAAATCACAGAAAATATTTTTCCTTGTATTCAATGACGATCCAATCACCCCATAATTTAGGCAAAAAAAAATACTGTTAATGTTAAAATAAAGAGTTTAGAGACACATACAGTACAATCAGGGTTGAGTAGGTTACTTTCTAAATGTAATCTGTTACAGTTACAAGATACCTGTCCAACATTGTAATCAGTAACATAACTTTTGGATTACCCAAACTCAGTAATGTAATCTGATTACATTCCGTTACTTTTAGATTACGTTCCCCTTAAGAGGCATTAGAAGAAGACAAAATGTATGTTACCAACTGAACGACATCTACTGCAGGATAAATCAATGTTAAAGTTTACATAGCTGGCCATATATTGATGTTAAATGTTACTTTATGTGTTGGTCATGTAGGCTTCTTCTAAACCATCGCTTTCTACTACATATTATAATACGATTAAATTATATCTTTACATTAAAAACCAAAGTCTATCAGAATTCCAGTCATTCCAATTAATGTTATACCCCTTGATCTTCAAGAATAGGACTTGGAAATATGAAAGTATAGATTAGGCTAATTGTTTTACCTGAGCATGACCCCAAAACTAAGTACTTATTAGCCAGCCCTGCTCTGTTGTTTATGATTTTGTTGTCATGAAAGACTGATTGGGCGCATTGATCCAACTTGAAAAATAAATGCTCCTCTCATGGAATGGCATGCTTTGCCAAGAGTGTGCAAAGCTGTCATCAAGGCAAAGGGTGACTACTTTGAAGAATCTAAAATATATTTTGATTTGTTTAACACTTTTTTGGTTACTACATGATTCCTTATGTGTTATTTCATAGTTTTTATATCTTCACTATTATTCTACAATGTAGAAAATAGTAAAAATAAAGAAAAAACATTGTATGAGTAGGTGTGTCCAAACTTTTGACTGGTACTTTATATATAATTTATCATAAGTCCAAAAATGGATGTAGCAACTACAGATTGCCACTTTAAGTCTATCAAAAGTGTGCAGTTTTGAGCATGTGTACATTTTTATCTGCATGAATTAGATTGAGCAATAAAAGCCCCACTTTTATTCCATAGGCTTGGACCCGCGCTTTGCAGCTGTTGCAAGAGCACATTTTTCACTGGCTGTCCACTGGTTTCAAAAACAATTATTGATAGGCAGCTTAAACTTCTTGAATTCAACCATTATTGGGTAGCCTAAAAAAGCCAATTCCTGCTCTTTTCGCGCGATCCATCAAACACATTTAGTGTGGTCTCTGACTTGTGGTCAGACTCTCTCAGGTGGAACAAACTTAAACTTGCGCCTTTTTTCAATGCTGATTTGAATATCATTGAGAAAACAGAGAAGTGTCAAAGATTTTTTTCCGCAAACATCCTTTCTGAACGTAAAAGTAATCACTTCGTTTTTCAAAAGTATCTGTAATCTGATTACAATATTTTTGCTGGTAACGTAAAGGATTACAGGAAAAAAAGTATTATGTAATCCCTTACATGTAACGGGTTACTCCCCAACCCAAGAAACGTCCTTTTAAAAGAAAACATTTTAGGTTTTACATTATACATTTTTCATGTTTTTTTCTCATAGATTTTAGGCAGTAGCCAACTGAACAAATAGCAGTTTGGGAGCCAAATAAACGGCTCTTTTAGGTGAACGGAGCCAAAAGAACCGTCTCATGGAAAAGACTCGGAATGCCCATCACTATATAGGACACACTCTTTTCACGCCAGTTTGATACAAAGTGTTTTTCTTAGTAGGTTAGTAGAGCATTTTCGTTAAATCCTAGCTCTAACCATTTTTCAAACTTACTACGTCAATTATCCTAACCTGCTGCGTAAGTTCAACTAACCTACAACGAAAAAGTCACTTCAGTATTGAAGTGATGTGAAAATAGTTTCCCATTACTAGATACAGACCGGATGCAAAACAAATATACTGGATGAAGGTTTCTGCCAATCACAGACGAATGCGTCCAATAATCGAGAAGAAAAAACAGTTTATTTACTTTTATTTCTTTATTTTTATTAAACAGTAACATGTTAAATACAAAACAACAGAACAGCCAGAGGCATTACACAAATAAATAAGGAAGATAATAATAATAATCCACATGACATCAAATCAAATACAGACATTAAAACGTACAGTTTCTTTACTGTCGTTGGAAAACCCACTGCGGTATTCTCCACCACCCGCCTTTTTTCTTTGAAACTGACGTAGCTACGTAGACAACAATGGCACGTCATGCGTAAGTACTTGCGCCTTTCACAAATTTGAAACTGAAGGATTAAATATTTATTTAAAAACTGACGCAATGGCGCTAAATCTAAAACAAACTGTGAATAAAATATGAAAATATATGCAGCTGCACAATCAGAAGTTTGAGATACACGCACGAAAGGTTCGAATGTACATTTAATTCTAAAAAAAAAACATCTGCTAACGTTAGCAAGATGGGTAGCTAGTTAGCTCGAGAGCTAGCTAGCTACGCAGTTATTTGCAGTGGGAAATGATATGACACGTTAGCTAGCTAGTAGCTAGCATTATGATTGGTATCTAGCTACGACCATCAGCTGATCTGATTCTAGTGTTAGCCTACGTTAGAACGACGTTTAGTTGATCTAATTGAATTCTTATGTCATCTGAACTGGTTCGCTTGCTGTGCTTAACATTGTATTATTTTGGGGGCGTTTTTCCGCCAACGACTATTTAGCCAGTTGGCTACTAACGACGTTGAGTGGCTGCAGCTGTGCTAGCAGAGCAGGTTAAGTAGGCCGGAGCATCCTCGCCACCTCTTTGTCAGGCTACCCATGGTATGCTCGGTTTTTCTTGCAGAATGGCGCCTCGCGTACAGCTTGAGAAAGCAGCCTGGCGCTGGGTCGAGTCTGTGAGACCGGAGGACATACAACGGGAACATATTGAGATAGCTTACCGAATATGTGTAACGGCGTGCAAGAGGGGAGCATGCAGGTAAATGGGAACACATAGCTAACACATTTATTCAATTCCCATTCTTAAAATGTGTCGTTTGTCATATTCAACTGCTATAATGTTGCCAGGTCACTAAGAGTGAATTGTGTTACACAACTATCTTATTTTGTCTGCAATTTGATTATCTTGTACAGTAGTTAACTAGTCATTCAGTTGAATATCATGTGCATACACTATGAGATTTCAGCTGTGGAAAGATGGGTGAAACACTTCACGTCTCAAGTATTTTTATATTCACATTACAGAACGGTATCTGCTTCCTAATGCTTGACATTATTTCCTGTTTTTAATGCTTGAAGCCACTGTCTCTATATTTCCTTTTAAAAAATGAGGTTTTTGTTAGGATATTGACATCTCTCCCCCTGACTTTGCTTATAAAGGAGGAATTGTAAAGGGAACCCAAATTGTCTTGTCGGTATTGGGGAACATGCCTGGTTGGGAGAGATCAACGAGAACAGCTTCCACAACATTGACGATCCAAATTCAGAGCGCCGGGACAAGGTAGGCCTACATCCACAACATTCATCAGGAACTCCGATAAACACCTGCAAGGATGTGCTCTTGTCTGTTTTTAAATCCACATGATTTGGGTTCAGGTCAAGTTACATTTTCTGCCTTTTCATCTGCACTGATTTGAAAACACTGGATGAATAAGATGTGTTTGTTTGAACTTGTCAATCGCTCTCTCTTACCCCCCTTTAACCTATCCTACCCCCCTTTCCCTATTTCCTCTCTCAGAACACGTTTGTGGGTCTGACGAACCTGGGCGCCACATGTTACGTCAACACCTTCCTGCAGGTGTGGTTCCACAACCTGGAACTGCGTAGGACCCTGTACCTGTGTCAGAATGCCCGGGCAGAGCAGCACAACATGGACTCAGGTGTGCTAGCCCTCGGAGATAAGCACAGATTGTAGGGATGTAACGATTTACCGATACGCATCGGCCCGTGGAACCCCAAACGGATCCATTTGCTCAATTACTTTCCCTGTACCTTCCTCATATTTTGTGACAACTACATCCTGTCCTTCAGTGTCTAACTAAGCATGTAAGTGTAGGCAGTCATTGTAAATAAGAATTTGTTCTTAAAAAAAAAAAAAAAGTAATTTGGCGGCAGTTAGACTCGAGATTAGCGTGTTGGGCCAGTAACCAACAGGTTGCTGGTTCAAATACTGGAACCGACAAGGTAAAACAAATCTGTCACTGTGCCCTTGAGCAAGGCAGTTAACCCTAATTGTCTCGGCGTTGGGATATACAAAACATTAGCATCACACGCTTGTGTGTAACAGGAGAAATAATTGATTACTATTGTGTTGACAGACCTTGATCTAGAAGTCCTATTGCATACTGAACAACCCCAGGCAATATCAGTAGCCTAGTCAAACTGTGTGCGGCTTCTCGCTGACCAACGAGAAGTAGACCAATTCCTAATCTGGCACATCTTCGTGTGCCATTTTGTCAAATGAGCTGTTGAAAATTGTTTTACGTGAATAAAAGTAGCCTAAGCTACTGCCAGAGACACTTCTCATCGGTCTGTACATGCTGATCGGGGTTTACATTAGATTTTATTTAATTGTTCTGGCTCACCATCAGCAATAGCTTTGGTCGTTTTGCTTGAATCTCATATCTTGATCATTTCCTTTATTCATTGTGGTAGATTCCCATTTCCCTTATGGCTCAGCTCAGGTGCCTACATCTAACATATACAGTACCAGTCAAAAGTTTGGACACTTACTCATTCCAGGGTTTTTCTTCAGTTTACTATTTTCTACATTGTAGAATAATAGTGAAGACGTCATTACTTGAAATAACACAATGGAATCATGTAGTAACCAAAAGTGTTAAACAAATCAAAATATTTGAGATTCTTCAAAGTAGCCACCCTATGCTTTGATGACAGCTTTGCACACTCTTGGCATTCTCTCAACCATCTTTATGAGGTAGTCACCAGGAATGCATTTCAATTAACAGGTGTGCCTTGTTAAAAATACATTTGTGGAATTTCTTTCCTTAATGTGTTTGAGCCAATAATTTGTGTTGTTACAAGGTAGGGGTGGTATACAGAAGATATCCCTATTTGGTCCAAGTCCATATTATGGCAAGAACAGCAGAGAGAAACCACATTACTTTAAGACATGAAGGTCAGTCAATCTGGAGTTTCTTCGAATGCAATGGCTAAAAACATCAAGCGCTATGATGAAACTGGCTCTCATGAGGACCGCCACAGGAAAGGAAGACCCAGAGATTCCTCTGCTGCAGAGGATAAGTCCATTACAGTTAACTGCACCTCAGCTTGCAGCCTAAATAAATGCTTCAGCGTTCAAGTAACAGACACATCTCAACATCAACTGTTCAGAGGAGACTGCATGAAGAGACAGGCCTAATTGCTGCTAAGAAACCACTAAAGGGCACCAATAAGAAGAGACTTGCTTGGGCCAAGAAACACGAGCAATGGACATTAGACCGGTGGAAATCTGCTTTGGTCTGATGAGTCCAAATTTGAGATTTGTTTCCAACCGGCGTGTCTTTGTGAGACGCAGAGTAGTTGAACGGATTATCTCTGCATGTGTGGTTCCCACCGTGAAGCGTGGAGGTGCTTTGCTGGTGACCATGTCAGTGATTTATTTAGAATTGAAGGCACACAACCAGCATGGCTACCACAGCATTCTGCAGAGATATGCCATCCCATCTGGTTTGCGCTTAGTGGGACTATCATTTGTTTTTCAACAGGACAATGGCCCAAAACACACCTCCCAAGCTTTGTGAGGGCTATTTGACCAAGGAGAGTGATGGAGTGCTGCATCGGATGACCTGGCTTCCACAATCACCTGACCTCAACCCAATTGAGATGGTTTTGGATGAGTTGGACAGCAGTGATTGAAAAGCAGCCAACAAGTGCTGAGCATATGTGGGAACTCCAAGACTGTTGGAAAAGCATTCCTTATGAAGCTGGTTGAGAGAATACCAAGAGTTCATAGCTGTCATCAAAGAAAAGGGTGGCAAATATATTTTGATTAAAAAAATATTACAAGTTATTTCATAGGTTTGATGTCTTCACTATTTTACATTGTAGAAAATTAAAAAAAAAAAATAAAGAAACCCTTGAATGAGTAGGTGCCCCCACTTTTTACTGGTACTATACATCATTTACACACAGTCAGCTCCAACAGATCATGCTCAGAGAGGCCCAGCTCATCTTCTCCATCAGCAGCAGATTTTAATTTAGAATGGAAAATGAATGTCTTTATGCAACAAATGTTAGTGCATTGTATCATATCGATCCAAATCGTAGCGTTTCGTTCCTCTTAAACTGGATCACACCGAATCATTTCAAACTAAAACGTATCGTATCGGCACCCATTTATTGAATCATCTTGAAAAGGACAGATGTACATCCCTAAGAGAGAACTGTATAGATTTCTTCAGGTAAACTCAAATTGAAGTGCTCAAACACCATTTTCCCTTTCTCAGACTATGAGCCTCGCAGCATATGTGAACACCTGCAGTACCTGTTTGCACTGCTGCAGAACAGCAACAGAAGGTATATTGACCCCTCGGGGCTGGTCAAGGCACTAGGGCTGGACACAGGACAACAGCAGGTAGTATTATCTTTTTACATGCACAGGAAAGTCTGAAGAGTTCACAATGTTTGGTTTTTATAGTGGCTATAGAAAGAAAACAAAGAATACAATTAATGTAAACATTTATTTTACTCATCTCTTTCTCTCTCCTGGCTTTCTTTCACATTCAGGACGCTCAAGAGTTCTCCAAGCTCTTCCTTTCGCTATTGGAGGACACATTATCCAAACAGAAGAACCCAAACCTGCAGAACGTTATTCAACAGCAGTTCTGTGGGCAGATGTCTTACGTCACTGTGTAAGCCAGCACTACATTCGCCCATCAACTTTAATCATGCTTAACTAACATTCTAACAACCCAGTTGTAGTTTTATTTGTTAGAATTTGGGATCTTCCAGTTGCCATGAGAGTTGTAGTTGTCCTTTCTTGCTTAATGGGTTGGTTTTATAAAGTCAAGTGTTTGACTATTTTGTGGTTTGATATCAGTGGTGGTGCCAGTCACAAATGCAACAGGATTTTTACAGTATTTTATTAACATCATAAAGGCAGATGGAAAGGTTGTCTGTTTAACTGGACCGTTCATGTCAGGTTGGACACTAGGGATCTTTACTAGACGTTTGGCTTTATGGCTGCAAAGGTTGTGCTTTTATCTGGGCCACGCTTTTGCCATTTATGATTTTGGATCAAGATCTAAATGCTTTTAGTTTTAGTCACCTTAACTCAAGCCAGACTTCTACACAACACCAATACCTTTCAAACCTCTGAGAGACAGTAATAACAGATCCACACTGGTGCAGACTCTTGAGTAAACCTGTCCCTGAGTCTGCGTTTATGACACAGGTGTAACCAGTGTGGCCGTGCTTCTCCCCTGCCGTCCCGATACTACGAACTGGAGCTCAACATCCAGGGCCACAAGAACCTTACAGAATGTGTCACAGAGTTCCTCAAGGTAACAATGCATTATGACATCAGTTCCCCAAGGTATTAATGCATTATGACATCAGGGTTATTTCCCCATAATTCATTGTGATGTAACCGACTGAGTTTTAAAATAACATTTGTGAGTTGTTGGGTTGAACAATTGATTTTTTTATTTATTACCTCATAGTGTTGACCCTGTTGATCTCGACCTCTCTCTGCAGGAGGAGAAGCTGGACGGTGACAACCGCTACTTCTGTGAGAGCTGCCAGAGCAAACAGAACGCCACTCGACGCATCAAACTGCACAGCCTCCCACGCATACTAAACCTGCAGCTCATGCGTTTCGTCTTCGACAGGTCAGTTTGATTAATGAATTTACTCTACCATCCCTCAGCCCACACCTCAAAACATACATGCCTTCACTAGTAGTGGCCACAAGCAGTATCACTGAGGGTCAATGCAACAACTCTAACTCAGTACTGTCGCTGAATGTTGTCTTTCCTCTTATTCCCAGACAAACGGGTCACAAGAAGAAGCTCAACACCTTCATCAGTTTTCCAGAGCAGCTGGACATGGGCCCGTTTCTGGAGGGAAAAGGTATCGCCAGCCTTTCAATGGCTCAACACACTATCCTCATTCTATACATGTGACCGACTATTTAATGACAAAGATGGATACATGACCAAAGTTCTGTGACAATGTTATGAAAAAAATCTGCCCCTTTACTATGCATTATCACATACATGGTTGGGGAGTAACGGAATACATGTAAGGGATTACAAAACACAGGTAACTAATCCATTACCAGCAAAAATATTGTAATCAGATTACAGATACTTTTGATAAATGAGATTTCTTCGAGGATTACTTTTAAATTCAGAAAGGATGTTTCAGGGGGAATACATCTTTGATACTTTGGGGCGGCAGGTAGCCCAGTGGTTAGTGTTGGGCCCATAACCGAAAGGTTGCTGGATCAAATCCCCGAGCTGACAAGGTAAAAATCTGTCGTTCTGCCCCTGAACAAGGCAGTTAACCCACTGTTCCTAGGCCGTCATTGAAAATAAGAATATGTTCTTAACTGACTTGCCTAGTAAAATAAAGGTAAAAAAAAAAAAAAATACTTCTCTGTTTCTCAATGGCATTCAAATCAGCATTGAAAAAAGGCGCAAGTTTAAGTTTGTTCCACCTGAGCGAGTCTGACAAGTCAGACTACTATGATGACACACCAAATGTGTTTGATGGATCGTGGGAACAGAGCAGGAATAGGCTTTTGTAGGCTACAGTCCAAGCTATGTCTTCCAATGGTGCGACTGCTGTCGGCATCCAAAGATTATCCTGCTTGAATTAACGCTTCGAGGTAAGGATGATGGCGATACGGTTATCACTTATTATTGATCTACACAGCGCATTGATGTGAATTACACTGCTGTTCTCTCATTTAGCTATTTGTGCCTTACTGATTGTGGATGGCTGTTCACAAATCTAAATGTGTATTTGAACCCAATAATGGTTGAATTCAAGTGGTTTTAAGCTGCCAATCTATCATTGTTTTTGAAACCAGTGGACAGCCAGTGAGATGCGCTCTTGCAACAGCTGCATAGTGCGGATCCAAGTCTATGGAATAAAAGTGGGGCTTTTATTGCTCAAACTTTTGATATACTTAAAGGTTAATCTGTAGTTGCCACATCCATTTTTGGACTTCAATTATAATTATTATATATATATACAGTAGCAGTCAAAAGTTGACACCTACTCATTCAAGGGCTTTTCTTTATTTGTACTATTTTATACATTGTTGATTTAATAGTGAAGACATCAAAACTATGAAATAACACAAGGAATCATGTAGTGATCGTTAGTGTTAAACAAGTCAAAATATATTTTGAATTCTTCAATGTAGCCATGATGACCGCTTTTGGAAAAGCATGCCATTCAATGAGCGCATCCATTTATTTTTCAACTCCAATCAATGCGCCCAATCAGTCCCCCATGACAACAAAATCATAAACAACAGATTAGGGCTGGCTAATAACTCCTTTGTTTTGGGGGGGGTCATGCTCAGTAAAACAATTTGGCTAATCTATACGTCCTATTATTGGAATGACTGGAATTCTGATAGACTGGTTTTTAATGTAGATATCGTTTAATATAATATGTAATAGAAAGCGATAGGTTATAAGAAGCCTACAACTGGGTCGCTTGTCTTTTCAGTTCGCTGCAGCTAGCGACTGGAACGAGCTGCAACAAACACTCAAACTGAACAGTTATCTCAATCGCTTCAGTCAAAGACTCAATCATGGACACTCTTACTGACAGTTGTGGCTGCTTTGCTGTGTTGTCATGTTGCTGCCATGCTATGTTGTCTTAGATCTCTCTTTGTTGTGTTGTCTCGTCGTGATGCATGTTTTGTCATATATTTTTAATCCCAGCCCCTGTCCCCGCAGGAGGGCTTTTGCCTTTTGGTAGGTCGTCATTGTAAATAAGAATGTGTTCTTAACTGACTTGCATAATAAAAAAACAACCAATAAAAGTAAAATGTAACATGAAATGTATGGCCAGCTATGTAGACTTTATCATTGATTTATCCTGCAATAGATGTCGTTCAATTGATGACATACATTTTTGTTGTCTTCAAATGCCTCGTAAGGGGAAAGTAATGTAATCAGATTACATTACTGAGTTTGGGTAATCCAAAAGTTACGTTACTGATTACAATTTTGGACAGGTAACTAACGGATTACATTTAGAAAGTAACCTACCCAACCCTGATCACATACAGATGCACATAATCCATGCTGTGTGTTTTGTTTTGGGTCTCTTTGGGTGGCGTCCCCAGAAGATAAGTGTGTGTACGAGCTGAGTGCCGTCCTGATCCACCGCGGGGTCAGCGCCTACTCGGGTCACTACATCGCCCACGTGCGAGACGCCCGCACCAACGACTGGTACAAGTTCAACGACGAGGAGATTGAGAAGATGGAAGGCAAGAAGCTACAGCTGGGCATTGAGGAGGACATCGGTGAGCCTCCCTGCTCCTTTCTGCATTAGTCTACTTGTTAGACCCCTTCACCTCTCCTTCCCTAAATTGTAACTATCATTTTCTAATATAGCTTGGTTAAAAACTAAACAGTTGTTTGGTGGTTAAAGTCCACACCCACTCCCTTAGGACTGGATGAATAGTTTGTTTAATAAAGGAACATTCTTCATCATGGCTTCTCTTATACCTGTTCTCTGCTGCTGTTCTGGGATTTCTCCAGCTGAGACGGTGAAGTCCCAGACCCGTAAGCCCAAGTGCAGTAAAGGATACCACTGCTCCAGGAACGCCTACATGCTGGTGTACAAGTGCCATAGAGAGGAGGCCACTGACCCCATGGAGACCAACGTTGACGTGCCAGGTGAGGATCTCACAACTGGACTGCACCTGGTGATGACTGTAGTTCAGTACATTATGTACAAGCTATCTGGATGGCTCCAGTGTGTACAGCCCTTTGACATACTTGATTAAAAAAATCAACCAAAGTTAACACCCCAGGGATAAATAGGTAAGAAGAGATGTAAAGGCTATTCCCCAGTAAGACTTGTGTAGTTCTATAATCAGCTAGATATCCATGGTACACTACCTGTTGCTGCAGAGGTGATGTGGTTAAAATGTTGGGGTTCGAATGTTGTAGTTGTATGACTTTTAAACTCAGCGATGGTAGCTGTGATCTCAGTGGGAGCCATCTATTTGTGCCAGGCTTTCTGCAGAGGCTGGTGGACCGAGACAACAGGAAGTTTGAGGAGTGGTGCCTGGAGATGGCTGACATGCGCAAGCAGAGCGTCGACAAGGGCAAGGCCAAGCACGAAGAGGTGAAGGAACTCTACGAGCTTTTACCTGCGAAAGACGGTCGGTAAAAACATCCCCTTACCCCAGCTATCACAATATTGCAATATGAAAGTAGTTCTTTGTTCATTATGTTGTATAATGCATTATAACTAGGGCTGTCAAAAGATTAAAATAATTGAATCAAGTTAATGGCATTAGTTATCGCAATTTTTGAATGTGCTCAAATCTGGCATTTAAAAAGTAGTGCATTGGCCTCCCAAGTGGCGCAGCGGTCTAAGGCACTGCGTCACTACAGACCCAGGCTGTGTCACAGCTGGCCGTGACCCACAGCTGGACTGTGTTTCCTCCAACACCTTAGTGCGTCTGGCTTCCGGGTTAAGCGAGCAGTGCAGCTTGGCAGGGTCGTGTTTCGGAGGACGCATGGCTCTCGACCTTCTCTTCTCCCGAGTCCGTAGGGGAGTTGCAGCGATGGGACAAGACTAACTACTAATTTGATATCATGAAAAAGGGGTAAAAAAAGATTATCACAATGTATTTATTGCAAGTCATAATAACGTACAGCTATTAATGCTCCGTGTTTTAAGTAGGCCTATTCTCTCTTATCAATGATCTTGAAGTGTAACACTTGCGCACAGCACACACAGCTTTAAGTACTGTTAAAGCTTCAGGCATTCTAAATGAGTGACTATAGGAAAAAAACAGTCTCTATGGATATAAAGAGCTTTTAAATTTGTCCAACAAGCTTATGAAAACACTAACCATCTGTACTTTTCAGGGCCAAGTTACCCAAAATCATCTTAAGGCTAAGTTCATCATTAGAACCTTAGTAGGAGCTTTGTTAAATCACCCAGCTGTTTCCCTAAACCCTTGTTAACTTGGCATTTGAAAACGTTGTGCCTGCCTCCGATCAGCTAAGTGTCTCATTAGATGCTTTTTTGCCCTCCTGCGTCACTTTATACAAACAAAATCTACTCTAAACATAGAATCCCATGGTTTAACCGTCTCTTTGTGACTGCTGATAACTTCAGAACATAGTTGACTACAAATTAAAGTTGCCAATGTCTGCAGTTGATACAAACAAGTGACATATCATTTGTTTTTATATTTATTTAACTAGGCAAGTCATTTTAAGAACAAATTCTTATTTACAATGACTGCCTACACCGGCCAAACTCGGACGGCGCTGGGCCAATTGTTTTAACGGCGTCGACAATAGTTTACGGAGATACAGCCCTAATTATAACACACCCCTGGAATGCTATGCAGGTGCATTAACAGTAGCTATGCTTACTTTGTAGAGACAAAAAGGCACACGAATATAGCTCCGATGTATTTACAATAAATGTTGTACGAGAGCAATATACTGTGTTGCCCCTTTTTTCTTTCTCCAGAGTTCTTTCACCCAGCACTGAAGTGTAACTAAGATGTCCATCTTACAAGGTTGAGGTCCAGGTAGTTTCATGTTTGTGTTTTCTTCTAGGCCAACAGTATGACTTTGTGCCTCTGGAGTGGCTGAAGAAATGGCTGGACGACTCGACGGTCACCAAAGAAATCGACAACGGCAACTTCCTGTGTTCTCACGGTAAACTTCACCCAGACAAGGTGGGGGAGGCCAAGAGGATCTCCGTCAAAGCAGCAGAGCTTCTCTTTGACAGATACGGAGGAGGACCCAGACTAGATGGTAAGAGACATTGCTGACGTGCATGGATGGTCTCAGCTCCTCTCTGTGATCTCTAACCTCGTGTGTGTGTGTGTGTGTGTGTGTGTGTGTGTGACCCTGTGTCCAGGGTCAACTCTCTGTGAAGAATGTGTAGGCCAGAGATGCAGGGTGCTGCGGCTAAAGAACCAGCTGGCCGAGGACTACAAAGAAGTCAGCAACCTTGTCAAGGGCCCGCCCAAAAGGTAACCACTCACACACAGATTAATGGCAACATTTTGTGTTTGTAAAACAGTCCTCACAGTGCAGCAAGTTAATAATCGTAACCTTAAAGATCCAGACATGTTTGTAGTACTGCAGCTAGCGATTTTCAATGTGTGTGTTCTAATATCTCACCCCTATCCGACAGTGATGAGGGGTACTGGGTGGGCAAGACGTCTCTTCGGAGCTGGAGACCGCTGGCCTTGGAGCAGCTGGAGGAGGACGAGGAGGAGACCAAACACAGTGACGGCAAAACGAACGGAGAGGGACCAGAGATCACTGCTACTAAAGGTAGATTAACCAGCAAAGGTCACAGAGTACAACTTGGAAAACGACTTATCACAATGACGGGTAGAGTAGGTAACTACAATATCATTAGAATCAGGTGAGAAATAACATTTATTCACCTATCTGTGCAGAGATCATGATTGGTTATTGCTGTCTGGTTCTTTATCGGTGTGTGGCCCAGTGTTCTTTGACTATTGCTGTCTGATTCCAGAGTACGGCCCAGAGAACCAGGATGATGAGATGAAGACCTTCAACGAGGACATCCTCTGTCGGCATGGCGGTCTGAGTATCCTGGAGAGTGAGAGGCGGCTGGTGACTGTGGAGGTGTGGTCCAAACTGAGGGTGTACTTCCCCAAAGCCCCGCAGTTCACACAGCTACAGGAGCCATGTCAGCAGTGCCTGGTAAGAACGGATGGACCGAGGTGGTGTGAGAGATGGAGGATACCGTTGTCTCTCTCTACTCCTCTCTAGCCTTGTCAAAGAAAAAACAAATTGTTAAAATTGAGGTGATCACATTCCTATTAACTGTGTGGAATCCCTCTGGGTTTTCCTATAGAGGCTGGAGCGCGAGGGGAAGGAGAATGAGGCTCTTAACAGGATGATGGCGTCAGAACAGAAGAGCTCCCTCCTCAACCTGTTCCAGGAGAAGAACAGACCCACACTCACCAAGTGGCCACAGGTAATAACTGTTAGGCCACAGGTAATAACTGTTAGGCCACAGGTAATAACTGTTAGGCCACAGGTAATAACTGTTAGGCCACAGGTAATAACTGTTAGGCCACAGGTAATAACTGTTAGGCCACAGGTAATAACTGTTAGGCCACAGGTAATAACTGTTAGGCCACAGGTAATAACTGTTAGGCCACAGGTAATAACTGTTAGGCCACAGGTAATAACTGTTAGGCCACAGGTAATAACTGTTAGGCCACAGGTAATAACTGTTAGGCCACAGGTAATAACTGTTAGGCCACAGGTAATAACTGTTAGGCCACAGGTAATAACTGTTAGTACACAGGTAAGCAGATGGGCCGAGAACGGAGAGGCGAAAAAACGCAAGGAAATCAAAATCACTTTGACAGCTGTAAAGATTTCTCGAACAAGGCAGAAAGCAAACACTATATAATGTCCTGTCTCATTGATTCAGCCACTTAGATAACGCAACCCCTAAGTTTAACTTGCTAGTTAACGCAGAATTCTGCCTTTTTCACGCAGAGAAAAATTATAAAACGCATCGGAAATATCTTGCTGCGTTTTATAAACACAGATCTGAAATGCTTATTATTGTAATTTCTGCTCGACACACTCATTTTGTGCTTCAGTTGAGAATTCACGAACCGGCATTCTATCAGCAGCCAGCGCCCTGACTGTGTAGCTACTTTTCTCCAGTACTTTTCAGTGTAGCCGAATGTGTTGCATTAATGTATTTTCTGTGAAGGAAAACTGTTGTTGCACGCCCCTGATAACTCTGCTGACGCAAAAAAAACACTGACTTCAATATAAAACGCGAACACCTGTCAATACACAGCTGGACTCACCTGCTCCTGCTTTCTCCCGTTGTGCTATTTACAAACAAACACATGACTGTTTCAACTGTTCTGGGAAAGTTTGGCGCCCTGAGTGGTCGCCTTTTAAGCAGCTCCTGTTGTCCCGTTGTTCGTGCATTAATTGTTGTTTTAGTTCGTTTTCTTTCGTCTATTTTCTTTAGTTTTATTTTTTATTTTGCTACAGTCGAACTATAACAGTTCAGGATTATGGATTTTATGGATTTTATCGCAGCTGAACGTCGACAGGAGTCGTCAACTGTTATTGTTTACAACAGAGCCCAGCTCCTGGATTTAGCCCACGCAGCGCTGCTGCTCCCCAGGGAAAAGTTTGATATTCCGGACGAATTGAAAAGACGACGCCGTGGATGCAGGGCGGGATTGAAATGTAAGGCAAAGCGGAGGAGGTTCAAGTACAAGCCGGCTATACCATCTATTATTATGGGCAATGTGAGGTGTCTACATAACAAGATGGATGAGTTGGTGGGACTTGTTCGTGGACAAAGGATTTATCGGGAAGCTAGCCTAATGTGTTTTACTGAGACTTGGCTGAACGATAACATCCCCATACAGAACGTCACTATCGACGGTTTCCAGACCATCACAGCGGACAGGGATCGCGTCTCTTCCGGTAAGAGTAAGGGTGGTGGGCTGGCTTTATTAGTTAACAACAGATGGTGTCATCCCAAACATATTACTCTTAAGGAAAAGTTTTGTAGCCCGGACATTGAACTGCTAGCCGTTAGCCTGAGACCCTACTATCTACCTAGGGAATTCACGGCGGCCATTGCTGTTATTGTTTACATCCCGCCCTCTGCTGACGCAAACGCAGCGTGTGGCGTCATCCACTCTGTTATCGCGAGGTTACAGACAGCGCATCCCAGTGCTTTCTTTGCAATTTCGGGGGATTTTAACCATGCATCTCTCTCTTCAACGCTGCCCACGTTCAAACAGTTCGTGAAGTGCCCAACCAGGAATAATAAAACTCTGGACTTGTTATATGCAAATGTGAAGGATGCATACAACTCCACTGCACTCCCTCCCCTCGGTAGATCGGATCACAACCTTGTCCACCTCACCCCACTCTACAGGCCTATGGTCCAACAGCAGCCTGCAACCACCAGGACTATTAGGAGATGGTCCCCGGAGGCGAATGAGGCCCTACAGGACTGCTTTGAAACAACAGACTGGGATGTGTTCTGCGAGGCTCATGGGGAGGACATCGATGGACTCACTGACTGCATAACAGACTATATTAATTTTTGTGTAGACAACACTGTACCCACCAGGAAGGTACGCTGTTTCCCAAACAATAAACCCTGGGTCACCAGCGACCTGAAGGCCCTGCTGAATGAGAAGAAGAGGGCCTTCAAGGAGAAGGACAAGGACAAATTGAAATGCGTCCAGAGGGAGCTGAAGTTGCGGATTGCTGAGGGGAAGAGAGTGTATAAGGAGAAGATGGAGGACAAGCTGAGGCAGAGCCAGGTGAGAGAGGTGTGGAAGGGTATGAGAAATATCACTGGCTTCAAAAAGTCAAACAGTGGGCAGACGGAGGGGACCCAGGACAGAGCCAATGAGCTGAACCAATTTTTTAACAGGTTCGATACTGGCCCTGTCCACCTCCCCTCCAGCTCCCCAGACCACACACCCTCACAGCTATCCCACCCCCACTTTGCTCACAGCACCTCTGCTGAGACAATCAGTGACCCCACCTCCGCCCCTGCCCCCCCTGGACTGATCCTCAACACCCCCCTTCCCCCCACCTCCCTACCTGGGCTGGCTTTCACCACCAACCAAGTGAAGAGAGAGCTGGAGAGACTACACCAGTGGAAAGCGGCGGGCCCTGATGGCATCAGCCCAAGGGTGCTGAGGGTCTGTGCTGACCAACTGTGTGGAATACTCCAGCGTCTTTTCAACCTTAGCCTGAGCCTAGAAAGGGTCCCTGTGCTGTGGAAAACATCCTGCCTCGTCCCAGTGCCCAAGAAGGCACACCCCACTGTCCTGAATGACTTCAGACCTGTAGCGCTAACATCCCACATCATGAAGACCCTGGAAAGGTTAGTCCTCGCTCACCTCAGACCCCTGGTGTGTTCATCAATGGACCCCCTGCAGTTTGCATACCAGCGCAACATCGGGGTGGATGATGCAATCATCTACCTTCTGCAGAGGGCCTACTCTCACCTGGACAACGCAGGTTGCACTGTGAGGGTCATGTTTTTTGACTTCTCCAGTGCCTTCAATACCATTCAGCCCCTGCTACTGGGTGAGAAGATGAGGAGGATGAAAGTGGAAGCACCCTTAGTCTCCTGGGTCACGGACTACCTGACCGGTAGGCCACAATTTGTGCGACTACAGAGCTGTGTGTCAGAACGGGCAGTTAGCAACACGGGCCCCCCAGGGTACGGTCCTGTCCCCCTTCCTGTTCACCCTCTACACCTCAGACTTCAGATATAACTCTGAAACATGCCACCTACAGAAGTTCTCGGATGACTCTGCTATTGTAGGGTGCATCAGGGGTGGGCAGGAGGAGGAGTACAGGAGCACAATCAGTGACTTTGTGTTGTGGTGTGAGCAGAACCACCTTCAGCTCAACATCAGCAAAACTAAGGAGATGGTGGTGGACTTCAGGAGAACCAAGGCACAACTGACTGCAGTCCCTATAAAGGGGATGGATGTGGAAATGGTTGAGTCATACAAGTTCTTGGGTGTCCATATGGACAACAGACTGGAATGGGCTGGTAACACCGGGGCCCTGTACAAAAAGGGCCAGAGCCGACTCTACTTTCTGAGGAGGCTCAGGTCCTTCAACGTGTGCAGTAAACTACTGCATACCTTCTACCAGTCTGTGGTGGCCAGTGCCATCTTTTTTGCAGTGGTGTGCTGGGGAGCAAACATCAAAGCCGGTGATGCTTCTCGGGTAAATAAGCTGATCAGGAAGGCTAGCTCTGTCCTGGGGATGAGCCTTGACACTCTAGAGGAGGTGGCGGAGAGACGGATCCTGGCCAAACTGCTGGCCATCATGGACAACGTCACCCACCCTCTGCACGCTATGGTTATGACGCAGAGGAGCTCTTTCAGTCACAGACTGATCCCACCACGGTGTGCCAGAGAGCGCTACAGGAGGTCCTTCCTGCCGGCGGCTATGAGACTATATAATGCCTCACCGGGGTGCCGTGCCGTCGGCAACATAGATCTGGAACTGTTGGGGTGCTAGGACCTAGTTTAACAATTATGCATCCATCCGTGAGTAACTCTGTTCCGTCAGCACTCATCCACTCAGGACCTACTTATTCATACAGGTCTGTATATACATACCCATGTACAGTTGTTATATTATATCACATGCAATATTGTAAGTAATTATTGGACCTAGGCATTCACTCAGGAATGCATATTAGTATCCTGCCAGTTGCACATTTTCTCATTGCTTTTAGTATATCAAATGTGCAATAAGTGCAGTTGTCTGTAATTAAACCCTGCGCACTAAGGACTGTATTTTAAGGGAATTACTATTATTACACCAATGATATCATACAGACATTTAGCTATTAAAGTATCTCTTCCTGTCATTTACCTGTACAGTTTGTGTAAACATGCAAGTATTCACTTATCTGTAAATATAACTGTATACCTAACTGTACAGCTAATTTAACCATGCAAAATTTTCACTTACCTGTTCATTTACCCGGTCTGTCTATTGGGTAGACTATTGTTGCCCTCGCTCATATCATACGCATTGGCTACTGAGGTATTTCTCTGCCATCAACCTGTATAGTTAACCATCCAACATCCACCAATGTATAGTGTACATATTCAGCCAACCACTCATACTATGCAATGTCCTTTTATAGCTTTTTTTTGCACTCCAGATATCCTGTATTTCTATACTTTTTCATACTGCCGCTCTATGTATCATGTACCGTGTATCTGTCTTTTGTGTACTTTCGTTGTGGCATTTTGCACCTGCCCTGTGTTTTTGTTGTAGCTGCTTGATAATGAAATTTCCCCCCCGGGGGATCAATAAAGTACCTATCTATCTATCTACTACGGTAAGCCTCATAATGTAAAATAATATGACCTCTAAAATTAAGACAATCTCCTAACATATTGCACAAGTTGACTGCAGGTATTTACTTAAGTAGCTACTAATATTAAAATGTATTGAAAAACTTAAAATAAATAGTTAACGTTATTGACGGTATTAGAAAAACCATTCTGTGGCTTTTTCCAAATACCCCGTTATACCGTCCAAGCCTACTACACAGATAATAAGTTAGTACACAGGTTAGAACAGAGGTAATAAGTTTGTACACTGCATAGATATCCTATTGGCTGAATTTAATATTTGTTGATGACATGTTGACATACTGATGAACCCAATCTTTGTTTTAGGAGACGGACATTCTCTACATAGTTCCTCTGTTTTTTGTGGACGAGTGGAGAAAGTTCATCCGGTAAGTCCTGTCTGAATCCTACTGTTTGAATGGTGAAGCAGTCAAAAAACCACAAAATATGACATTCATTACTTCTCTCGTCCCCTCCCTCTCTGTAGGAGACCCACTAAGACCACCCCAGTGTCTAGCGTGGGGAACAGTTTGCTCCTTTGTCCCCATGGAGGCTTCATGTTCACCCACGACTCCATGTTGACGGGAGACGCCCAACAGTGAGTGACTTCACTGACGCCTCTCGACCTGTGTTTTAAACAGCACTGCTCTAGTCTTTATCATCCATCCCTCCTGGTCTCATGTTGTGCTGTTCCCTCTGCACAGTATAGCTCTTCTCTGGCCCGGCGAATGGGAGGTGATCAGCAGACACTTCCTGGTTGATCAGCCAATCTCCATCTGCAAGATCAGCGAGGCCACACCCAATGTCTCCAGTGTGGAGTATACCACCCAGCCTGGTGAGATTCAAGCCCTTATGATTTCGCTCGACTGTGTGACTTAATGCTGTTATTCTTTTCTGATTCTTTAAAGAACTGTGCAGCAGGACTGTTTGACTGTGGTGTTTGTGTTCTGTGTCCAGAGCTTTGTAGGGACTGCAGAGAAGGTTTCATCTTCCAGCAGCAGAGGGACATGAGAGAGTACGCACAAGCCACAGTCTACATCCGCAAGGTCATAGACGACAAGAGGGTGAGTATCTTTCTCTCGTTAGTAAATATGTCTGTCACTGTGTGTAATATGCAAATAGTATGACTCCAGAGAAGAATACAACTGTCTTCCTATTTTAGATAATGGAGGCACCTCCTGAGATGAATGTGAGTGGGTCGGAGGCAGAGGATGAGAGGGAGGAGCCTGCTGCTAAGGTGGACGGAGAGCCAGACCCTGACTTTAGCCAGGTAGGACACAAACCACTCAGTTTCACTTTTAGCCAGGTAGGACACAAACCACTCAGTTTCACTTTTTATTGCTTGTAAGTCTCCAGGAAGTAAAGGTTTTGTGAACTAAGCCATTTACCAATAATGTAAAAGTGAGAAGTGCTGAGAGGATGATTGACATGGATATAGCGCCCAATGTTTCCCTTGCTTCCTGGTCACATGACCTCTGTCCAGTCAGAGGATGGGGTGAAGCGTCAGAGGCTGAGTGACGTTACCATTGGTGCTGCATCAATTCCGGCCCCCATTGCCAGTGGCGGCAAATCGGGTATCAGGAGAAGCACGAGGCACAGGAAGCTCCGGGGAGAGAAAGCACTCATTGTCTCAGCCAATCAGACGCTCAAGGAGCTCAAAATACAGGTGAGGGGTTCACCAGTGTTGCCGTCGATGGAGGCTTGAATAACCATAATACATCATCGCCTTTGCACCACACTGAATCTAAGGATTCCTGATCCCTAACGCTGGTGTGTTAATGGTTTTCCCTCAGATCATGCATGCCTTCTCCGTGGCCCCGTTTGATCAGAACCTGTCGATCGATGGCCGGTGTCTAACGGACGACTCTGCCACCCTCGGCAGCCTAGGAGTCATCCCAGAGAGCGTCATCTGTCTGAAGGTACGAACCGCATTCATATTGGATTAGATTCTAAACTTGAATTTTAGTTTAGATTTTTTTAAGGGTTAAAGACTGGTATCTAATATCAAAGAGAACACGTCTTCATTACCAGAGAAGTTCAGCGAATGGTTTATGAAGTTGCTTATTACTGAGTCTGTTTTTCTTTCAGGCTGATGAACCTATAGCAGATTATGCAGCAATGGATGATGTTTATCAGGGTATGTTTATTTTCTTCTTTTTCTATATTTTCTTTTGTACACCCTGAAATTCTGATTTCTTACTAGGAATTGAAAGATCCCATTTGATAACTGATAACTGGTTCTGTTTTTCAGTCTGTATGCCCGAAGAAGGATTTAAAGGTAAGGGTATTTTCTGATCGCAATCGTTTGCATGCATTTTTTTTTTTTTAACCCTGATCTTCATTATGTGCAGCTGTTAGTACATTTGAACTGATTTGACATATAACAAATCAATAAAACATACTGTATGGCTCCATTTAGGCACTGGGCTTCTCGGTCACTGAAGACATGAGTCTCTGCCCTCGAAGCGGACTGAAGCTGGACAGCAAGAATCAAATGCTTGTGTCCATAAATGGGGGGCGGTGCTTTAATTTGATTTAGTTTTTGTATTTTAAGCTGTGACTGTTGCAAATCCTTTGTTTATTTCTCTGTTAAATGATCTGCTGGCTTTTAATATTAAAAGACTTATGCATTCTCTGGGACTTTGTGGTTGTCACACTCTCTTCGCCGGGGCTGTGAGTAGAAACGGGTCATGAGAATCGAGTGGCATCTTCCAATGCGGAGCCCAAACTTCTCTTCTGTCTGCTTCCGTAGACTTCTGAGAGGATCGGCCCCATTGTAGGACACAATTCTCCTTGAATTTTACAATATATTTTTTTGTGGTCTCACTACAGATTTTCTTCAAACATTTTAAAGAATGCATGAGCAACTCTTAAATATTGAACATTGTAACCGTTTGGTGGCTTAACATTAAGTACCTCAACAACAAAGTTAACAAAATACTTGTGACATTTAGAATAATAAAATGTATATTTCTTAAATGAATAAACATTGCCAATTTTAGTTTAGGTTTGTGCTGCAGTCAGAAACCGGTGAAGGCCTTGGTGTGAACTGATTTCTCTCTTATTTCATATGGGCAATAAAGTTGTTTTTCTTCTACAGATTTTCTCACACAAATTAGTTTGGATCTGTATGAAGAAAAGAGAAGAAAAAAAAAAGCCCTGTCTGGGGAAACTGTCCAGCTGACCCGTTCTTTCATACCTCAATGCTCTGACCACTAATAATACACATAGGAAACCAAGTCTGGATGTATCATGTAGTGCATCTACAGTCGTGGCCAAAAGTTAAGTGACAAGTATTGGTCTCCACAAAGTTTGCTGCCTCAATGTTGATGGCAATTTGCATATACTCCAGAATGTCATGAGTGATCAGATGAATTGCAAAGTCCCTCTTTGCCATGAAAATGAACTTAATCCCCCAAAAACATCTCCACTGCATTTCAGCCCTGCCACAAAAGGACCAGCTGCCATCATGTAAGTGATTGTCTTAACACAGGTGAGTGTTTACGAGGACAAGGCTGGAAATCACTCTGTCATGCTGATTGAGTCAGAATAACAGACTGGAAGTTTTAAAAGGAGGGTGGTGCTTGAAATCATTGTTCTTCCTCTGTCAACCATGGTTACCTGCAAGGAAACACATGCCGTTATCATTGCTTTGCACAAAAAGGGCTTCACAGGCAAGGATATTGCTGCTGGTAAGATTGCACCTAAATCAACCATTTATCGGATCATCAAGCACTTTGAGAGAGGTTCAATTGTTGTGAAGAAGGCGTCAGGGCGCCCAAGAAAGTCCAGCAAGCGCCAGGACCGTCTCCTAAAGTTGATTCAGCTGCGGGATTGGGGCACCACCAGTGCAGAGCTTGCTCGGGAATGGCAGCAGGCAGGTGTGAGTGCATCTGCGAATACCTTTGGAGGATGGCCTGGTGTCAAGAAGGGCAGCAAAGAAGCCACTTCTCTCCAGGAAAAACATCAGGGACAGACTGATATTCTGTAAAAGGTACATGGATTGGACTGCTGAGGACTGGGGTAGTCATTTTCTTTGATGAACCCCCTTTCCAATTGGGCCACCTGGAAAACACCTTGTCCGCAGAAGACAAGGTGAGCGCTACCATCAGTCCTGTGTCATGCCAACAGTAAAGCATCCTCAGACCATTCATGTGTGGGGTTGCTTCTCAGCCAAGGGAGTGGGCTCACTTACAATTTTGCCTAAGAACACAGCCATGAGTAAAGAATGCTACCAACACATCCTCCGTGAGCAACTTCTCCCAACCATCCAAGAACAGTTTGGTGACGACCAATGCCTTTTCCAGCATGATGGAGCACCTTGCCCAGAAGTTAATTGACAGCATGCCAGGGCAGATTGCAGAAGTCTTAAAAGGGTCAACACTGCAAATATTGATTCTTTGCATAAACTTAATGTCATTGTCAATGAAAGCCTTTGACACTTATGGAATACTTGTAATTATACTTCAGTGTACCATAGTAACTACTGACAAAGATCTAAGAACACTGATGCAGCAAACTTTGTGGAGACCAATACTTGTCATTCTCAAAACTTTTGGCCACAACTGTACAAGAGAGCATGGTTGGTGTTAGTAGATTGTTTTATTGGTTGTGTACACAAATTTGCAGATGTTATCGCAGGTGCAGCTAAATGCTTAGGTTTCTAGTGCTGACAGTGGAGTAATATCTAGCAAAACAATAACCAAAAAGTGTCAGAATCCAGAATATATACTGCTCTGGAAAACATTGAGACCACTGCAAAATGATCAGTTTCTCTGGTGTTACTATTTATAGGTATATGTTTGGGTAAAATTAACATTTTTGTTTTCTATAAACTACTGACAACTTTTCTCCCAAATAAAAAGTCATTTACAGCATTTATTAGCAGAAAATGACAACTGGTCAAAATAAAAACGATGCAGTGCTGTCAGATCTTGAATAATGCAAAGAAAATAAGTTCAAATTCATTTTTAAACACAATACTGTTTTAATTTTGGAAGAGTTCAGAAATCAATCTTTGGTGGAATAACCCTGATTTTCTATCACAGCTTTCATGCTCTCCACGAGTCTTTCACATTGGATGTTGGGGGACTTTATGCCACTCCTGGCACAAAAATTCAAGCAGCACGGCTTTGTTTTTTTGGCTTGTGACCATCCATCTTCCTCTTGATCACATTCCAGATGTTTGCTTACCAAGATGACATTGAACGTTTTGAGTGGCTTAGTTACAGTTTTGACTTAGACTTGACAATCCAGGTGTGCAAAGCGCTAGGCCCCGTAAAATAAAAATGTATGCTCTAAAGTAAATTTCCTGCAGTTCTACACATTTTGCCATGGGGCCTAGAGAAAATGTTTGTTTTAAAGCACGTTTTCTGCTGTTCTACATATTTTGCTATGGGGCGGAGACATTTTTTTCAATTTCATGCAATTCTACTTATTTGCCATGGGGCAGAGGTCATTTTTTGCATTTTTAAAATAATCTTGCAATTACTTATTTTGCTATAGTGTGGAGAGATTTTTGCAATTTTAAAGCTCATTTCCTGCAATTTTACACATTTTGCCATGACTTACGTCATATTAATGATATCTGAGTGAGAGCGACTAACAAAATCAATGAGGACCACCTGGAGGTCAGGGCCCCTGGGCGCGTGCCCCGATCGGGATTCGGCCATGATTACTACAAGTTTAGATAACTGGCTTGACTAATTTACCAACCTAAAAATGGTTAGCTATTGTAGCCTCTACCTTCTTGCTCTTTGTGCTGTTTGTGCCCAATGTTTGTACCATGTGTTGCTACCATGCTATGTAGTTGTCTTATGTAGTGTCTCGTCATGATGTGTGTTTTGTCCTATATTTTATTTATTTGTAATCCCTCGTCACACCAGGAGGCATTTTGCCTTTTGTTATGCCATCATTGTAAATAAAAAATTGTTCTTAACTGACTTGCCTAGTTAAATAAAGGTTAAATAAAAAAATTAAAAAAAAACAGCCCGCTCCACCCCTGCTCGCACGTACACACACAACGTCAGTTTATATGGGCACAAGCACTGTTCATGACACAAACTGTTTACACGCATCTTGTTGGTGGAGAGAATTTTGCAGGTTTAAAGCTTATTTTGTGCCAAAGTGCCTTTTAAAGCATGCGAAGTTTTAGTTCGCCACTTACCGAAGCTTTATTGCGCTGTTTAGGTTGTCCATCGAAGGAGTTTAAATAAAGAGCCGGGTTATTTGAATAACATTCAAGGGAAAGAGAGAGTGGACTTGTGTTTATCTTGTGTCTTGGTTAAGAGTGGTCCGCTATTTAGTCGTTTCACAGCAGGGTTTTCTCCTATTTGACTTATTTACACTATCAAGTAGAGAAATGGTACAAATGGACCAACAACATGCTGGTATTTGGTCACTATTTCCTTAAATAGATAAAAGTACATTGATCATTGTATCATGACTATGTGTTACATGTTTCTACCTACTGAATAAGACTGGGAGAATTTTAGGCATCGTGGTGGTACATCCAATAGGACAAGACAACCAGTAAGGGTTAAATATACGTGAGTTAAAAAAACAGACATGCCACTTTTGAAACGTGTCATAGAGGCTATTGTTCAGTAACATAGGCTGACTGACAACACAGAAAAAAATGCTAAATAGAACATAAAGCAGGGTGTCGGCAACAGGCGGGCTGCCAAAACCGGTCCGGGGGTGATTTTAGTTTTAGGTTAAAATTTTTTTTACTAATATCACCAGGAATTAAGCTAAAAATGACTAATTTATTCATACAAATAAAAATGTGTGATCGTGTCTCAATGTAATCGAGGTATGAAATGTTTGCCATTTTCAAATACAATTGGACAAAAATACTATTTTTGGACTTATTTGCAGCGTTCAAATGATAATTATGTTTCGGCCCCCTTACAATTTGCTCAGACAAAAAACATTCCGCGTCTCAATCTAGTTGCTGACCCCTGATAAAAAGTGTTGGTAAAATACACATCCACATAGTTGCTCTGCTCACAACTACACATTGAGGTTGATACACCGTAGTAAAGTAGGTACTGTATTCCCTTCAACCACCCAGAAACAGTATACAGTGTCTCATACTTATTGTTCGTTGGATAAAATGTGCAAAGTAGCGTCTGGAGAAACAGATGAAGCAAAGGATACGACTTCAGTTACATCCGCTCCGTCTCTACTGAGTAGAAATGTACTCTATACTGTCTCTAATTTCCCCTCGGGGATCAATAAAGTATCTATCTATCTTCCATTTGCCTCTCAGGGGAGGTGCCATACAAGGATCAGGATACAAGGGCCACACCCAGGCGTTTATAAGTGTGTGTGTGCTTGCGCAACAAACTTTGTCTCTAGTTAGTAGTTTGTACCTCTGTAAGACTGAGTGCCATGTGATAATCTTTCAAGTTACCTAGCATGTACAGTACATCTGTGTAGTATGTATATCTGTGTCCAGTGGTGCCTGGAGAAGTGGTATACTCTAACTTTACCAAAGATTTCCCAAGCGGCCCGCCCAGGTTGGGGTTGTGGGTTCGATTCCCGGGGCAACCCATACATAAAATGTATGTACGCATGACTAAGTTGCTTAGGATAAAAGTGTCTGCTAAAGGGGATATATTATTATTATAATATACAAATTATATGAGAAAGTGACACACTCTGAATGACCTAAAATGATAAATCCCATATTAGTCTTTCACAGTCTCTACTGTGCAAGTAGGCTAATAGTAGCACTACTATTGAAACATAAATGAGGCTGTCAACTGAGTCAGAAATTCACAGGTAATTGCAAAAAATAATAGTTCAACATTTTAAGCTTAACATTCTGATCTGTTCCGTCAGCCTTATTAATTGATAGGTGTATACCTCCACTACACTACTTTGATATGCATCGTGGGGATTAAGAAGTGAGTATAAACAAAGCCCACTGAAAAATAAGTGGGTATACAGCTTATACCCTCCACTACACCACTGTCTGTGTCTATCTTTTAATATACCTATTATGTACATGTAACTGCCAAAATAAAAGTGGAAAAACGTATATACAAAGTATATTGAAAGCAGGTGCTTCCAAAACAGGTGTGGTTCCTGAGTTAATTAAGCAATTAAAATCCCATCATGCTTAGTGTATAAAATGCTGGGCAGGCCATTATTTTGGCGAACCATGGCAATGCCCCATAGGATGACAATGCCCCCATCCACAGGCCATGAGTGGTCACTGAATGGTTTGATGAGCATGAATACAATGTAAAGCATATGCCATGACCGTCTCAGTCACCAGATCTCAACCAAATTGAGATTCTGGAAGGGCACCCGAGACAGCGTTTTTCATAATCATCAACAAAACATGGAATTTTGTGGAAAGATGGTGTCACGTCCATCCAATAGATTTCCAGATACTTGTAGAATCTACGAAAAAGCCCATTGACGCTGTTCTGGCTCATGCCTTGGAGGCACATGTGCATACTGATAGGACGCATGGGGTGTGAGTAGCTCAGTTTTGTACCGTCAAAACTGTGGTTATACAGTTGAAGTCGGAAGTTTACATACACTTAAATTAAAGTCATTAAAACTAATTTTTCAACCACTCCATAGATTTCATGTTAACAAATTATAGTTTTGGCAAGTCAGTTAGGACATCTACTTTGTGCATGACAAGTAATTCTTCCAACAATTGTTCACAGACAGATTATTTCACTTATGATTCATTATATCACAATTCAAGTGGGTCAGAAGTTTACATACACTAAGTTGACTGTGCCTTTAAACAGCTTGGAAAATTCCAGAAATATGTCATGACTTTAGAAGCTTATGTTAGGCTAATTGAAATCATTTGAGTCAATTGGAGGTGTACCTGTGGATGTATTTCAAGGCCTACCTTCAAACTCAGTGCCTCTTTGCTCGACATCATGGGAAAATCAAAACAAAATCAGCCAAGACCTCAGAAAAAGAATTGTAGACCTCCACAAGTCTGGTTCATCCTTGGGAGCAATTTCCAAACACCTGAAGGTACCACGTTCATCTGTACACGTTCAAACAATAGTACGCAAGTATAAACACCATGGGACCACGCAGCCGTCATACCGCTCAGGAAGGAGACGCGTTCTGTCTCCTACAGATTAAAGTACTTTGGTGCGAAAAGTGCAAATCAATCCCAGAACAACAGCAAAGGAACTTGTGAAGATGCTGGAGGAAACAGGTACAAAAGTATCTATATCCAAGGTAAAACGAGTTCTATATCGACACAACCTGAAAGGCCGCTCAGCAAGGAAGAAGCCACCGCTCCAAAACCGCCATAAAAAAGCCAGACTACGGTTTGCAACTGCACATGTGGACAAAGATTGTACTTTTTGGAGAAATGTACTCTGGTCTGATGAAACAAAAATAGAACTGTTTGGCCATAATGATCATCATTATGTTTGGAGTAAAAAGGGGGAGGCTTGCAAGCCGAAGAACACCATCCCAACCGGGAAGCACGGGGGTGGCAGCATCATGTTGTGGGGATGCTTTGCTGCAAGAGGGACTGGTGCACTTCACAAAATAGATGGTATCATGAGGAAGGAAAAGTATGTGGATATATTGAAGCAACATCTCAAGACATCAGTCAGGAAGTTAAAGCTTGGTCGCAAATGGGTCTTCCAAATGGACAATGATCCCAAGTATAATTCCAAAGTTGTAGCAAAATGGCTTAAGTACAACAAAGTCAAGTTATTGGAGAGGCCATCACAAAGCCCTGACCTCAAGAAATAAAAGCTGAAATAAATCTCTACTATTATTCTGACATTTCACATTCTTAAAATAAAGTGGTGATCCTAACTGACCTAAGACAGGGAATCTTTACTAGGATTAAACGTAAAAAAAAAAACTGAGTTTAAATGTATTTGGCTAAGGTGTATGTCAACTTCCGACTTCAACTGTATGTAAAAAAATCAGACAAAAGTTTAAATCAAGCCTCTAAACTTAAATCAACATATCCCCAAGCAACTGGGAGAGTATGAGCGATCAGTTGTGTACAACAGCGAAGCAATCAGTTGGTAAAACAGCGCAGACAGACCACGGCCTCCTTCAAAGGAAAATACTAAGAGAAACTTGGAGACGCAAACCAGAGTAATGAACACT
This sequence comes from Thymallus thymallus, assembly GCA_023634145.1. Lineage (NCBI taxonomy): Eukaryota > Metazoa > Chordata > Actinopteri > Salmoniformes > Salmonidae > Thymallus > Thymallus thymallus. Next base: position 15,309,657 of record CM042410.1, on the reverse strand, counting down.
TAAATGCTGTCCAGGAAAACAGAGCTGAAACACTCTCAATGCACACCACAACAAACTGCTCCGATCAACAAAAAAAAAAAAGTAGATTGGACCAGCAAGAAAACAGAATGAGATGGGAATATTGTCCTTACCAGAGGATGACCAAAAAGGAAAGGAAAGCCGGGAGGGGGCGGTGGAGAGGGACAAGCTTGGCTTGGGAGAGAAGGAAGAAAGGATTTATGTATACTACAATGTAATTGTACCTATTTTTGTGACTCGCAAAGTTGCTGTAAAATGAATGGGTTCTGGACAAATTAGGAGAGGATGTCAAGTCATCATTATTCCTTGTTTGCCATTATAGATAAGATCCAATGGTGGTTATTAGAGAGAGTGGAGATGGGCTCTATCCGAGGGATTTGGACAGGGTGTCTGGGAAAGCATCAGACACTTCCCTGAAGTATGTGTGGTGCCTCTTCACTCATCTCACTCAAGGTTTTAACGGTCCTTTTTATCACTGAGGGACTTTTTATTTTTCTCGCAGCTGAACGTCTACAGGAGTCGTCAATTATTATTATTTACAACAGAGCCCAGCTCCTGGATTTAGCACACGCAGCGCTGCTGCACCCCAGGGAAAAGTTTGATATTCCGGACGAGTTAAAAAGGCGACGGCGTGGACGTAGGGCGGGATTGAAGTGTAAGGCAAAGCTGAGGAAGTACATGCCGGCTATACAGTCTATCATTATGGGCAATGTGAGATTGCTGCATAACAAGATGGACGAACTTGAGGGTCTTGTCCGTGGGCAAAGGGACTATCAGGAAGCGAGCCTAATGTTTTTTACTGAGACTTGACTGAACGATAACATCCCCATAGAGAACGTCACTATCGGCGGGTTCCGGACCATCAGAGCAGACAGGGATAGCGTTTCTTCTGGTAAGAGCAAGGGTGAGGGGCTGGCTTTATTAGTTAACAACAGATGGTGTAATACGAGCCATATTACTCTTAAGGAAGAGATATGTAGCCCGGACATTGAGCTGTTAGCCTTTAGCCTGAGACCCTACTATTTGCAGAGGGAATTCACGGCGGCCATTGCTGTTATTGTTTACATCCCGCCAGTAGCGGCTTGTCAATAGAGGGCGCTGGGGCGCCGCCCCCATCAAAATTCCAGAATTTTACATGTATACAAAAATAATATAAAAATGAAAATAAATAAATAAATAAAATAGATTACTCATACGATGTGCCGGCTGGTAGTAAGAGCCTCAGCATTTAATAAAAACGGTCTTTAATCGGTTAACTATTTTATATGTTTTTCAATATGTTTCATGGGCGATGGACACCGGACAAATGGATGTCTATCTGAGTCCATAAATCTTCGGGCAGCATGTGACCTGAAGCTGGTCTCTAATTGGTTTCTTAAAGATCCTCCTCCGGGCGCAGGTCGCTGCGTCCCTGGCGAATCAGAATTGGATACATGTTATTTTATCCAATCTGATTGGTTCTCGTCACCTGTCATTCAACTTTACGGTCTTGGCCACTACTGCAAGTGCGCGGGCGACACCGACACACCGTCACTCTGAGTCCGCCAAAACCTTGCTAGGCTGATCACTTTCGTAGAGATAAATGGCAGCAGTTAAACCAAATTCTGTAATTAATTTACAAACAAATCCTTTCACAAGGCGTTCGCTGGATGAAAAAAAAAAAAAGGATAAAGGATCTCGGACCGGACCAACCCGATTTACAAATCCAGCAGCAGGCCAGTGACAGAGGACGAAGCTACACCCGGAGCTTCACCCGCGCTTGTTATGAGAAACGGAGGTGGCTGGCTGGATGTGATGTTAGCAATGCCCTTTTTTGCTTTCCCTGTCTTTTATTTCAAAGTGTCAGCACTGAAGTTGTGGACAACGGGGGTAAGAGACCTCAAACATCTATCTGAAAAATGCAAACGTCATGACAGTAGCCGCAGCAATCTTGATAAAAGCATGAAACTAACGTTTTTGGGCAGAGTTAGCATTGCTGAAAAACTAGATGAAGGCTACAGGATTGGCATTAGAAGGCACAACGAAGAGGTGACAAAACGTTCTCATTACCACACCCATGACCACAGCTGAAGCTGAGAGGTGCTTCTCAACCTTGAAAAGAATAACAACTTTTCTCAGAAACACCATGACCCAGGAGAGGCTGAATGCACTGGCATTGCTGTCCATGGAAAAGAGACTTGTTACTGAGATGACTGACTTTAAATCAGTCATTGAGAAATTTGCTGGCCAGAAAGAAAGGAGAGCAAAATGTATGTTCAAGTTGTCAACATGCTACTCTGTTGCTGTTTGTTTTTTTTTTTGTTTTTTTTTTTCTCATTCAGTTTTATGTGGGAAAGGAATGTGTAAAAAGATAAAAGTGCAGACACTGTTTTCTCTTTAATGCTTGAATTTATACTTTTATTTGTCTGTATAATAAAAATGTGTTATAAAAAAAAAAAAAAAAAAAAGTAGTCAACTTGCTTTTTGGTACTGCATGCGCCCCCCAAAAATAATTATCACCAGCCATCACTGCATCCCGCCCTCCGCTGACGCAAACACAGCGTGTGACGTCATCCACTCTGTTATCGCGAGGTTACAGACAGCACATCCCAGTGCTTTCTTTGCCATTTCGGGGGATTTTAACCATGCATCTCTCTTCAAAGCATCCCACGTTCAAACAGTTCGTGAAGTGCCCAACCAGGAGTAATAAAACTCTGGACTTGTTATATGCTAATGTGAAGGACGCATACAACTCCACTGTACTCCCTCCCCTCGGTAGATCGGATCACAACCTTGTCCACCTCACCCCACTCTGCAGGCCCTTGGTCCAACAGCAGCCTGCGACCACTAGGACCATTAGGAGATGGTCCCCGGAGGCGAATGAGGCCCTACAGGACTGCTTTGAAACAACAGACTGGGATGTGCTCTGTGAGGCTCATGGGGAGGACATCGATGGACTTACTGACTGCATAACGGACTATATAAATTTTTGTGTAGACAACACTGTACCCACCAGGAAGGTACGCTGTTTTTCAAATAATAAACCCTGGGTCACCAGCGACCTGAAGGCCCTGCTGAATGAGAAGAAGAGGGCCTTCATGGAGAAGGACAAATTGAAATGCGTCCAGAGGGAGCTGAATTTGCGGATTGCTGAGAGGAAGAAAGGGTATAAGGAGAAGATGGAGGACAAGCTGAGGCAGAGCCAGGTGAGAGAGGTGTGGAAGGGTATGAGAAATATTACTGGCTTCAAATAGTCAAACAGTGGGCAGATGGAGGGGACCCAGGACAGAGCCAATGAGCTGAACCAATTTTTTAACAGGTTCAATACTGGCCTTGTCCACCTCCCTTCCAGCTCCCCAGGCCACACACCCTCACGGCTGTCCCACCCCCACTTTGCTCACAACACCTCTGAGACAATCAGCGACCCCACCTCCACCCCTGCTCCCTCTGGACAGATCCTCAACACCCCCTTTCCCCCCACCTGGGCTGACTTTCACCACCAACCAAGTGAAGAACGAGCTGGAGAGACTACATCAGTGGAAAGCGGCGGGCCCTGATGGCATCAGCCCAAGGGTGCTTAGGGTCTGTGCTGACCAACTGTGTGGAATACTCCAGCGTCTCTTCAACCTTAGCCTGAGCCAAGAAAGGGTCCCTGTGCTGTGGAAAACATCCTGCCTCGTCCCAGTGCCCAAGAAGGCAAACCCCACTGTCCTGAATGACTTTAGACCTGTAGCGCTAACATCCCACATCATGAAGACCCTGGAAAGGTTAGTCCTCTCTCACCTCAGACCCCTGGTGTGTACATCACTGGACCCCCTGCAGTTCGCAACACCTGAGGGCCTATTCTCACCTGGACAATGCAGGTTACACTGTGAGAGTTATGTTTTTTGACTTCTCCAGTGCCTTCAACACCATTCAGCCCCTGCTACTGGGTGAGAAGATGAAGAGGATGAAAGTGGAAGCACCCTTAGTCTCCTGGGTCACGGACTACCTGACCGGTAGGCCACAATTTGTGTGACTACAGAGCTGTGTCAGAACGGGCAGTGAGCAACACAGGGGCCCCCCAGGGAACTGTCCTGTCCCCCTTCCTGTTCACCCTCTACACCTCAGACATAACTCTGAAACATGCCACCTACAGAAGTTCTCGGATGACTCTGCAATTGTAGGGTGCATCGGCGGGGGGGGGGCAGGAGGAGGAGTACAATCAGTGACTTTTTGTTGCGGTGTGAGCAGAACCCCCTTCAGCTCAACATCAGCAAAACAAAGGAGATGGTGGTGGACTTCAGGAGAACCAAGGCACAACTGACTGCAGTCCCTATACAGAGGATGGATGTGGAAATGGTTGGGTCATACAAGTTCCTGGGAGTCCATATGGACAACAGGCAGGAATGGGCTGGTAACACCGGGGCCCTGTACAAAAAGGGCCAGAGCCGACTCAGGTCCTTCAACGTGTGCAGTAAACTAATGCATACCTTCTACCAGTCTGTGGTCAAGGTATCTTTTTTGCAGTGGTGTGCTGGGGAGCCAACATAAAAGCCGGTGATGCTTCTCTGGTAAATAAGCTGATCAGGAAGGCTAGCTCTGTCCTGGGGATGAGCCTTGACACTCTAGAGGAGTTGGCAGAGAAGCGGATCCTGGCCAAACTGCTGGCCATCATGGACAACATCACCCACCCTCTGCATGCCATGGTTATGACGCAGAGGAGCACCTTCAGTCACAGACTGATCCCACCACGGTGTGCCATAGAGCGCTACAGGAGATCCTTCCTGCCGGCGGCTATTAGACTATTTAATGCCTCACTGGAGTGCCGTGCCGTCGGCAACACAGACCTGGAACTGTTGGGGTGTTAGGACCTAGCTTAACAATTGTGCATCCATCCGTGAGTAACTCTGGTCTGTAATCGCTCATTCACTCAGGACTTATTTATTCATTCAGGTCTGTATATACTTACTCATGTACAGTTTTTATATCATATCACGTGCAATATTGCAAGTAATTCTTGGACTTAACTTACGTGGTCATTCACTCAGGAATGCATTTTAGTATCCTGTCAGTCGTATCTTTTTTCATTGCTTTTAGTATATCTAATGTGCAATACGTGCAGTTATCTGTAATTAAACCCTGCGCACTAAGGACTGTATTAAGGGAATTACTATTATTGCCACAAATTATATCATACACACATTTAGCTATTTTTTTAACTATTCCTGTCATTTACCTGTACAGTTAATTTAACCATGCTAAATTTTCACTTACCTGTTCATTTAACCAGTATGTCTATTAAGGAAACTATTATTACCCTCACTCATAATATATGCATTTCTAGCTATTGAAGTATTTCTCTGCCATCGACCTGTATAGTATAGTTAACCATGCACCATCCGCCAATGTATAGTGTACATATTCAGCCAACCACCCATACTATGCAATGTCATTTTATAGCTTTTTTAGCACTCCAGACTTCTTGTATTTCTATACTTTTTCATACTGACGCTCTATGTATCATGTATCGTGCATCTGTCTTTTGTGTATTTTCGTTCTGGCATTTTTTTTATTGACCCCCGGGGATCAATAAAGTCTATCTATCTATCTATAATAACTGTACCATCTAAACAGCTGTTAAATATATTATTCATAACCAAAACTATTGTATTTTCAGCAGTTTGAAGCTGGTGTACAAAACCCAAAGTAAAAAATGCAAAAAACAAAAAATTTAAAAACGTGAAGCATAGAAAGAGCAAATAGAACATATCTACTGCTTCTTAGACTTGCTTTCAATGAAAATGATAGATCTATAACTCATATTTGTTTGTGCATATTTGTTCATTTTGTCAGGTCGCTCAAAAGTTACATATTGCAGCTTTAAGTGGCAGTCTTTCGCCAACGTATTTACAGTGACATAATCCAGTCTTTTGGTACATTAGGAGACGAGTTGGCGTTTATAAGCCCTAAAAAGACACAGTGCCTCAAAGTACAAAGAAGTACTTGCTTTATGTTTTTGTGTGTTCTCCGGTAAAAGTTTGCTCAGACTACATGTTCACACGTTCTAGATCATTGGAGACAGATGCGGTGGGAACATGTGGGTCTGGGTAGGTGTGATGTCATTGATGTTTGTGTGCATCTATCGGTCGTCTTTTTTCTGTATGTCTATATTGTTTGAAAAATGTAATTGAATCGTACAAAACAGTGAAGCTATTCTGGCTCTTGGTGGCCCAACGCCCTATTAAGACACTTCTGTTGGTGTTTTCCTTTATTTTGGCAGTTACCTGTATGTCTGACTGTGTCTATCTTTTAAGATACCTAGTATGTATGTCTGTGTCTATTGTCTACTGTATGTACTGTACTCTACTGTATGTGCAAGTCTACATCCTCATCTCAGGTGGTGAACTTCTTGCGTGGCAGGTAGGCGTTAGTGATCTGGTTCATGACCACCAAGGTTGGGAACAGAGGCAGCAGCAGGAAGGCGTACCACACCACCCCCTTCACCGTGGCCTGGAACCAGTCCGAAAACATAGCCGACACCACAGTCACAATCGCCAGCAGGTACACCACCAGGCCACAGGTGGTGTGGTAGAGCTTGAGCCGCAGCGGGGACAGCTTGAGCAGCTTGGGGAAGAGGAGGCAGATGCCGCAGGCGGCCTGGAGGACAGTGGCAGCCAGGGTGCCAATCCCCAACAGGCTGTGCCAGGTGGCCAGGTGAGGGCTCTCTGACACGTTCTTGCTGGCCACCATGAAGCCCACACCGGTGGCTGCAGCCAATAGGGCCAGGGCCTGGATGAACCAGTGCAGACAGACTTTACCCTTCCGGGCCTTGAAGCAGAATGGAGTCCCCTCGGGCGAGAAGAGGAGGATCCCCTCGGTCAGGCACAGGAGGTACTGAGAGAGGAGAAGACAATCAGAGGATAATCAGAGGGTTAAGAATTGGAGGAGAGGATGAGGGAGGAAATGGGCCGAACAGGAGAGATTAAATCACCCTTAAACTTTGAATTTCTTCACTCTGATGTTACCTCAACCTGTTTGTGTATGTAAGTGTTAAAGGTAGGGAGGGAGAGAGAGGAAGACATTTGTTGTGCATCTCTGTAGGGTCAGGAGTTCATGCTATGAATAAGCCAGTAAGAGACAAGAGGACGGCTGGATCTATGAATGCTGTCCAACGCACAGACAGAGGCTTTAACACCGAGAGACAATTGACAGGGTTGTTACGTACAGTTGAAATCGGAAGTTTACATACACTTAGGTTGAAGTCATGAAAACTAATTTTTCAACCACTCCACAGATTTCATGTTAACAAACTATAGTTTTGGCAAGTCAGTTAGGACATCTACTTTGTGCATGACAAGTAATTCTTCCAGCAATTGTTTACAGACAGATTATTTCACTATATCACAATTCCAGTGGGTCAGAAGTTTACATACACTAAGTTGACTGTGCCTTTAAAGAGCTTGGAAAATTCCAGAAAATGATGTCATGGCTTTAGAAGCTTCTTATATGCTAATTGACATAATTTGGAGGTGTACCTGTGGATGTATTTCAAGGCCTACCTTCAAACTCAGTGCCTATTTGCTCGACATCATGGGAAAATCAAAGCAAATCAGCCAAGACCTCAGAAGTCCACAAGTCTGGTTCATCCTTGGGACCAATTTCCAAACGCCTGACGGTACCACGTTCATCTGTACAAACAATAGTATGCAAGTATAAACACCATGGGACCACGCAGCCATCATAATGAGCGTACTTTTGTGCGAAAAGTGCAAATCAATCCCAGAACAACAGCAAAGGACCTTGTGAAGATGCTGGAGGAAACAGGTACAAAAGTATCTATATCCAAGGTAAAACGAGTCCTATATCGACACAACCTGAAAGGCCGCTCAGCAAGGAAGAAGCTGCCGCTCCAAAACCGCCATAAGAAAGCCAGACTACGGTTTACAACTGCACATGGGGACAAAGATCTTACTTTTTGGAGAAATGTACTCTGGTCTGATGAAACAAAAATAGAACTGTTTGGCCATAATGACCATCATTATGTTTGGAGGAAAAAGGGGGGGGGGGGGGGGGGCTTGCAAGCCGAAGAACACCATCCCAACCAGGAAGCACGGGGGTGGCAGCATCATGTTTTGAGGATGCTTTGCTGCAGGAGGGAATGGTGCACTTCAAAATAGATGGCATCATGAGGAAGGAAAATGATGTGGATATATTGAAGCAACATCTCAAGACATCAGTCAGGAAGTTAAAGCTTGGTCGCAAATGGGTCTTCCAAATGGACAATGACCCCAACCGTACTTCCAAAGTGGTGGCAAAATAGCTTAAGGACAACAAAGTCAAGGTATTGGAGTGGCCATCACAAAGCCCTGACCTCAATCCTATATAAAATTTGTGGGCAGAACTGAACTGAAAAAGCGTGTGCGAGCAAGGAGGCCTACAAACCTGACTCAGTTGCACCAGTTCTGTTAGGAGGAATGGGCCAAAATTCACCCAACTTATTGTGGGAAGCTTGTGGAAGGCTACCCGAAACATTTGACCCAAGTTAAACAATTTAAAGGCAATGCTACCATATACTAATTGAGTGTATGTAAACTTCTGACCCACTGGGAATGTGATGAAAGAAATAAAAGCGGAATTAAATCACTCTACTATTATTCTGCGATTTCACATTCTTAAAACAAAGTGGTGATCCTAACTGACCTAAGACAGGGGATTTTTACTAAGAATAAAATGTCAGGAATTTTGAAAAACTGAGTTGAAATGTATTTGGCCAAGGTGTATGTAAACTTATGACTTCAACTGTATGTGTGTATGTTGTCAGTGTGAGAGGGGGAGAGAGAGTGTAGGAAGGAATCTCTTGTGGTCGGGAAATAATGTTAGAGATTTCTTAGAAAGCTGTGTCAGTTCTGCCCAGTAAATGTCATCTGCAACCTATATTCAGCAGTGCCCCACTAAACAGTGGTGGGGTGACCGCTTTATTATTGTTATACATTAATTGTAATTAATATTTTTTATACCTCGAACTGGCACGTCAGTTAAGAACAAATTCGTATTTACAATGACGGCCTAGGAACAGTGGGTTAACTGCCTTGTTCAGGTGCAGAACAACAGATGTTTACCTTGTCAGCTCCGGGATTCGATCCAGCAACCTTTCAGTTATGGGCCCAACGCTCTAACCACTCAGTTACCTGCCGCCCCAACAGTATTAATGACATATACCAATGATACATTCATGATATAAATCCTGGATTGCTGATGCTATGCATTGGCCATTGAGTCTTTGAAGCCACAGGTCAGCTATATTTGCAATCCCCAGTTGGAGCAGTATTCTACAGTACTTCAATTAAAATGTTTCAAAGACAGAATTACATGTATTTACGTATTTGTTGTTGTAGTGGGGACATTTTGGAAGCTATAGAAATTAATGTATTAATGTTATAATTTAAAAGTATGCAATAGGGTGTCTGTAATAGAATAAACATGTCAAAAACAAAATGTAAACATGAATAAATTCATTTTATAGCTTCCAAAACCGTTTTTACAATGGAGGAGTACCAAGATGGCTGCACGGTGGGGTCAATATAGCGCCCCGTCAGTCATCCAAGGTTTATACACATCATTGATATACAGCGCCTTCAGAAAGTATACACACCCTTCCACTTTTTCCACATGTTGTTATGTTACAGTCTGAATTTAAAATGGATTCAATTGAGATTGTGTTACTGGCCTACATACAATACCTCATAATGTCAAAGTGAAAATATTATCTTAGAAATGTTTACAAATTAATTAAAAATGAAAAGCTGAAATGTCTCCAGTCAATCATATTCAACCCCTTTGTTATGGCAAGCCTAAATAGCTTCTACCTCCAAGCCATAAGACTGCAGAACAATTAATCACTGTATATTATCTATGCATAGTCACTTTACAAATGACCTTGACTAACCTGTACCCCCGTACATTGACTCTGTACCAGTACCCCCTGTATATAGCCTTGTTAATGTTATGTACATATAATGTTACTTTTTGTTTTATTAAATTTGTATACTTTAGTTTATTTAGTAAACATTTTCTTAACTCTATTTATTGAACTGCATTGTTGGTTAAGGGCTTGTAAGGAAGCATTTCACAGTAAGGTCTACACCTGTTGTATTCGGCATATGTGACAAATACAATTTGAGATGGGTGAGAGAAAAAAATATTTAATCCATTTTGAATTCAGGCTGTAACACAGAATGTGGAATAAGTCAAGGGGAATGAATACTTTCTGAAGGTACTGAATACCATTTTTACATTTTAGTCATTTAGCAGACACTCTTATCCACAAACACATACGCATTGATTCTTGAAGAATATAACTTATTAATGCCTCATGAACTTTCGTAACCCATAGAACTTAATATAAGCTTGTTTTACTCCAATGTTTGTAAATAAAGTAAATGTAAACAAATACTACCAAGTTAGAATAGAACATCTCCTGGTAACAGGAGGGCTAAGGGTGTACGTGCCTTTCACCCCTCTGTTCCACACTGTTCTACCCATTATTAAAGAGAGAGGGGGGGGAATATATAAATAAGTAGAGAGAGAGAGAGCGAAAGAGAGAGAGGTGGATTTATAATTCCTCCGCAGCCAGTCATAGAGCTTAATCTCCCATAGTGACATTACCGAAGACTAGAAGTAGCTGGTATTTTGGTATAGTGGTACACTACTGCCAGTGTTTGTGTGTGTGTGTCATGTTTGTGTCACCAGGATCACTTACTGCGATAGACATACAAACAGGATGCCAGGAAAAGAGACCTGAAACACAGATGCATTGTTTAAACGTCAAAATGTAGGTTACTACTGCAGTCATCAACCCAGTCCTTGGAATCAATGCTTTGCTGGTTTTTGTTCCAGCCCAGAACCAGAACAGCACTCTGATAATTGATCAACTGATACTTGAGGTCCCCAGGCTTGCAGGTTTTGTGCTGAAGAAAGGTTAGGATGTCATGTCAATAGGCCAACCAATTACTGTTGTATGACGACAGTATAGTAAGTAGTGACAGACAACATGCAGAAGAGAACTCACTTGTTCCAGGGCGGGACAGCAGGGAAATCAGCACAGTGAGACCCAAGGCAATGACATGGGCAGCGATCACGGCGACCCTCCGCATCCACACATGGAGCCAGAACTCTCTCATCCCCAGCCCCTCGACGACCGCACTGTACTCCACATCAGCCCGCATCTTCCCTCGGCGGCCGGCTACCTGAGAGCATTCAGGCTGACTGTACAATGTCAAACCGACGGTCTGTATACAGTTGCAGATACATGGCAAATATTAATCTCAAACTATGGTCAGTTGTCCTTCTTGAACCGTTTGCGCCAGTCTACCTGTGACCGCGCTGGGGAAGTTTGCCCTGCAACAATGTAGCAAAATGTATCACAAACAAACTGTTGTCCAAAACATCACAAGAAAACGATGTCGCGAATGGATAGATATGCAGTCTCTCCAAAGGATTAGTCGACACTCGACAGTAAATCCCCTCCCGTTTAAGACATAGAACAGCAGCGTTTTCCTGTTCTGCACCTCCGTACACTAAATCAAATTCCAAGCCGGCCGGTTTCATTCCGAGACATCCCGCAGATAATTTAGTTTTAAATCTAGCAGATACTTTTAGTCCTGCGCACCTGCAATGATACTGTACTACTACAGGTTCAAGTCGATCAGGTGGGTTCTTCAATCAACTTCCTGGGTAGGACCAATTGGTGGATGAGACATTTTACAGGTTTCCACTAGATAGCACAGCCATAAAGTCAAAATGGCTATATCGTAAAAAATCATTAACGAAAACAAAAATGAGTTTTTTGGTCTTAATTTGAGATTAAGGTTTGCATTGTGGTTAAGCTTCGGTGTCAAATCAATTTTAAGAAGATAAAATGTAGAAATGGGCGGGGTTTATGACTATGGCAACTAGTGACGACCTTTTAGAGAGAGGCTAGGAAAAAAACTGCGACGTCAGACAAAAAAATTCCACCCAGACCTCAGATCAGGGAGACATCCGATATCTCCAGCAGCATGAGCCGGTATCCGAAGAGCGCGCATTGCCCTAATTGGACGCACTCGTTATAATAATTGTATAAAAAAACGTAGCGGTTAATATGAACGAGAATTAGTAAAATGTGTCTATACCATTTAAAAAAACACAACCTCTAACTCATAGCTCTTAAAAGGGAGTGTCACAAATTTGAATTAAAGGAATGCGGTCCATTGAGGGATAATATGCTACCTGAGCGCTCCTTGTTCCACCTAGGTGTGTAGGCTACCCTACCGGTCTGTCACTACTAAATATACTGGCGTCATACAACAGTAATTAGACAATACTGCCATGCTTGTATAAAAGAAGCTGGTATTTGGGACACAGGAGTATCTGTCTGGTCAGCTGATATTCAAGCAGGGGTAGTTTAGTGATCTGGTATATCTCTCCTCCTATACCAGCCTCATAATAAATGAAAGGCCACAACTTCAAGCAAGTGTAAAGGATATTTTTAATCCATTTTAATAAACCAACATATTTATTTAGCAGCATAACCAGAAGGTCTTGAGGTATTTCTAAATTCATACACAGAAATTCACGTGTCCAGCACACACTCACCAACAGCAGCAAACTCACATACACACCCACAGATACACACCCAACTCAGGAACTGAACAACACATAACTCATACTGTACTGGTCGTAAGAACTCTCTCTCTCTCACACACACCTACCTGTACACTCATACTCTCATATAGGAGTCAATAGATCTACGCACCTGCACACACACAAACATTGGCTTGAATATCCAGTCACACTCACACACATCTCTTGAGTCCTGTAGCCACAGTCTGAGGCATGATGTCTGACAGCGCAGGCAGGGTTGACTCCCTCAGTGGCTTGTAAGGCAGGCACTCTTAATGGTGCAGTTTTGGCTGTGGATAGAGCAGGAAGATGACAGTCAAATGGCTGCTTTACAGTCACAAAAACTAGGATAACATTACATACAATGTAATTTGTATCATATGTAGATTACATATTCCTAATAAAATTGTAAATTGTAACATATTACTTAGGAATAACAACTGCCTCAACCCACCTTCTGTGTGCCCATTTTCTTCTCCACCCCGCCAGGCAGTGCTCCCCCCTTACTGTCCTTCCAGGGGTAGAAATTGGAGCGAGGGGAGGAGGGCAGGCGGTGCGGTTTGGAGGGGGGAGAGGGTTCACTGCTGCCCTTGCGTTTCTTCCCCAGCCCCCTGTGCTCGTACCCCGTCGCCCCCCTCCCGTGCAGTCCTGAGTCCCCCCCGCGGAAGTTAGGGTCGGGTGGGGAGGAAGAGTGTCCACAGGGTGGGTGTGTCCGTTTAAACGCCCAGGCAGCCGCTGGCGAATGGGGCTCCGAGGGGGATGGCTGGGGGCGGGGTTTGCTGCTGGGGGAGAGCGTGCCATTGGTCTGGCTGTGAGGGGTGGGCGGGGCGGTCTTAGAGGAAGTGGATGGGGGCCGTCCCCGGTCCTGGAGGATGATAGAGTTCCTGTCTGGGCCGGAGTACTCACCCTCCTGTGACGGGGCTTTATGTTTACGGAGTGCTGTGGCGGCAGCAGTAGCAGCCTCCTCTCTGAGTCTCAGTTGCTGCTTGCTGGGTCGCCCCACCGGGTTCTTGGGCCTCCCGGAACCTGGCGGCCGCCCTAGACCTGCCTGACGGACAGGAGGGGGCGCATGGGCTACAATATGGCTGCCACTGGCACTAGAATTCTCTGATTGTTTAATGGCTGTGGAGTGGGAAGAGATTTGTAGGCGTGTCTCCCTCCCTGGTCTGTGGGAGGAAGAGAAGGAAGGCCTGAGGGACGGGGTGGTTCTGTGGCTTCCTGTCCTGACTTTAGAATGTAAAGAAGAAGAGAAGGATGAGGAGGAGGGGGGAGAGGAGATGCTCTTTGCAGAGGGACTTTGGGACTGGAGGTCTGACGCTTGAGGTATTTTCCTGCAGAGAGAAAATATATCTGTATTAGATCCAGACAGAAAACTAGTCCAGAGAGGAAACACTGAGGAAAACATCACTCAAACAGCACTATGTAGCTGTTATGCCAAACTGCTACACCAGCAGACCTTGTATAGTTACCACAGGACACACATTGAAAGAAATCTTACTTCCAGAGGTGTGCACTGATGTGCTGCTCCACCATGGCATTGAGAGCCGACCGAAGGTGGTGGAGCCGCCGGTCAAAAGTGTACACACCATGACCCATCACATGACTGCCAAATGAACACCCCTAAGTAGAGGAGAAGATACAGAGCATGGGGTGTTAGGGGAGTGATAACACAGGCAGTGTTGGCAACATCCCTGCGTTCTACAGCTGTCAAAAGGTCACCATACTTCAGTGATAACACTAGAGTGGTTGTTGACATCCTGTAATCTTACCGCGGCTGGTTTGGGGTGGCAAGACGACGAGGGGTATTCGATTGGTTCCTCAGGCCCCTCTCCGTCACTCTCATCGCTGGAAATGCGCCCATGGTTGACGGGTGATGGGGCGTGGGTGCAACCCTCCTCTTGACGAGGTTTGTCCTCCTCTGGAGCGCTCTCTGAAGAAGCCCTGGACCGACTGAACACATACATTAATATTTTGTCCACATCTACCACAAGTAGGTACCGCAATTACCTTTACTATGATTTGACCACAGCTGATAACATTAGTCCCCCACCTGAAGGCAGGGTTGTTGGTGAGGGGCCTCCTGCAGTGGGGTGGTGCTGGGGGGTCCCTGTGGGCCTCTGGGCTGGGGGACCGGACTGAGCCACTCCCCTCCTGGGTCTGACCCCCCCGTTCACGGATCCGGACCCCCGTCTTCAGCTCGGTCACCAGCTGGTCAAAGTTTTTACTCCGACCAGAAACCTTCCTCCGCTGGTGAATAGAGTGAATCTAAGGAGAAGAGAAAGAGACAAAAACAACTATACATTAATAGTTGATTTGTTTATAACATGTCTGTTTCTTACACAAAAGGTGCTTGTACAAAGACTTGGTCAACTAAAAAAATGACTTTTTTTTTTTTAATCAAAATTAAATTAAATCAGCCTGTGCTTCTCATCCAAATAGACATGATAAAATTGTTCTAGTGCAGTGAATAAATGGGTGATCCTGTCCAACCGCAATATAGTTCACAAATGTTAGGATATTGGTAAATCTGTTCTCTCGTCAACACATTCTGAGGCATAGATGGATCTGAGACATGGTGGAAGTCATTTCCATTGAACTGTGCTGCTAGAGATGACCTGAATCACACATAACATACACCTGAAACTATCTGTTCAGAGCAGCACAACGGTTGGGGGATGAGGTGAGTGACAAACTATCAGGAAAGAGATAATTTGAAGGAAACAAGCATCAGAAGACCTGGCTTTGGTACCTCCAAGGGGACAGGAAACTATAGCCTAAACCATCATGAGAGATCTGTAGAAAGCATTTAAAGAGAGGCAACATTTAATGAACAATATGTCAGTATAACAGGTGATGGCAATATATTGCTGTATCAAATAGTCATGGTAAAGAGATTAAGAAAGATACAGTGTGGGCATCTGAACGAGAAGCGAGGGAGGGAAGCCTTATATTCTTTCCTTTCTCTTTCCATTTCCTGTAAATGGGGTTCTCTGCTCCTGCCTATGCGTGACCCCTCTTTGCACTGAGAGACACGGCCGGGTTCCTCTTTTAGACAGCCTGCGCCACACACACAGCCTCTTCCTGTGCTCTCAGCTCTAGACAGCGGCCATGTGAGTACTTTACAAAAGCCTCATCTTAATTTGACGTAACCACTGATCTATGGGTGAAAGTAAGGTTTGTACTACTTTGACGTCACCTTCCTAGTCATGTCAGATCAGGGATTTTAATAAGGAAACAAGGAGGTAGTTTCTCTTTGACAAGAACTACATCAGGGCTCCTGGACTAGGGGTCATATTCAATACCACAATGTCCTCAATGCCCTAAACAAAATACCCCTTCCCTTATATGGCAAACTTTTCAAATACTAAGGCAACACCACATTACGATGCAACTTGATATTTAGACGCCAAGTGTATTTTGCTGCCATAGCAACAAATAGCTGAAGTGTAGACAACAGGAGAGACCGGTGAGAGAAAGAGAAAGTAAAATGGAGAGAAATTAGTCATCCTCATAATTCAAAAGGGGCACTCCACAATTAGGCCTACTAGTAATGTCATCCATTTTTTGTTTAAAACACCAAGAAGTGTAATGAATGACATCGACATTCGGTTTACACTTGTAATCTGAAATGATGCATCCACTGTTCGCGCGCATCTCGGTCACTCGCCTCTGCCGTTGCAAAATATAACTTATCGTTGAACCACCTCGCATTTTGGAGCGCTTTTCAGTACATTTGCAAATTTTTCATGCGGTTGACATGTGGTAATGACAAATAATAGTGCAACAGCCAACAGTTGTAATTTTTGTTTTAGGCTCATGTTCAAATGGTACAGCGTACCCCACTATTTATTTTATCAGTACTCTGTCCTGGACCAACTTACTTTCACCCCCAGTGTTGCCAATTTAGCGACTCACTATATTTAGCGAGTTCAGACCCCTCCAGCGAGTTTTATTTGTAAATGAAGCTAGCGACAAATTCTGCTCCTTTTCAGGCTGCCTTGGGGGAGTTGATAGCATTTAGAGACTTTTCCCACTAAATTCTGCTGCAAACGAGTGTGAGAAGCTGTCTGTGCAACAGAAGTCACAGCAGCAACGGTGCACACACAGGCCGAGAAGAGCAATGACGGGGATGCTGCAGGAGAGAGGTCAAATACACTTTGTCGTTGCTGGCACAAGAAGAGAAGACACTGGGATAGAGGAGGAAGATGAGAGTTTATATAAGAGGGTGAGTGTGAACTTACATTGCAGGTCAGGAGACGAGTGCAGACTTTCTTTCTCTCAGAGTCCAGTACTCCACAGTGCTTGTCTAGATCACACTCTCTCCCTGGAGATGACAGGAACAGAAGAGTGTCTTAATAGCAATCATAAATCCGACGGCTGTGACTCAATATTCTACACTAGCTTCCTTTCCTTGTGTCCTTTCCTCTTTGATCACTAGTCTGGTAAGACAAAATGTCACTATATTTGAACATTCTTCTAGTCAAGATACTCTTGACCCAACAAATGGGCTCAGATAGGAGGTGACCCAAGCCTGCATGAATTACGGTCAAAATAAATAAAGACTCACTGGAGGCCACTTTGTTGTAAGGTCTTGGTCCACGGAGATTGCCAGTGAGGGTAGGGACCGATATGGCCTCCTTCCTCTGGGTGTGTGTCCTCTCACTGGTGGACGGCCGGCTGGGCGGGCTGGGGGATGGCCGGCCGGGTGCGGTGCCTCCGTGGGGCCAGGGTGGGTCTCTGAGGGAGGGGGGTGGAGAGCTCAGGGGAGGAGACAGGGGTGGAGGCTGCTTGAACACGGTTGATTCAGAGTGACCGCTGTGAGGGCTCTTATCTATGGGGGAGTGGCTGAAGGGACAAGAGAGCGAGTGAGAACATGGTCAGATGTTTAAAACATGGAAATGAATCATCAGAATACATTTGAAAATAAATCTCACAGATTATTATGGATACAATAAGATGGTTTTCACCATGGAAAATAAAGGCCACCCCTATCCTCCAATCCCCCCTCTTACTCAACCACCACCTTTGATCCATCTAGCCCTTCCCTCTTACCGTACTCCTTCCTTGGGGGGCTTGGTGTGTCTGAACTGTGGGGGTGTGGATGGGGATGGGGGGGCTGCTCTTGGTGCCCCGGTCCCTTGCCCCCTCCCTTCCCAGGTTGAGGTTGCGTGGGCGGAGGAAGGAGAGTGGCTATGGCGGGGGCGCTGCTGGGGTGCTGGAAGGGGAGAGCGGAGGCGGGCGTACAGTTTGCTCGGGGGGCCGTGTCTCCTCTCACAATGCTTCTCAAAGGCCTGGGGCTTGACCACCTGGCCACAGTGGCTACACACCACCAAGTAGAAGTCATCTTGGCCCGGGTAGTGGCCGAAGATGGACATGTCTGGGGGGGCAAGAGGAGGAACAGGAGGTGAGAAATCACACAGGATGTATAGATGTGTATGTATAGATACAAACACACATCACAGTGTCCACCTCTTTCTGTGACACACAGGGACAAAAGCAGGCAGACAAATACACACACATGGCAGCGTCTGTCAGACAGCTGCTGCTGCAGACAGCCAGGCTGGTTGCCAGAGGGCACCTGGGTACAGAGACACTCTGGAAGGCAGCAACCCCACCCTGTGCCCCCCAACCCCACACCACATTCATCTCTTAAGACAAGACACCCACAAGCACGAGAGGAAGAGGAGCTAAATCTGGAGACACACACACACGTTGTGCTGCAGAGGCATGTTCAGATGTGGCTAGTTTGGGGACCCGGATTAGTAACGTTAGAGACAAATCTAAACCTAAGTATGAAGGATGTAATCTTACAAGTGTTCCAAAAAATACTTACCTTCCTTCCTAAGAGACATTGCCTCGGCTACTTTCTTCCCATTCTTGCTACAGTCATCTCCATCGGAGCCTGAAAACAAGAGACTGACTGAGGTGTACATACAGGATACGCATGCAAGGCTTGTCTAGTAAGCTTTGGGTGCATCTCAATAGAGGTGGTTCCTCCATTACATCTTATTTTGATCCCCAATGATCTGAAAGGCAGATCAAGTGAAAACAACAAGGAAGACAAACAATTTGCCAGTCCAGTTCTTCTATATCAGTGGATAAGGGCAGCAGAGATCAGGGAAACAGTATTGAGATTCATCCCCGTGTCTGTGTTGACTAGACAGGAAGTCAGGAGCAGAACCTGTACCTCTGGTCTCACAACTGGCACACAGATCACAGAGATAAGCATCGGGTACAGGTTCCATACAGAATGTATATATGGGAATTCCCTTTCAGTGTGGATGTTCATTAACAATTGCGACCCCAACGTCTGGTAGTTGATTTAGGCTACGAAAATGGTGTTCATTTTGTGGAAGAGAATTGCTGGTTTATAAGAAAGTCACGGGAGAGTAGAACTTGGAGAGGTGCCTGACAATGAATGAGCACACACACACACACACTTGGAGCTCTGAAGACACGGATCTCGTCAGGAAAATCAAAAATGTAATTGTGCCTCGAATACAAAAAAACGGTTGTTTTAGAAGGTTCACATCCCCATTCAATTAATCGACAATGGCTAAAAATTCGCCGTGAAAACTTGATTACCTAAATGTTACATGGCAACAGCATCAGACTCCTCCTTCGTCGCCGGTGTCTGTATCATCCTGCTAGCATTATTACCGTAGCTTCATTGCTAATACAACTAGCTAGTTTTCCATGACAAGAAGTTGCTCGCCCAACCATCCCTACAACTAATCTAAGCCGCCTTCCGCTGTAGGGCCATAGTTCTATTTGGGTGTGTGCCATTATAATGAGAGAATATTGTCAAAGAGTTGCCATGGTCTGTCTGTGTACATAAAACGAAATAACGAGGATCAAATAGAAACGATTATCACTTATTTTATGGGAAGATGCCGTATGCGCTAGGACCTGGGAGAGAGCAACACGTTATCCTCCCAGCGCTAGGACCCAGCAGGGTCTTTGTTTGGGTAACATGGTTACGGCTGCCGCCCGTTTCCTCGAAAATAAACCTCAACAGAATGACTATAGGTTTGATATCTAACAACACCGATGACAAAGTGCTCCCTTACCTTCCGACGCAGTCACACCGGCTCTCTCGGCCCAGGCGCTCCAGCTTTCGCCCACGAAATCATCGAGACTAGGCACCCGCCGTTCCAGAGCAGCCATTACTTTTACTGCGCGTTCACGCACCGCCATCATCACTGCGCGGCAAGTGACTTACGTCATATTCCGCGTTCACGACAGGGATGGGAAGTACCTGCGTGCGCGTTCATGAAACGCCCGAACGTAGCCAGTACAGTAAAAAAAAATCCAGGGAAAGACTAGAGGTAACTGGCAAAGAGCAGGTCACTTGTAGTGATGGGCTCTTTTGGCTCAGCTCCCAAAGAAGAGCCGGCTCTTTCGACTCCTGAACGGCTCTTAATTTAGGATTTTTTTGTAGGCCTTTATTTTACCCTAACTTTAAAAAAAAAAATGGTTTGTGTGTTGAAAACCCTTTCATGTGCAGTGTTTTTATGCATTTATTTTGTTACAAAAGCATTCTTTTGTTTTTAATCATTTTAATCAAACATTTTTTTGCACAAATTAACAACAAAAAAACAGCAAATAAACAGAATTGAACTAGAACAGAACTAGAATCAAACTCAAGCAAACAGTATTAATGTCCTCAGTGAAGATTGGCATTCAAAAAAATCAGATGCCTCAGCTTTGATGGACTGATCCTATTTCTTCTTTCTGAGATTATCTGCCCTGTTTTTGAGAAGATTCTCTCTGAAGGAACCGATGTTGCCACAATACACAGTCTCCCTTCCATCACCTTCGCCAGGCGTCGAAAGACTGAGGCCTTGGCCTGCCACCAGCTCAGTGGGTCTTCTGCTCGTTGGATGATGGGCTCCTCAAGATAAGACCTCACCTCCAGTATAGCATCAGCTGTAGGATTTCTTCTTGTAGCATCTCCTGTAGCTCTTTCATCAAAAAGCCTCCAAACAACAGAGGTTTGTGGTTCCTCATACACTTGGCCTTCTAATGGCGGAGCTGGCTGGCTGCTAGGGGTGCATCTTGCTGCTGCTGCACTAATTCTCTGAAGTGCCTCATCAACAGCTCTGTTGTCATTGAATGCAAGTTTTTTAAACCTAGGATCCAATAATGTGGTTTCTGAGTGGACAGTGTTGTACTCCATACGCAGAAATTTCCGGTCCATGGCTGAACAAAGAGCTGCAACCAATTCTTTCCCTTTCTGCATGGTTACAGTCTGTTGGGCTGTCACACGCTGCAAACCTTTGCATAGCAGGAGCATTTTTGAGGCAGAAACATAGCTGAGGGAGAGAAACAGCAACTTTTAAAATGAAGCTTTTTTTAAAGTATGTGGCATATTATATGTGGCACATTATACTGTATTGTTTCTGCAATGTATAATAGTGACTGAATGGTAGTAGTGAAAAAAAATGGTCCAAGGTACCTGTCTGCACTTATTTCCACAGTCACCTCCTCAAATGGTTGCAGGACGGTGCAGACCTCTTTCACCAGCTCCCATTCCTCTTGACATAGAGCATCAACTGGTGCGTTGATGAGGGCCAGGGTGGAGATGATGGCATCTTTTGTTTCAAGAATTCGTTTCAACATATAAAATGTTGAGTTCCACCTGGTGGCACACTCTTGTTTGGGCCTCAGTTCAGGCATCCCCATCTGGCACTGTGTGGACTTTAGCCTCTGTGTTGCAACTGTGCTTTTGTGGAAAAACTCCACAACAGCCTTCACCTTATCCACGGTTGGTTTGACCACCTTTAGGGCATCTCTAATCATGAGGTTTAGTGTATGTGCCAGACATGGGTGATGGGTCCACTTAAGAATTTTTATGGCTTTGGTGATGTTTGCTGCATTGTCACTCACACAGCACACTACTTTGTCCTCTACTTGCCACTCTTTTGCCACTCTTACTAGCTCATCTGCTAGGTTTTCTGCAGTGTGTCTCTCTGTGAACTCAAAGCAGTCCAAAAGGCAAGATGTCATCTTGTAATTTTCAATGAAATGGCAAGTGACAGCCATGAAAGAGCAGGTTGTTCTGGAGGTCCAGCAGTCAGTTGTCAGGCAAACTGATGGAGCTTGTTTCACCCTTACTTGCCATAATGCCCGTTCTGTGTCATATAGTTTAGGTATTGTTGTTTGGGACAATGTTTTTCTACTGGGAAGAGTGTATGTGGGATTTAAAGTTTTGACAAAACTTTTAAAACCTCTGTCCTCCACAATTGAAAAGGGTTGGAAATCAGTAGCTATCATTTTAGCTAGCTCTACATCAATGCTGTGCTGTTTGGATGGGGTCATCACTTTGGGTATAAACTGGCTTATTTTGCTTTGAGCTGCAGTAGGAGAGGTTATACCTGCATGTGTGGGGAAGCCAGTAGATGCTGCTGCAGTTGCTGTTTTTTGGGGATGAGACACACCAGGATCTGTAGATGGGGTGCTAGCTTGCCCTCTCTCCTCTAACTGCACTGTAGGATGGACAGTTCTCATATGTCTATGCAGGTTTGTGGTGGAACCTGCTCTTAAAGTAATTTTCATCTTGCAGTGAACGCACTCTGCTTTGTTGTTTCCATTGTCTTTAAACTGGAGCAAGATGCTGCTTCTCTATCGGGTGTCACTCATAGTTACGACTCACACACTCTCCTCACCGCTATCTGACAGACAGTGTCGTTATTAACGTTGTTACGACTCATTAACTTGCAGTGGAGTGCCGCTTCACTTCACCCCCCTCTCTGTTTTTACATAATGGTATGATCCCATATCCTCACATCTGATTGGCCGCGATGCGATTGCTGACCAATCAAAACAAAGTTCTGCCTGTAAGCACGCAGCGAAAGGAAAAAAACTGGGAGCCGGCTCTCACTCGATGCGAGCCGGCTCTTCTGATTCACTACAAAGCATCGGCTCTCAGAGCCGCATCTTTTGCGCATGACACATCACTACTTGAGTGTTTATGGATGCTGTGGACGAGATGGGAAGACCTTGCCATTTCAAACACTAGTGTGCTTTAGTAGTAAACTTGAAACAACCAACATACAAGGTTGGGTGGCCAATTGGGGAGCGTGCACAACTAGAGTCCTTGAGGGCCACAGTCTGCTGGTTTTAGTCTATCTGTCGTGCACAGTTCAATGCCATAACATGAATTGGCCTGAGATTTTGGGCACATTCCTCTGCCCAGGCATTGCTGATGCATGCCAGATCATACAATGCCTGGATAGGTATTCTAGTTTCTCAGCTAACCACATTTTAGCAATCTTGTGCCCGACGGCACAGTCGATGACGTGGCGTGCAATCATTGGTTGATGCATGCAATGTCTATACTGTTCCAGAACAGAACCGTTATTTTTAAAAGCATGGGAACCGGTTAATAACATTATTTTACATTCCAGGCTTTTTTTTCCAGTCCCACAAAAAATGCAACAAAGCGCCTATGCAAAGACCTCTCTGTCACTCAAACTTATTCCAGTGTCTGCCTGCCAGCTGAAAATATTTGCCAGTGTGCAGTCTACCTGCCCCTCCGAAGCATAGTCTACGGACGTTACAAGAGTGATTCAGAAATTAGGGAGATTTTTTTTATTCCATTTTTAATGGTAGTTAAGAATACTATAGTTATCACGTTTCACATTGGATTTATTAAGTACAAAAGGTAATTTTAATTCAGTTGCTATGCATGCACAAGATGTTAGCTAGCTCACTCCAGTTCGTTTTTACATTTTTTACAGGAAGATCAGTGTTTCCAATGACATCGGTATGCATCGTGATCTTAACCAATTATGAGTAGGCATTGCCTACTAAATTGGTTAATGTCATCTATTTTCACATAGGTTGTTGGGGGTGGTGCTGGAGATGAATATGAAACTGAAATGTTTTATTTCACTTTAAGCCAACTCTGAAGTTGAACGACATTCTGTAGCTATAATTCTGTGGGCCTAATTCAGATAATGCATTTCATAACAAGATGCCCAGCGCTTCAAGCCAAGCCTCCTCCACCATCTCTCGCCACCCGCAAAATTTCAGTCGCATCTCACCCCCTACACTTGTCTGTCCAATGCATGTAAATAGCTTGCCCACTCCATATCAAGCTTCTCTATCCGCACTGATTGGTGTAATTCAATGCATGTAAATAGCTTGCCCACTCCATAGCAAGCTGCTCTATCCTCACTGATTGGTGTAATTCAGTGGTGGTTCTAGCTTGTACCCCACCTTCACTGTAGACAGTGGTTCATCCTCAGCAGCAGGATTTGGTGGGGATGCTGTTACAGGTATTTCTAATGGAGAGCACATGGGCATTAGTTTACAAACATTATTCACAGCATTTATAGTGGTGGAACATCCCACATACATACCCAGTAATAATAAAATCATCATTGTTACCTACAATATAGAAACTTAAAACTTTGCAAAATGGAAATTATTTATTTTCTTTATGTTATGCAGGGATGCACACATAAACATGTGTATGTACCCACAAACACACCTGAAGAATACTGCTGGGGAGAAGTGGAAGCAAATGTGTCTTCATCCTCATCCTCAGGCTCCTTTGTGGAGACACCTGTGTGGCTGAGGAGGTGGATGGCTCCTCATCCTGAGGTTCCAAGATAATTTCTTAAGAGGCCTGTGTGGCTGAGGAGGTAGATGGCTCCTCATTCTGCACAGTGCCATAGGGTGCTTCAAAATATTTCAGAAGTGCCCCTGAATTTGCATTGAAATACAGTATTTGAGTCTGACACCCTAAATACATTTGCTGCACAATTAAATATACATATCATCATGCACAATGTATCAAACTTTCAGAATAGGAAACAAATGAACCATACAACCTCCTTGGCTAATTCTATGCATAAGACACCCCAAAAGTCTCAATATATCACAAAATATCAGCATAATAGGAGTGGGAGGCCCCAGTGCACAACTGAGCAAGAGGACAAGTACATTAGAGTGTCTAGTTTGAGAAACAGACACCTCACAAGTCCTCAACTGGCAGCTTCATTAAATAGTATCCCCAAAACACCAGTCTCAACGTCAACAGTGAAGAGGCGACTTCTCTCTAATGAAGCTGCCAGTTGAGGACTTGTGAGGTGTCTGTTTCTCAAACCTCTTGCTCAGTTGTGCACCGGGGCCTCCCACTCCTCTTTCTATTCTGGTTCGAGACAGTTTGCACTGTTCTGTGAAGGGAGTAGTACACAGCGTTGTATGTGGAAATTTCTCACATGGAATAGCCTTCATTTCTCAGAAGAAGAATAGACTGACAAGTTTCAGAAGAAAGTTCATTATTTCTGGCCATTTTGAGCCTGTAATCAAACCCACAAATGCTGATGCTCCAGATACTCAACTAGTCTAAAGAAGGCCAGTTTTATTGCTTCTTTAATCAGCACAACAGTTTTCAGCTGTGCTAACATAATTGCAAAATGGTTTTCTAATGATTAATTAGTCTTTTAAAATGATAAACTTGGATTAGATAACACAACGTGCCATTGGAACACAGGGGTGATGGTTGCTGTAAATGGGCCTCTGTACACCTACATAGATATTCCTTTTTAAAAAATCAGCCGTTTCCAGCTACAATAGTCATTTACAACTGTATCAGTGCCATCCGTTTTGTTACCAAAGCCCCATATACTACATACCACTGCAACCTGTATGCTCTCGTTGGCTGGCCCTCACTACATATTCGTCGCCAAACCCACTGGCTCCAGGTCATCTAAAGTCTTTACTAGGTAAATCCCGCCTTATCTCAGCTCGCTGGTCACCATAGCAACACCCACCCGTAGCATGCGCTCCAGCAGGTATATTTCACTGGTCACCCCCAAAGCCAACACCTCCTTTGGCCGCCATTCCTTCCAGTTCTCTGCTGCCAATGACTGGAACGAATTGCTAAAATCCTTGAAGCTAGAGGTTCCTATCTCCCTCACTAACTTTAAGCATCAGCTGTCAGAGCTGCTTATCAATCACTGCACCTGTATATAGCCCTTCTGTAAATAGCCCACCCTACTACCTCATCCCCATATTTATTATTTTTGCTAATTTGCACTCCAGTATCTCTATTTGCACATCATCATTTTTATCACTCCAGTGATAATGCTAATTTGTAATTTATTTCGCCACTATGGCCTATTTATTGTCCTACCTTCCTAACCTTACTGCATTTTGTACTACATTTGCACAATCTGTATATAGATTCTCTATTGTGTTATTGACTGTACGTTTGTTTATTCTCATGTGTAACTCTGTGTTGTTGTTTTTTGTCGCACTGCTTTGCTTTGTCTTGGCCAGGTCGCAGTTGTAAATGAGAACTTGTTCTCAACTGGCCTACCTGGTTAAATAAAGGTGAAATAAATAAAATAACATGAACAATGTCTACACTGTATTTCTGATCAATTTGATGTAATTTTAACGGACACTTTTATATTTTCTTTCAAAAACAAGGACATTTCTAAGTGACCCCAAATTTGAACGGTTGTGTATATCCAATGTTACGTAAGCTAGGACAGAAAACATAATATTGTTGCCCTATGTGTAATAGCATAGCAAACAACATAGCAACATATGCTAACAAACATAAGTGAATTTCATTACATGCATAATATTATACTCATAACGAGATTACATAGCTGCATACCTTTATCTTTTGCACGTTTCTCCTCTTCTTCTTCTTTCCTCTTTTTCCTAAACTGGGTACCTGATGGTTTATACCTTTTCTTATCCAATTATCTTGATTTGGCACTCGAGCATTATTATATTACCCATCCCCAACACTGTCAACCCAGAGTCAAGACTAAACCAATTCACCTTGGTGGTGTGCATACTGGTTTTATATTATTCTTAACGATTTCGAACAAATCAGAAAAAAATGCAACAATAGGTCTGTGAAATTACATATTCACAGTATTATGAATAAATTGTGGTTTAATTAGTAGCATTTCCTAGTGTGACTGATTTTACTAATTGCATTAGTACTGTACAAAGTTAGAGATGCTATTTGATAGATTCGCCCCCCCCTCCCCAATCACGTAAATGCCACCTTTCCGATTTTTTTTGGTGCGGGCGCCCGGTAAGATGCCGCCCTGGGCAGCTGTTCATGTCGCCCATACCTAAATCCGCTACTGGACTGTAATTTAATGTTGAGCTAAATGTAAAAAAAAATTGAGGTTAAAAAAGGAACGATAAACGGTTACTTTATTCTGGTCCGAACCGGTTCAGAACTTTATTTTCCTGGTCAAATCAAATCAGTCACATACACGTGGTTTTCAGATGTTATTGCGGGTGTAGCGAAATGCTTGTGCTTCTAGCTCTGACAGTGCAGTAATATCTAACAGTTTCACGACATACACCAAATACACATAAATCTGTAGACAGATACAGTGGCATAGTTAAGCAATAAGGCGGTGTGGTATATGGCCAATATACAATGGCTAAGGGCTGTTATTAGTCACAACGCATCGCAGAGTGCCTGGATACAGCCATTAGCCTTGGTATATTGGCCATATACCACAAACCCTTCAGGTGCCTTATTGCTATTATAAACTGGTTACTAAAGTGATTACAGCAGTAAAAATACAAGGCTGTCAGCTAATCAGCATTCAGAGCTCGAACCCCCCAGTTTATAATAATCTTTATAGTATTGCAGAATGTAAACACGATTAAGTGACTAAGATACAGAAGAATAGTATAGCATACAGTTTAAACATATGAGATGAGTAGTGCAAGATACGGAAACATTAAAGTGCCTAGTGTTTTATCCTTAAGTGGCCGGTGATTTCTAATCTATGTCTATTAGGCAGCAGTCTCTGATGTGCTAGAGATGGTTGTTTAGCAGTCAGTGGCAGAGTAGAGTACAATACAGTATACACATATGAGATGGGTGATGCAATATGTACACAATTTGACTAAGTTGTGTACATAATGACTAAGATACTGTAGAATAGTGTAGAGTGAAGTTTATACATAGAGATGAGTGATACAGATGCATTATTAAAGTTTCTAGTGTTCTATTCCTTAAAGTGGCCTGTGATTTCTAATCAGTGTCTATAAGCAGTCACCTCTGGAGTGTTAGTGATGGCTGTTTAGCAGTCAACCTACCCCTCATGCACTTGTATAGCACCTTGTCCTCAGATAGTAATTTAGTTACTGCTTACATCTGAATTTTTGTATATACAGTCGTTGCCAAAAGTTAAGAATGACACAAGTATTGGTCTCCAAAGTTTGCTGCCTCAGTGTTGATGGCAATTTGCATATACTCCAGAATGTCATGAAGAGTGATCAGATGAATTGCAATTAATTGCAAAGTCCCTCTTTGCCATGAAAATGAACTTAATCCCCCCCCCAAAACATTTCCACTGCATTTCAGGCCTGCCACAAAAGGACCAGCTGCCATCATGTCAGTGATTGTCTCGTTAACACAGGTGAGAGTGTTGACGAGGACAAGGCTGGAGGTCACTCTGTCATGCTGATTGAGTCAGAATAACAGACTGGAAGCTTTAAAAGGAGGGTGGTGCTTGAAATCATTGTTCTTCCTCTGTCAACCATGGTTACCTGCAAGGAAACACGTAATCTTTGCTTTGCACAAAAAGAGCTTCACAGGCAAGGTTATTGCTGCTTGTAAGATTGCACCTAAATCAACCATTTATCAGATCATCAAGAACTTCAAGGAGAGAGGTTCAATTGTGAAGGGCGCCCAAGAAAGTCCAGCAAGCGCCTGGACCGTCTCCTAAAGTCGATTCAGCTGCGGGATCGGGGCACCACCAGTGCAGAGCTTTCTCAGGAATGGCAGCAGAGTACATCTGCACGCACAGTGAGGCGAAGACTTTGAGGATGGCCTGGTGTCAAGAAGGGCAACAAAGACGCCACTTCTCTCCAGGAAAAACATCAGGGACAGACTGATATTCTGGGGTAGTCATTTTCTCTGATGAATATCCTTTCCGAATTTTTGGGGCATCCAGAAAACACCTAGTCCGGAGAAGACAAGGTGAGCACTACCATCAGTCCTGTGTCATGCCAACAGTAAAGCATCCTGAGACCATTCATGTGTGGGGTTGCTTCTCAGCCAAGGGAGTGGGCTCACTCACAATTTTGCCTAATAACACAGCCATTAATAAAGAATGGTACCAACACATCCTCCGAGAGCAACTTCTCCCAACCATCCAAGAACAGTTTGGTGACAACCAATGCCTTTTCCAGGATGATGGAGCACCTTGCCATAAGGCATAAAACATTGACATTTTTGGTCCATGGCCGGGAAACTCCCCAGAACTTAATCCCATTGAGAATTTGTGGTCGATCCTCAAGAGGCGGGTGGACAAACAAAAACCCACAACTTCTGACAAACTCCAAGCATTGATTATGCAAGAATGGCCTGCCATCAGTCAGGATGTGGCCCAGAAGTTAATTGACAGCATGCCAGGGCGGATTGCAGAGGTCTTGAAAAAGGGTCAACACTGCAAATATTGACTCTTTGCATAAACTGAATGTCATTGTCAATGAAAGCCTTTGACACTTATGGAATACTTGTAATTATACTTCAGTGTACCATAGTAACTACTGACATAAAGATCTAAGAACACTGAAGCAGCAAACTTTGTGGAGACCAATACTTGTCATTCTCAAAACATTTGGCCACGACTGTACAAGGGTTTATGGTTGGGATTGGGCATGAAATTGTGCCTTCTAGTCATTTGCAGAAAACAGTGTTCCTTTGTGGTCAAAAAAAGCACAGTTACAATTACTTTGCAACCTTGAGTTATATGAAATGCAATAGTACCATCTAAAATATTAACTGGTAATATTAGTCACAGAGCAGAGTGAACAAACATCCGTACAGCAGTTGCAGCTCTCATCCTTTAATGCATTATCAATACTGAGAATGTACAGACATGTTTCTTTTGTACAAACAAGGCACAACATACAAGTCAAATTTGAGAAATCCCACCAGAAAAAGGCCTACAAGTCTGATTTATATCCTAAAAAGCTAGATTATTTCTATTAAAATTAAAATGGCACAAATTATCTAAAAGATTAGTGTCCTTTGATGACTGATTCACTCAAGCCTTCCCTTTGTAAATCACTACAGAGGCCAAGGCTGTACAACCAGCTGAGTGGATGGCACAATGTCTGCATATCCCTCAAATCAAAACACTCATAAGGAAATGTAGGACCAATGTAAATGAGTGAGAAAAAAAAAAAAAAAAAGCAACAAAAGCGATTCAATAAATATCAAAGGATTCATTAATTTTGGCACCTACATGTTGCCATTTGTGTTACATGGCAGCGCCACTTACTATTCTTCAATGATAGTCTGTAGCTTGCCCAGTGGTGTGACAAAACAGGAAAAAAACAAATAAAATTCATCCATGAAGGCATAAAAATAAAGATATTTTCGAAACACACAGAAGCCATTACATTTTTATGTAAATTGACCAATTAATGTAGGTAAAAAAGAAAACAGTATAAATAAAGGACAATTGCCTGAATTGATGCAATACCGATAATTTTAAAAACAAAATTTAGAAATTACCCTTTAAACTACTACTACGATTGTTATAGCCACCAATTTTCCCATTTAACAATCACAATTCAAACTTCACATTTCTCTAGTATAGGCTACTTATCGTAATTAACGTTATCAGCAAAATGCCTGCGATAAACGGTCGGTGTAGATCATTTTATCGTCCCAGCTCTAGTTCAAACAAACATTTTGAGAATAGTCAAATACTGAGGGAACTTGGTGTTTTAGTTGTTTCAATGTCAAAAAATGTTAAAAAACAGTTCATTATCTATCGGCTGGTAGCCGAAAGGTTGCTGGATCGAATCCCCGAGCTGACAAGTTAAATAATCTGTCGTTCTGCCCCTGAACAAGGCAGTTAACCCACTGTTCCCTGGTAGGCCGTCATTGTAAATAAGAATTTGTTCTTAACCGACTTGCCTAGTTAAATAAAGGTATTGTGTAAACAATGCACCAACCAGCATTGCACT
This sequence comes from Thymallus thymallus, assembly GCA_023634145.1. Taxonomy (NCBI): domain Eukaryota; kingdom Metazoa; phylum Chordata; class Actinopteri; order Salmoniformes; family Salmonidae; genus Thymallus; species Thymallus thymallus. The sequence goes on along the minus strand of CM042410.1, from coordinate 15,279,030 downwards.
GAAATATAGGCACTGACAGTTTGAATAACTAACACCAGTTACTCAACTTGCCATATTAGTTGGTTACTGCTATATTTTGTGTAAATAACCAAGGCACTGTTTATATGTTCATCCGCAAGTAAGCATTTCACTTTTAGTCCACACCGGTTGTTTATGAAGCATGTGACACATAAAATGATTTTGATTTGATTATGAATAACAAAACAAAGACAAAAAGAAACTTCAACGAGAGTAACGCATTGAACATCAGGAGCGATTGTGGGATCAAGTAGCTAACACAGCTTTGATGAGTTTAGTGCACCAAAGCAGTACGCTTTCAGAACATGACAGAAATGCAACGTCTATGAGGTCTGTTTCAAAACATGTAGTAGTAGTGGAATATTGGAGAGTTACTGAAATTGCAGTAGTTCAATTGTTTCTTTTAATCTAGAGGACCACATTTAAACCTGAAAGGCAACCTAGAGCAGTAGATTTCAACATTACCTTCGACCTAATCTCCTTAACCAGATTCATGGAAAAGGAGGGGACTGACGGCCAGACAATTAGTGTATGTCAACCACAGGAGGCTGCAGAGGGGAGGACGGCTCATAATAATGGCTGGAATGGAATCAAACACTTGGAAACATTGTTTTTGATATCATTCCATTGATTCCGTTCCAGCCATTACTAAGAGCCCATCCTCCCTAATTAACGTACCTCCAGCCGGCTGTGATGTCCACACAGCATTACTGAACTTCCCCAGATGAGTTCAGCTACAGTAGTGTGTCTGAGTCACAGTTCAGCTACAGTAGTGTGTCTGAGTCACAGTTCAGCTACAGTAGTGTGTCTGTGAGCCCTATTGGGGCATTTTGTCCTAGGCCTATGTGTTTGAAAGCACCTGCTCTAAATGGAGTGACCAAATTAGACATTTTGAAAAATCACAGATTCCTTTCAGTGTTCTACTCAAGCCACGTTCACATAAAATGTATTCAGATACTGTGCAGTTAACTCAAGGCACTTATTTTGGAATAGTAATACCATTTTAAAAAACGAAAGAAAGTTGTGATCACTCAGTTTTCAGGGTTTACACCTGTAAATTGGGGTCGTGTTGACTGCAGCTAGCAAATAATTCACATTAACTGATGAACTCTATGCAGAGTATAAAAACAACAACCAGGGGTCACTGTAGTGGAGGGTTAGAGTTTGGCAACCCAATTATTTTATTTTTAATTGGCCTTTTGGCCAATCACATAAGATCTTTTCACATCAGAACTTTTTCAGAGCTGATCTGATTGGTCAAAAAACCAATTAGTTAAAAAACATAACAGAATTGGGCTGCCTGTGTAAACAGCCCAGCTACTTTCCCTGAAGCTTGAGCTGAACGCCCGCCATTGAAAAGGGGCCGGGGTGTTTAAAAAGCATAATTTCACTTGACGTTTTAGTTTCCTTCTTAATAGGGTTAGATGAGAAATAGTGTGGGTCCCAAGCACCTTGGTGATTGGCTTGGGCAAATTAATTGGGCAAATTAAGAGCTGGTGATTCCACCCTCCTCTATGGTGGCTGGTGGGTTTGGTTCCTTGTGGAAGGGAGTCTCCTTAAAGATGAACCAACAGTTACCTGTCCACAGGATGAGGTTCAGAAATCCGAAAATCTGGATGAGGAGGAAAGTGCGAAACAAAGACAAAATATAGGATACCAACAAAAAGGAATTACAAATGCTACATTAAACACTATACCTGTAGCCCTGTCATTCATGTTTGACTTACATAACTGTAAATCATGTTGAGAAATAGCTAGAAATTCCTCAGTGAATAAAATGTATTACTAAATCGAATTTCTCACCACAGAGGCATTGAGTTTTCCCATGGAGGGTAAGTTTCCAGGTGAGCAGCTGGGCTGGCAGGCCTCAATCAGATGGTTTGGGTCGGTGGCCCACTTCACGTCAGTCAGGCCCTTCCCCCAGGCAGAGGAGGACACCAGCCACAGGAATGCAAAGGCAGCAGTCACCAACAGGTCCTGAGAAAAACACAGGGGAGGGTTGTCACCATGTTGGAGAGGATGGAAGAATGCAGCTTTTAAATCATGAATCTCATTTGAACTGTTAGGCTCACAATTTAACCTGTCTCGGCTGTTAGAGCTGTACCAGGCTTAAAACATTAATCATAAACCTAACCCATCAGCCAGATAAATGATTACATTGTTCAAACCAAACTTTACTTAAAGTGCATTTAAAATCGAAAAACACTTTACAAAGAAAAAAAAACTGAGGATGTATTAAACAAAATAAAATAAAAGGCTGACTAAAAATGTGGGGTTTTAAAAACCTCAATGTTGTCTGCCCCTCTTACCTGAAAGGGGAAGCTGTTCCACAACAGAGGTGCTTTAATAGTGAACTAGCCTAGATTAAACAAATGCATTAACCAATTTTTCGGCATCAGGCTAAGAGATCAAGTGTCTAATTGTGGAAGTATCTATCTATGACATTAAAATGCCTATTTACTCTGTTCAATCTGACTGTGCAATCCACTGTATCATCAGCCCAGTCAGGCAAATTATAAACTTGATCTCCACTATAAAAATCTAGACATTCTAGCATCTCGACTTCGTCTCGGGCATAACACCCGTGCCAATATATCCTCCAAACACCGGCTTCTCTGGCATTATCACTTAATTGTGCAAACTGCACTCTACTGTGTGGCTAACAGTTTACAATCATTATATCAGCTGCACATGCTTAATCTGTACAGTATATACACAATGCCATTATTGGTCTACCAGTTGATGCGTTGCTTCTCAAAAAACCTTACAAAAACAGCCTCACTACGACTGGTTGACACTGATGCTATACTGTAGTAGTAATAGGCTACTACATGGTAACTAACATACACATCCTGTCTGAATAAAATAAACTATGTAGGCTATTTTGTCTGATGCTTTAAGCACTGCAATTAAAAATTAAGACACAAATTACTAGAGGGAGCCAGGGATCAATATAGCCTAACTAGAAGAAAAATAACTTCTCCCGCTACTGCTGGCCTTCGCAGATTCTGCCATTATGAACCTGACTCTACCAGTAATAGGCTACACCAGCAGTCAGCAACCTTTTCCATTTGGAGTGCCAAGTTAACATTTCTACTGATCTGCATGCCAGTTATGATTTTCATATGCACATTTGTGGAACAGTTTGATTCATAATAAAGTCTTCATAGCTCAAAATCCATGTCATGTGGTTAATCAAAATTCTATCTAAATGAAAAAAGATACATATCTAAAAGTAACTTCTATTACCAACACGTACAATTAGCCTACATAAAGCCAACAAATAAAAACATTGCATCCCACAGGTAGAAAATATCCTGATAAAAAATATCCTATAAATCACATTGGCTATGCATGGCCTGTCTGCAAGGAACTTGAAACATTGTATTAACTATTAACTTGGGTCCAGCCTGAAGCTCATGCTATCAAACTTGCAACATTGTTTAAAATATTCTGGGCCCTTAAGAGTTTCCCTGCCAGTGAGCGCGAGACCGACACAGCCATAGGCTATTTGCGCAAGGGATAAGAAGTAATCAGGTAGGCCATTTAAAAAAAAATTATATTTACACCAGATCATAGCATGACATTTTTTCCCCCTTTCATGCTGGAGTGGTTATCAAAAGGTAGGGAGTTGGAAAGATTTTTCAAATAGGCCACTTTGAAATAATATCAGGTCACCAAAATGTGAACATTTATAAGCCTACATTTCCGTGCAAGCCAGGTAGCCTAGGCCTAGTTCTATGTGTAATCAGGTGTGTGTCTTTACTCAACATTGACAGGAGCACTCCAAAAAAAAGACAATGAATAAATAGAATAAACTAACTGTACCACTCTGCAAACAACGTGTCCACTCCTACAATGACAAGACTGTAATAATAATAATATTATATTGGTTAAAGAATTTTACGTAACCAAACAAATATAGTAGATTAGAAATTATGGGAATTAACAGTAAATGTACTACTGGTGATACTGGTGTGACATCCCCGGGGCCTCCGCAATAAATTAGTCCACTCCGGCAGGCGTGAATCCGACAGGTGTCTCATGTGCCATACATTTTTTTTTATATATTCATACAACCAACAGCCTATCTACCAAACAATTGACCAGTCAACAAAAAATAGTATCTTTAGACTCACAAAAGTGGGTCCGCGGCCCTCGCGGTACACATGCTGGTATCCCAGATATAGGACGAGGGTGGCTGTGCAGTACAGGAAGCCGAAGACGCCGACACAGACGAAGAACTCAGCCGAGGAAGAGTAGTCGCCCTGGAGGTAAGTCTCATTCATGACGCTCCCGTTACAAAAGGGCACCTTGAAAGGGCCGTAGCTAGGCAACCTAGAGTGTAGTGGGGTGGGAGTGGTTAAAAATATATATTTAAAAATTAAAATATGTTCATTTAAATTGTAATCGCATGCCACAAATCCATTTCAACTATACATGCAATAAGATTTAAGGGGCAACTGTCAAAGACAAATAAAAATGATCTTGTTGGGAAAATGTTTTCGGTTTTTCATATCTGACTGCATATTACAACAATATTACAACCAGATTTAGAGAGTGAAAAGAAACAGCTCTTTGGAATTCCCGTTTACACATCTAGCCCTTGAGAAAGTTTTGCATAGCTTTTCAGGGAGTGCCAGGGATAGGCTTACTTACTGTAAAGATGATAGGTAGGCGTTATTGGCATTTTTTTTTTTTATCACAAAAACAGAAGAAACAATATGACCTCATAAATGTTCATATGCAGCTCTATGCAAATTGTTTTACCTGAAGGGGTACCCGAATGCAACGTCTATGATACGTGGCTCTGCACAATTCACACTGATGTGGGTCATCCCAGAGTAACCCCCCGTGGTGGCGAAGGCAAAGATAGTGAACACCTGCGCAGAGAGGAGAGTTAGCGTGCATCTCAATAGCCTGAAGTCACTTCCTCTCCTCATCTCTTTGCCTTCACCTGCACTGATCTAGGGCACATCATTATCATACCTGAGCAGCTAAGAGAAGCTCATTCCTGGTAGGCTGACTTATCACAGAGAGACAAGGAAGGAAAAGTACTTTAGAATTTGTGAATGAGTCTCTCTCCCCAGGAATCAGAGTTGTTGTGCACTCCTCTGATTTTCAAAATAGACAGTTAATGTTGTCCTTTTAAAGATTTTAACCAACACATCACAATACATGTAGCCTACGTAAGACTGTATACAGCTATATTTAGCACCCACTGCATGCTCATCTCCATTATAGCTGATCAGAGGGCTGTTCTGAGCTGTGGTTCTGTAAATCACAACAGTACCTAAGTAGATAGAGCATGGCACTTGCAACACCAGGATAGTGGATTTCGACTCCCGGGACCACCCGTTTGTAAAATGTATGTAGGCATGACTGTAAGCCGCTTTGGATAAAAGCATCTGCTAAATGGTATATTTGATTATAATAGTATAAGAGGAAGAGATGTTCCACTGGCAGGATGTGGAGATGTTTACGAGATCAGGTGTTCCTGCTGCAGCACAGTTAACAGGCCTGTGTAAAAGTCATAAGGATGGGAGTGGTCACTTGGCAAGAAAAGCCCCAAATCCAGCAGAACGCCCCACTGGGGTCAGGTCGGACAGGAAGAGGCCCCCAGAAGTGGTCAGCGGAGGCCTCAGACAAGGCCTATGCCACAAATATTGAAACCCTGACTGGGCAGAACAGTGGGGACATCACCTCAGCCACCCTGACAGTCACTTCCTCTACTCGGAGGAGAACAGTGGGGAAAAGGGCAGACCCAGAGAGGGGGAGAAAGGTAAACACATACAGGTAAGCAAAATCATAGGCCTACACGCCTCTCTCCCAGAATATGACTTTCCCTGTGCTACAACCCTGACTCTCTTTTCCCTCTCTCATGATTACTCATCACATTAACTTCCCCTCCAGCCTCTTTCCACACAGGAAATTCCTTCCCTCAGTGAGTGCTGAGAGCCAACTCATTAACATTGAGTCATTGAGTCTGACTGACATAAAAGACTAGCAAAAAAAAGACTTGTGTTTGAGCAAGGAGGCACAGAAGGTCTAATCTTGATCTCTAATGAGGAGTTATTTGGGATGTAAGGTGATTTGTAGATCAGTGATTCTGTACAGTCCGATAGCAATGTAGTCCATCTAAAACATACACACTAGGTCTTTAAGGTGACGGAGTACAATGAGGACATTGTGGTAATGAGTATGGAACAGGAACCAAATCAGTCATTATAAAATTTTATGAATAGATGAGGATGTACACTACAGTCGTACGAAAAGGTTTGGGCACCCCTCTGAGGCTGCATAATAATTTACTCTGTCATCACAGAAAATGATCACAGTGGCATGCCATTCATTTTCTAATAAAAGCTGAGCACTGGGGTATTGTCCAGACAAAGATTTTTAGTGTAGCAATATTAAATTGTATGAAATTAAATCAGATGTGAAAAATAGGCTATGCAAAAATTTGGGCACCCTTGTCATTCTGTTGATTTGAATACCTGGAACTACTTAGCACTGATTAATTGGAACACACAATTGGTTTGGTGAGCTCATTAAGCCTTGAACTTCATAGACAAGTGCATCCAATCATGAGAAAGGGTATTTAAGGTGGCCAATTGCAAGTTGTTGTTCTCTTTGACTCTCCTCTGAAGTGGCAACATGGGGGCCTCAAAACAACTCTCAAATGACCTGAAAACAAAGATTGTTCAACATTATGTTTTAGGGGAAGGCTACAAAAAGCTATCGCAGAGATGTAAGCTGTCAGTGTCCACTGTGAGGAACATAGTGAGGAAATGGAAGACCACAGGCACAGTTCTTGTTAAGACCAGAAGTGGCAAGCCAAGTAATATGGCGAAGGATGGTGAGAACGGTCAAAAACAGCCCACAGACCACCTCCAAAGACCTACAACATCATCTTGCTCTAGATGGTGTCACTGTGCATCGTTTAACAATTCAGCGCACTTTGCACAAGGAGAAGCTATATGGGAGAGTGATGCGGAAGAAGCCTTTTCTGCACACGCCACAAACAGAGTCGCTTGAGGTATGCAAATGCACATTTGGACAAGCCAGCTTCATTTTGGAATAAGGTGCTGTGGACTGATGAAACAAAGATTGAGTTATTTGGTCATAACAAGGGGCGTTATGCATGGCGGTAAAAAAAAGAACACAGCGTTCCAAGAAAAACACTTGCTACCCACAGTAAAATTTGGTGGGGGTTCCATCATGCTGTGGGGCTGTGTGGCCAGTGCCGGTACTGGGGAATCTTGTTAAAGTTGAGGGTCGCATGGATTCCACTCAATATCAGCAGATTCTTGGGAATAATGTTGAAGAATCAGTCAAAGTTGAAGTTACGCCCTGGGCTGGATATTTCAACAAGACAACGACCCAAAACACTGCTCAAAATCTACCCGGGCATTTATGCAGAGGAACAAGTACAATGTTCTGGAATGGCCATCCCAGTCCCCAACCTGAATATCATTGACATCTGTGGGATGATTTGAAGCGGGCTGTCCATGCTCGGCAACCATCAAACCTAACTGAACTGGAGATGTTTTGTAAGGAGGAATGGTCCAAAATACCTTCATCCAGAACCTCATTAGAGGCTATAGGAAGCGTCTAGAGGCTGTTATTTTAGCAAAAGGAGGCTATACTAAATATTGATGTGATTTTTCTGTTGGGGTGCCCAAATTTATGCACCTGTCTAATTTCGTTTTTATGCATATTGCACATTTTCTGTTAATTCAATAAACCTTATTTCACTACTGAAATATTACTGTGTAAATCAGTAATTTGATAGATCAAAATGAAATTCCTGATCCAATTATTTATAAATGGAAATCATGGAAATTGTCAGGGGTGCCCAAACTTTTTCATACGACTGTATATAGCTATCCCACTCCATCTCTGAGTTGTTCTTGATTCATATTTATTCTCCTAGGTGTATATAAATAAGTAAAACAAACATTTGGGAATACAGAAATAAACCTTTCTGGTGGGATGATTCCATTTAAATAGACTGCATAGCAAGGCACTCCACAATAAATGTAGGAGTAGGATGTTGCTGCCCCTAGATGTATACTGAAAAAAAAACATTTTAAAAACACAACATGTAGGGTTGCACATTTTTTGGGAATATTCAGAGGTGGAAACTTTCCGTGGGAATGAACAGGAATATATGGGAATTAACGGATATATATGCAAATCATTGGATATTATATCATTGGATATATTTACTATATCACATGGAGACAAACATAAACCTTTTACCTTATCATAAGTATACATAATAGCAAATTATTAAATCCTTCCAAGGGGAATATTTTTTTTAAACTTACGAATCAAAACTTTAATTAAATTAGTCTTCACTGAACAACAAAAGAAAGGGAATATTGAATGATCACCAATGATCCATCGCATCTCCCAAAAAACATTTTCAACATAACTGTAAAATGATAGTCTAGAAACTAAAGCTTTGGTTGTCTTCCTCTCAGGCTTCCATGTCTTCTACCTGGACCTCCTCAATGTCCACCTCTTGAACATCAGACTCTGAGGCCTCATCTTCACTGTCACTTTCCAACCTTGTTGAGGATGGCTCGTTGTCAGGCTTAAAAAGCCTCAAATTTGCCCGGATGGCCACCAATTTGGACATGCATGCATGCATGCATGCATGCATGCATACATACATACATACATACATACATACATACATACATACATACCAGCCTCTTTGCTTGACATCATGGGAAACTCAAAAGAAATCAGCAAAGACCTCAGAGAAAAAAAAAATGTGTAGACCTCCACAAGTCTGGTTCATCCTTGGGAGCAATTTCCAAACGCCTGAAGGTACCACGTTTATCTGTACAAACAATAATACGCAAGTATAAACACCACGGGACCACGCAGCCATCATACCGCTCAGGAGATTAACGTACTTTGGTGCGAAAAGTGCAAATCCATCCCAGAACAACAAAATGACTTTGTGAAGATGCTGGAAGAAACAGGTACAAAAGTATCTATATCCACAGTAAAACGAGTCCTATAATCGACATAACCTGAAAGGCCGCTCAGCAAGGAAGAAGCCACTGCTCTGTGATGGCCACTCCAATACCTTGACTTTGCTGTCCTGAAGCCATTTTGCCACAACTTTGGAGGTATGCTTGAGGTCATTGGCCATTTAGAAGACCCATTTGTGACCAAGCTTGAACTTAAGGACGGTTATCTTGAGATGTTGCTTCAATATACCCACTCATGCTGCCACCCATGTGCTTCACTGTTGGGATGTTGTACTTCGGCTTGCAAGCCTCCCCCCTTTTCCTCCTAACATAACGATGGTCATTATGGCCAAACAGTTCTATTTTTGTTTCATCAGACCAGAGGACATTTCTCCAAAAAGTACAATCTTTGTCTCTATGTGCAGTTGCAATCTCTCTTTTTATCGATCGATCTTTACTGACTAGCAAGTCAGTTTCTACCATTCCCAGTGGTGAAAAGCATAAATTGTCTGTCGATGAGTCTCGTTTTCTTTTGGGGATTGATTGTATTGGTGGTATTGGTCAATACATTTCTCTAGCCTTATAATTTGTTTTGTGATATCCAGATTAAAGGCTACAGATAGACTATTACGTTTTTATCTTAAGGCATTCTGTACCGCTGTCTTCAGTTCACCATTTCCTCTTAAACTCCTTTAACCTAAAAGGGAAGTTTCTGATGAACCACCAACGGCGTGGACCAGAGACCAGGTTTTGTGGAATCTAGGTCAGACTACATCGATTCACCCAAGATCAATACTTCATTCATTAATTCATGGCAATTCAGCCAAATGTGCATGTGCTGAATTGCTACAAGGAAACAGTCGGTAGTTGTATTAGATAAACTTTTATTGAAAAGGGTATGACTTAAGCAAACAAAGCAAGGCACTCAACTACAGAGGACAGACATGGGTACAAGGCTAGTGTTTCATAATTTACATTTTTCAAGTATTGATCTTGGGCAAATCGATGTAGTTGGACTTAGATTCTGGGAGGTAATCAGAAACGTCCTTAACCATGGAGTGGAGTTTAGTCCGTCAGGGGAATCAGAGCCATCCAGGGGAGAAAGGTTTATCGTGATAGTAGTAGTAGCCTGAGGTCAAGTGAACTTTGTGGGAACTGGTTTCATCTTTCAGGTGTTTGGCGCAGCGATCCCCCCCACCTCAGCCGCTGTCCCTCTAAATAAACACTCCACTATGCAGTTCCCTAAGTAAGTAACACGCCCAACTTCCCACTGACTGAGAAGGATACGGGAATGTTATCAGGCCTTTGTTGTTTAAAAACCTGGTCATAGATTTGTATGTGCTTTAGCCAACTCCTTTGACAATTGTTGGCATGGTATACATGACATGAATGACAGTCAGATAGCCAGAGTGCCAGTCTGTTTGTGCCAGTTGTATGCATCCTTCACATTAGCATATAACAAGTCCAGAGTTTTATTATTCCTGGTTGGGCACTTCACGAACTGTTTGAACGTGGGCAGCGTTGAAGAGAGAGATGCATGGTTAAAATCCCCCGAAATGTTTAAAGAAGGCACTGGGATGCGCTGTCCGTAACCTCGCGATAGCAGAGTGGATGACATCACATCACGCTGTGTTTGCGTCAGCGGAGGGCGGGATGTAAACAATAACAGCAATGGTCACCGTGAATTCCCTCTGCAAATAGTAGGGTCTCAGGCTAACAGCTAACAGCTCAATATCCGGGCTACAAAACTGTTCCTTAACAGTATTATGGCTCGGATTACACCATCTGTTAACTAATAAAGCCAGACCCGCTCCCTTACCGGAAGGAGCGCTATCCCTGTACGCTCGGATGATCTGGAAACTGCCGATAGTTACGTTCTCGCACACAAATATTTTATTCAAAAATTAAACTAGGCTATGTTTTTCAGAGGTAAAGTCATGCTTCTGTTCCAACATTTCAAGTCTATACAAGTTCTTCAGGGGCCTGTGGCAACAATTACATGCTGCAATAAAGACAATCCTAAAGAACACATCTTAAAGAACCAGCCACAGACATAGTATGGATACATGTTGCCTTATTTGAACTTGTTTGTTCTACACCCTTCATACCATGTAGCAGTATACAGGCCAGGGTTTAGCAGCGGGATCAGTGGTGTGTATAAAGTAACCCTGCCTCCACTCCCTCTCTGCACTGACGCTCTAAGAATGTAGTGTTCCTACTAACTGGCCACTCCCCTTTCTGGCCAGAGAAAGGCATGTAGCTGGTTAGCACAGCACATATGGGAGGGGGAGGAGGGTAGTCACTAGACAGCCATGCTAGAATGGACAAAAGTGGAATATGGTCAAAGCACGAGCCATTTCTTCTTAATTTAGGTTATGGTAGGGGTTAATGTAGGGCTGGACGATATGGACCAAAAGTCTTATGTCAATATTTTTGGGCTGAATGGCGAGATAGATAGATAGATATATATATATCTATCTATCTATCTCTCTATATTGTTTATGTGGGTTAAATGCTCAGTTGTAAGCCAACTGCATGTGAGATGTGACAAACACCTTTATTTAATAGACATGGATCAAAATAAAGTGTAAATACAGGGTTCCTCTTCCTGTTTGAGAATACACACGGAGAATACCTCTTCCGTTATTTAACTTAAGGAAGACAGAACAAAACAAAGCAAACTTTCTCTCTGCAAATAACAATATGTAAACATAAATTATAAACTGTGTCAGGTTGGTGCTGGTGGTGGCTGTGCTCTTAAAGAAGCCTGCGAGTGTCTTCTTCTTAACTGGTGGTAACACAAATTCTGTTCCATCTTGGTCTGCAGGCATGGGCACAGCTGTGTCAGGCTGAAAGCATCTCTGATCAGCCAGCAGAGACTCTGCCTCCAAGACAGCTTTGTGCTTCAACATGTTGATCTTGTCACTTGAGACGTACTTGGTTTTGAACCTTGGATCCACACGTGAGGCCATGTCCAATAGGTCACTAGTGGCTAGGTCAGCATACTTTGTGTTGAGATAATCCACAATGGCAGTCTTGATAGATTTACTCAGCTCACAATCTCCCTCATGTGCCAGGAGACTTAAATTGAAAAAATGAAGCACAGGTCTGACATACGAGAGAGTAGCATAGTCCTCACCAGACAGAGCATCTGTGAAGTCCTGAAGGGGTTTGAGAGCCTTCTGGACCGCCTCTAGGACCTCTAATTTTTATATATAGGAGTTGACGGTGTAACAGTTTTAAAATAATACATTTTAAAAAGTATATATATTATTATTATAAAACTGTTACGCAGTCAACTCCTTCAGCATACTCACAAATTGCAAGATGAAGCCGGTGGCCAAAGCACTACATCCTCAGTTGCACCGCTTTGACAACGTTGGTCCCGTTGTCGGTTGTTATTGCAACCAGTCCCCTTTCGTCAAGTTTCCAGCTTGTAAGGGCATCCTGCAGGGCTTCAGCCATATGCTCTCTGGTGTAGTCTTGGGGAAAGTAGCTTGTTTGGAGACACACACTTTTCATCTCCCAATCTTCAATAAAATGTACAGTCAAGCTCATATATGGCTTACATGTTCTGCTTAACCATACATCTGTTGTCAGTGCGTAGTGTGTCACTTTTGCGAGACAGTCGGATAGTTTGTCAGACTTCACTGTATGGTAGTGCTTCTCCTTGTAAAGTTGTGATGGCTGGGCAAATCTTATCTTTGATCCATTGTTTTTTGTTCTTTTTAAAGCCAGCTTGTTCAACTGTTGCAAAAGGGACCATATCTTTAGCAATGTGGTAGGCTACCGCCTCCGTTATATCTTGCCACTTTACTTTTCATAGGGCACACCCAGAGTAAATGAAGCTTGTAAAGAGGTTTGTTTTGGGGCAGAAGGCTTTCCAGTCTGGCTTGCAACAGCACGACCTCCACGAAGTTTAATACATTCTTCGTACTGTAGTTTATGTCGCTGTTGTAAATGGTGACAGAGGTTTATAGTGCTTCCAGCACTTGTTGCGACATGTTTACTGCACTCTCTACATATCACATTGCTCTGTTGCTCATCCGACCTTTTAAACCCAAACCATCTCTAAATGATTGAGCCATTGTTTCTTTTACAAACCAGCTCCTTGTTGCTACCTTGCCTTGTGGCTGTGTCGTCCTCCAAGTTGTGGCAGAAAACGTGAGCGAGTGAGTGGGGGCGGAGTTACGTGCAGAGTGTGAGAGTGGAGAGACGCAAAAACTAGCGAGTTGAATATATGTATACACACACACACACGTTAACGATATTGTCTCGTCCTCTATCGCTTTTGAAAATATATCAATATATATCTCAAACTCGATACATTACCCAGTCCTAGGTTAATGACATTTGTGGCTAGAAAGTGTACATTTATTTCCTTTCTAGCATGGCCAGAGAGTGATGACTGACTGAGGGAGAGGTAGACTGCCTGGATTGGATTCAAGCTCCAACATTGGCATTTATTGCACCTTAACACACCTTGCCTCCAGCTCATCTATAAGTCTTTGCTAGGTAAATCCCCGCCCTATCTCAGCTCGCTGGTCACCATAGCAATACCCACCCGTAGCATGCGCTCCAGCAGGTTTATTTCACAGGTCATCCCCAAAGCAAACACCTCCTATGGCTGTCATTCCTTCCAGTTCTCTGCTGCCAATGACCGGAACGAATTGCAAAAATCATTGAAGCTGGAGACTACCATCTCCCTCTATAACTTTAAGCATTAGCTGTCAGAGCAGCTTACCGAACACTGCACCTGTACACAGTCCACCCTACTACCTCATCCCCATATTGTTATTTTTGCTCATTTGCACCACATTATCTATATTTGCACATCATCATCTGCACATCCATCACTCCAGTGTTAATGCTAAATTGTAATTATTTCGCCACTATGGCCTATTTATTGCCTTACCTTCCTAATCTTACTACATTTTCACACACTGTACATAGATTTTCTATTGTGTTATTGACTGTACGTTTGTTTATCCCATGTGTAACTCTGTGTAGTTTTTGGTCGCACTGCTTTGCTTTATCATGGCCAGGTCGCAGTCATAAATGAGAACTTGTTCAACTGGCCTACCTGGTTAAATAAAGGTGAAATGAAATAAAAAATTAAAAATCAAGCACAAACAGTACAGTACCTTAACTGCCTTCAACAGTTAGCCAAGCACACGACAGACTATGTAGTACATACCGGTACTGTATACACTCACACAGATCGGCCTTACTGCGTACACACACACACACACACACACACACACACACACACACACACACACACACACACACACACACACACACACACACACACACACACACACACACACACACACACACACACACACACACACACACACACACACACACACACACACACAGAATGCTTGTTGATCAGAACCAGTGGTCCTCCTCCTTGTATCCTGAGACAGCTACTCAGACAGGCTATAAGTTCATGAATCCAAGCTATTTCTGTTGCAGCTGCTGACAGTCTTCACTTTGGCCAGCTGGCTATGCCTCTAAAAATGTCACTTCATCACATAGCAAGGCCTGCTCGAAATGAAACACTATCAGGTCATTAGCAAAATGCCTCTCCTCAGTGTACAGTATGTAGGCCTATGCCCTTCCAATGTGTTTGGCTGGGCAATTCCACTTTCTGTCTGGGCCAAATGTAAACAACATTCTTCGAGTGGGCGTGGCTTGGGAGTGGTTTGATTTGGGTTGACCTGACCTGAGGTGATTCTTTGATGTAGCCTATATCAAAATGATGTTTGGCGCCGCCCTGAGTGGTCGCCTGTTAAGCAGCTCCCATTGTTCGTGCATACATTGTTGTTTTAGTTTGTCTCTTTTCTTTAGTTTTATTTTTCTACAGTTTTTTTTGTTTTTTTTGCACTCCAGATTTCTTGTATTTCTATACTTTTTCATACTGCCGCTCTATGTATCGTGTATCTGTCTTTTGTGTACTTTCGTTGTGGCATTTTGCACCTGCCCTGTGTTTTGTTGTAGCTGCTTGACAATGAAATTTCAATCAAATCAATAAATTACCTATCTATCTATCTATCTATCTATCAAATCAAATTGTATTTTTCCACGTGCGCCGAATACAACAGGCGTAGGCCTTACAGTGAAATGCTTACTTACAAGCCCTTAACCAACAATGTAGTTAAGGAAAAATACGTGTTAAGTAAAAAATAAAAATAACAATTAAAGAACAGCAGTAAAATAAAATAAACAGTAGTGAGGCGCCTATAAGCAGTGAATGCAAACAGTGAAATCCACTAGTCACAAACTAAGGACAGTGAAGAATCACTGGGCTTCACATCAATATTCAAATTCTCTACGCAAATTTAGCTCCAACGAGGCAGCACTGCTAAGCAGCCCTCATTTAGTCATAAAGAAAGCCCACGTTTGGAAATCAGTAACAAGGCTACCTGCCCTGTAGATCATAAGTGGAATTTCATTGTCCTTGTACTCATTAAAGTAACAGACGCCTAGTTGCCCTGGTTACCAGTGAGCATGAGGACCTTGCAAATAGGGTTTGCACTATGCACAGGATCCATTAGTCTTTTAGCTCTCAGTGTGCTCATACTATATCTGCAACAACTTTGTTCCTCTCATAAAAATACCAACAATCCATTCTCAAAGTCAAGCTCTAACTAGGTCATAACAGGTAAATCATCAGTCTAAACTCTTGACATATAGCAGATTATAGGTCAGTGACAACTAGCTAGATAAAGTAAGGGCATGAATGCAGCTTTAACTACTATGCATTACCTGGGAGAGGCAGGACTTGTAGCACGATCTGCATCACAAATATAACCAACTTCTATTTAAGCGCCTAATAACGCAGACGCTCGTAATAATTGAATAACATGTATCTGTACATTTATTTTGTAGCGCGAGGGGTGTGGGCAGCACGTAACTGCTAGCGCAACATTAACCAAGAACATGACAAGCTAGTTAATTAACGTAGATAACAACTTCAAGACAAAGTTGAGACATAGCAATGGGTTGCAACATATTACATTTCGGCGAAGTCCTCTAAAAGGATTAAGAGGGTCTCTTACCCATTCTAGAACCCGAATAAATCCCAGAGGTTCTTTCAGCGGTCCCAGGTCAAGTTTGAATCCCGACAGCAGTTTCTGAAGTTGAAGAAAAAAAACATCTGAATAATGACGGTGGTGAAGTGAGATGGTCAGTTAAGTAACTATTATTTTAAAAGTGTAATAGCAGACACCTCCCAAACACTAAAATGTCACGAATGTTGGCCACCTTCACCATCTAAGGTTAACGTTAGCTCGTGTCAACCGTCTTACCTGAATAACTTCCATGTTCGATTTTCAGCTGTTTGTTCGCTATACCGGAAGAAACCGTTTATTCTCCCAAACGTACAAATGTTGTAGCGGGGTGAACCCTCCGTTTACATTCGACTGAACGACGGCAGAAAACAGCTAAACACACAGCTAGGTTAACGTTAGGTGATGTTGCAAAACTGCTGTCAAACTTTCTAAACTGCATAGATAAGCACACGTGACAAGTAACTCTTCTTTAAAGTTGTATGGCAGAATACACGTATTAGTGTATGGCCGCCACCTACTGTACGGGCAACTTGTTCTTAAAGAGACAGGGCATATTTATTTGAAATCCGAACCAGGTGCAGTCCTTTGGCACCTGATCTGCCCATTCTTGTTCCAGTTGAAAATGTTGTAATGTTTATAATGTAGTCACAACCCAATACCTAGCGACCTCTTAAAGAAGTTCGGGCCTTTTGGCTTAAAGGAATACTTTGAGTCCCTTTTATCTACTTCCCCAGAGTCTGATGAACTTGTGGATACCATTTGTATGTCTACATTCAGTTTGAAGGAAGTTGCTAGCAAATGGTAACTAGCATTTGACTGGAAGTCTATGGGTGTTTGCTAGGCGCTAACGCTAGTTTGCATTGGTTCGGGAAATTACCTCCAACTTCCTTCATACTGGACACAGACCAGGTTTCCTTTCGAACTTTTTATGCAAGTAAAGTATATGTTAGATAAAACATTTAATGACAGGCCTGATGGAAACACATTTTTTGGGGTAAACTTTCCAAATGTCTACAAAACAAAATACGCTAGACAAGGTGGGATCTTTTTGTGGCTGTAAAATGTATTATTCGAGAAATGTTGTTGGAAACTCTTTTATGCGCAAATATTTATATAATAACCATCCTATGGAAGGCGATGACATCTCCCACTACTTTGTCTGAAAAGCATGCAGTTTATTAAGCTACAGATTAAATAAACTATGATGAACTTCACAGGGTGTTGAAGGTGAAAGGTGATAAGCTTGATGCTCCTTTCCAATAAACATATGAGGCCCAGAGCCTGCTGCTTTTCTGTTCTACATGATAATTGCACACACCTGGTGTCACAGGTATAAATATGTCCCTGACTAGAGGGAACAATTAAAAAATACAGTGGAACTAGCTTCAAGGTCCAGAGTTGAGTTTAAGGGATGTATGCTATATGTCCGCTCAAACCCAGGGTTTCCCAAAGTCTGTCCTTGGGCCCAAACTCTGCATGTTTTGTTCTTTGCTCTAGCACTGCACAGCTGATTAAAATAATCAAAGCTTGATGATGAGTTGGTTATTTGAATCGGCTGTGTAGTGCTAGGGCAAAAAACTAAGTGCAACCAGGGGGGCCCCAGGACCGAGTTTGGGAAACTCCGAGCTAGAGCGCATGTTCAAATACCAGAGTGGGCACACTACCTATATAAAAACATTTTTGTGAGAAAACCATCAGTGAAAATGCGATGGACAGCGATTTGAACTTGTATTTTTTATTCGGTACATGGAAATTTAACCGCAAAAGCTATTTTTATGGGCACTACGTCATCATGCATAGCGTTTTATCTGCAACAAGTAAATTTTATGGAAAGACAACTCCGATTTTTTAAATATTCGCATGAAAATCCATTGCCAATTGGAACCTAGCTACTGAGACATAAAAATGGTATCCACGAGTTCCTCTGGGGAAGTAGATAAAGGTCCTCATTGCCAAAATCCTGAAGTATCCCTTTAATGGTTAAGGTGTTGGCTTTACAGTCGCTGGACCCGTCTTCAAGTCCCGGACGGGGATAATCCCCCAAATTTGCTACATTGGTGTCAGAAGTGGGATGGAAGCCATGGGGCCATCGGGGAGGCGTATCCACTTGAGGGATTCGGTAGAGAAGTGTGGGGACACGCTCTCCCGACGGAAGGGGGTAGTGTAGCGACATTAAACCAACACCTATCACCCTATTCAAGAGGTTTGGCCCTGTTGGTGTAACGGTTAATGTGTTGTCTTGACAGTCGCTGGAATCGCGTTTGAGTCCCGGTGGAGGCTACCACCGAAATTCGCTACAGTAATATAAATACATTCATGTGTAAACCAATGCAGGAACATCATAACACATGGTCTGTGTGACTGAGCGATAAACAGTTTGATAAGATTAGCATTCCTGTAGAATCCATAGAATTTATAGGATCTCTGTGATGTCCTTGATTCCAAATCCAAAATGTTTTAAAATACAGTAGGCTAGTAGTGCAATGAATGTATAGGCCGTTTTTCGACCATGCCCTGTGATCTCCAGGGTCCAAGATCTGAAAGGCCTTCAGATTGACGTAGCAAGTCCAAGTCAGGCAGTACTAATGGGTATAAAACACCCCAACGGAAAACAGACATGTTCAAACACCACAAAATATGCAATAAAGACAATGTACAATAGTCACTTTCTGTTTTAAGCAACAGTATTCATACCACAACATGAACAGAGATTAGGCCTACACTTAGGGTCCAATTAGTGCCAAGAGTGAGCCAGTCCAAATATGTTTCTGAATGGATTTCATGTGTACATTGGTAAACAATACTTTATAAAAATTGGAGTCATTTTGGGCTAATGCTATTACAACTGCTACAGGACAAACACACAATTACTGTCCTACTGACTGATTGGAATGATTGGCATAATCCCCCACCCCCTATAAATAAATAGCAAGAACACTTGTTTTCAAACCAAAAACAGCAATCTTTATTTATTTATTTTATTAATAGTTTGACACAAGAGAGGGTGCATCTCCCTCATAGGCCGGATAAATAGGCCCTGTGCCGATTGTGTGTTTTAAGGTGTCTGTTGACTTCGCCAGACTGGCTAAAACATTTCCCACACTCTGGACAGCTGAATGGCCTCTCCCCTGTGTGTACTCTTAGATGTGTTCTAAGTTTGGACATGTGATGAAAACTTTTCCCACAGACGTTGCACTGGTACGGCTTCTCATCAGGGTTCTTTTTCACAGTCTTCGCTGTGCATATTCTTTGCCCTCTCCTCGCACTCCTCGGTTGATTTGGCTGTGGTACCTCAAACTCTGAGGGAACTCCATCACTGTCTATCTCATTGAAATATATACCATTTTCACTCTGAGCTTCAGCATTGTCTAGATTCATTGCATAGAAGGATTGTGGATTGCTTGGTTTGGATATTTCAAAGCCCTCTCCTTCAGGTTCTGGTTTGATTGCTTCAATTTTGTTGGCGGGGAGAGACGGAGAGTTTCCCTCTCCGATCTCCACAGTTTGAATTTGGTAAAGATTTAAGGGCTGAGGCGAATCCTGATTATGGTCACTTTTCACACAGGAAGGAGTGAATATGGATTCTGTATCTGATTCCAGCCCTTGGAACTGCTCTGCCAACTGATTGGTCCTGAGCTCCTGTTCCTCTTTAAACTGTGTGGGCTCTGGGTCCTCCTGGCCCAGACTGGGGCTCCAATCTTGTTCACAGTGCTGCTGATGCTTAGGGGAAACCTCCTCATCAGAGGCTATAAGTTGAATGGGCTGTTGTGCTAGGGAAGAAAATAAAATGAAGATATGTAGTCAGACATGATATGGTGCATAACAGTGCACTGTTCTGACATTCGACCCTAAGCACGTACGGTACCACCATGGAAGCGATGTTAAATTTGATTTAAATTACATTTAAACGATTACATTTAAAGTAAAATAATTATGAAACATTGTCACATTTCTAGGCTATCGGTGTGCAGCCTAACCTGGCGTGAACTGGAAAGCGACGTCCAGTAGCCCGCGAAGACGGTCATTCTCTGCCTTTGAACGAGTGATTTCTTCCTGGTATTCGATTAAAATATGTTCCACCTCTATAAATATTTCTTTAGCAGCTGCAGCTAATCTCTCACTTAAAAACACATTTAGCAGCTTCAGCTTTGTCATTTTGTGAATAAAATACTACCGTATCGGCGTTTTAGACAATGTTTCCAAATCGTAGTCCGATTGCTAGTAAACAGTCGAGGAACGTAGAATGCGTAGCTTCTGGGTGCGTTCCAGGTACACATTTCGGCGCAAGTCTGCGCGTATCACAATGCGTGGTGTCATCGCTGTATATGTTACATATTTGTGTTATACTCTCTAAATGCTAATAGGCTACCCCCATATTGACACTAATCCCTTGGGTGAGTAGAGGGATGGAAGCAACACTGTTACAATGGCCGTGTGTCGAGTGCATCAAAAGACTGCAGGCGACTACTGACTGACTGACTGATCTACAAATCATAAATATTATTATTTGTAGATCAGTCAGTCAGTCACAATTTACCCATCATACATTGTGGTTTTGATCTTCTTGAACAAGGCTATTATCAGCACCTGATCAGGGAGCTGTATATAATGAGATGCTCCTGTCTCCACCCTAACAATGGGAGTTGTTGTCTCAAAGGCGGGAAGGCAGGTGACAAGCTTATGTCCAAAATAAGCCCATTGAAACACATTGGCTTATTTTGGACAGACCTCTGAAACCTCTGCCTTTACCTCTTCCTCTCTGACCTGATCCATGACTATAGGCTTGTTTGAATGGTAAGGCGAAACCAACCGACTGTAGATGAAAGTAGAGTAAAGTTGGGGGAAGTGCATCTGTGACAGCCGAAAGTCGGACACTAATCTGTTTTCTAACAGCAAAGTACAGATCAACATGGCAGTGTTGCCATTGTTTATAAAAGCTTTTCTTTATAATGTCAAAATGAACATGTCTCTAACCCACATATCACACACTCACAAACTAAACTCATGTGTGTACATTGTACAATCATTGAGAGAGACTCGAATATCACATTCATTAGTTTATATCCACTTTATGAATCACAGCAATGTTGGTTTCAGTCATGTCTTTGGTCATGTTCAGGTGGGTCAAACAAAAACACTCTAAAGATTGGTTGACAATAGAGCTTCCCACAATGCAGGCAATGGCTGCACGATGAAGTTGGTGAAGACCAACTGCAGAAACCAGTAGTCTACTGTAGTCAGAACATCATGACCTTTAATCACATGATTTCTGTAAAGTTCATGCATTCGACATGTAGATGGAAGTTGGACAATTGTACTGCACCCATAATGCAAAACACTTTGAAAGGTGTAACCGCCTATGGTCACCGACTTGACAAAAGTGTTCTGCTCGAACGCGGCCATTGGGCCGTCTGACATTGCAGCCGACTTTTAAAAGGTAATGTGTAGATGGGATAGAGCTTTTGTCAAAATTGTATTTAAAAAATTAGATTTGTTTTGCATTTTTGCTAACCTAATTCTCCTAAACCTGCTACAAAAAGTACATTTTGAAAAGACTGCATCCCTTTAACTTTAAAGGCGAGATTGACTAATCTACAAATCACCTTGCGTCATAAATAACTACGCAATATTATTTGTAGATTAGTCAGTCATCACAATTTACCCATGATACATCACGGTTTTGATGCGCTCGAAAAACGGCCATTCTCAGACGTAAGATACGGCCATTTCTTTTCGATCTTTACGATAATCCCGTAGTAGCGCCCCTGTCAGCAGGATACGCGGGTGTCGTCCATAAACAACCGGTCTCTTGGTCTTGAGAAAGTTGGGGTTGTTTCTGGATAAGGTTAGCAGCCTTATGGAAGACCCAGAATAAGTCGATTTCATGAATAGAATAGCTCAATGTAAGACTAGAGCTCATGATGAATAAGTACTGAAATAATGGTCTCATTTGATTTGAGCCATCTATCTTTCAGGGCCATTTAAGGGAAATCAGTCAATTGAAAAACATGCATTCGGCTCTAATCTATAGATTTCACATGACTGGGAATACAGATACAAATCTGTTGGTCACAGATACCTTAAATAAAAAGGTAGGGACGTGGACCAGAAAAATCAGTATCTGGTGTGACCACCATTTTCCTCATGCAGCGCAACACATCTCCTTCGCATGGAGTTGATCAGGCTGTTGATTGTGGCCTGTGGAATGTTGTCCCACTCCTCTTCAATGTGCAAAGTTTCTGGATATTGGAACACGCTGTCATACATGTCGATCCAGAGTATCCCGAACATGCTCAATGGGTGACATGTCTGGTGAGTTAACTTCACCTCAGATTGCAGCCCAAATAAATGCTTCACAGAGTTCAAGTTACAGACACATCTCAACATCAAATGTTCAGAGGAAACTGCGTGAATCAGGCCTTCATGGTTGAATTGCTGCAAAGAAACCACTACTAAAGGACACCAATAAGAAGAGGCTTGCTTGGGCCAAGAAACACAAGCAATGGACATTTAGACCGGCGGAAATCTGTCCTTTGGTCTGATGTGTCCAAATGTGAGATTTTTGGTTCTAACCGCGGTGTCTTAGTGAGACACATAGTAGGTGAACAGATGATCTCCGCATGTGTGGTTCTCAGTCAAAAGTTTGGACCCACCTACTCATTCAAGGGTTTTTCTTTATTTTGACTATTTTCTACATTATAGAATAATAGTGAAGACATCAAAACTATGAAATAAAATAAAGAAAAACCCTTGAATGAGTAGGTGTGTCAACTTTTGACTGGTACTAATATATATATATACACACAGTGGGGAGAACAAGTATTTGATACATTGCCGATTTTGCAGGTTTTCCCACTTACAAAGCATGTAGAAGTCTGTAATCCAGAAAATCACATTGTATGATTTTTAAGTAATTAATTTGCATTTTATTGCAAGACAT
The DNA here is from genome assembly GCA_023634145.1 of Thymallus thymallus. Lineage (NCBI taxonomy): Eukaryota > Metazoa > Chordata > Actinopteri > Salmoniformes > Salmonidae > Thymallus > Thymallus thymallus. Next base: position 15,256,003 of record CM042410.1, on the reverse strand, counting down.
AAGTATTTGATACATCAGAAAAGCAGAACTTAATATTTGGTACAGAAACCTTTGTTTGCAATTACAGAGATCATATGTTTCCTGTAGTTCTTGACCAGGTTTGCACACACTGCAGCAGGGATTTTGGCCCACTCCTCCATACAGACCTTCTCCAGATCCTTCAGGTTTCAGGGCTGTCGCTGGGCAATACGTACTTTCAGCTCCCTCCAAAGATTTTCTATTGGGTTCAGGTCTGGAGACTGGCTAGGCCACTCCAGGACCTTGAGATGCTTCTTACGGAGCCACTCCTTAGTTGCCCTGGCTGTGTGTTTCGGGTCGTTGTCATGCTGGAAGACCCAGCCACGACCCATCTTCAATGCTCTTACTGAGGGAAGGAGGTTGTTGGCCAAGATCTCGCGATACATGGCCCCATCCATCCTCCCCTCAATACGGTGCAGTCGTCCTGTCCCCTTTGCAGAAAAGCATCCCCAAAGAATGATGTTTCCACCTCCATGCTTCATGGTTGGGATGGTGTTCTTGGGGTTGTACTCATCCTTCTTCTTCCTCCAATTACGGCGAGTGGAGTTTAGACCAAAAAGCTCTATTTTTGTCTCATCAGACCACATGGCCTTCTCCCACTCCTCCTCTGGATCATCCAGATGGTCATTGGCAAACTTCAGACGGGCCTGGACATGCGCTGGCTTGAGCAGGGGGACCTTGCGTGCACTGCAGGATTTTAATCCATGACGGCGTAGTGTGTTACTAATGGTTTTCTTTGAGACTGTGGTCCCAGCTCTCTTCAGGTCATTGACCAGGTCCTGCCGTGTAGTTCTGGGCTGATACCTCACCTTCCTCATGATCATTGATGCCCCACGAGGTGAGATCTTGCATGGTGCCCCAGACTGAGGGAGACCTTTTGCAGAATATCAGTCTGTCCCTGGTGTTTTTCCTGGAGAGAAGTGGCTTCTTTGCTGCCCTTCTTGACATCAGGCCATCCTCCAAAAGTCTTCGCCTCACTGTGCGTGCAGATGCACTCACAACTGCCTGCTGCCATTCCTGAGCAAGCTCTGCACTGGTCGTGCCCCGATCTTGCAGCTGAATCAACTTTAGGAGACGGTCCTGGCACTTGCTGGACTTTCTTGGGCGCCCTGACGCCTTCTTCACAACAATTGAACCTCTCTCCTTGAAGTCCTTGATGATCCGATAAATGGTTGATTTAGGTGCAATCTTACCAGCAGCAATATCCTTGCCTGTGAAGCCCTTTTTGTGCAAAGCAATGATAACGGCACGTGTTTCCTTGCAGGTAACCATGGTTGACAGAGGAAGAACAATGATTTCAAGCACCACCCTCCTTTTAAAGCTTCCAGTCTGCTATTCTGACTCAATCAGCATGACGGAGTGATCTCCAGCCTTGTCCTCGTAAACACTCTCACCTGTGTTAACGAGACAATCACTGACATGATGGCAGCTGGTCCTTTTGTGGCAGGGCTGAAATGCAGTGGAAATGTTGTTTTGGGATTAAGTTCATTTTCATGGCAAAGAGGGACTTTGCAATTAATTGCAATTCATCTGATCACTCTTCATGACATTCTGGAGTATATGCAAATTGCCATCATCAACACTGAGGCAGCAAACTTTGTGGAGACGAATACTTGTGTCATTCTCAAAACTTTTGGCCACGACTGTATATACAGTATATACTCAGCAAAAAAAAGAAACATCCTCTCACTGTCAACTGCGTTTATTTTTCAGCAAACTTAACATGTGTAAATATTTGTATGAACATAACAAGATTCAACAACTGAGACATAAACTGAACAAGTTCCACAGACATGTGACTAACAGAAATTGAATAATGTGTCCCTGAACAAAGAGGGGGGGGCAAAATCAAAAGTACCAGTCAGTATCTGGTGTGGCCACCAGCTGCATAAAGTACTGCACCAGATTTGCCAGTTCTTGCTGTGAGCACTGATGGAGGGATTGTGCGTTCCTGGTGTAACTCGGGCAGTTGTTGTTGCCATCCTGTACCTGTCCCGCAGGTGTGATGTTCGGATGTACCGATCCTGTGCAAGTGTTGTTACATGTGGTCTGCCACTGCAAGGACGATCAGCTGTCCGTCCTGTCTCCCTGTAGCGCTGTCTTAGGCGTCTCACAATACGGACATTGCATTTTATTGCCCTGGCCACATCTTCAGTCCTCATGCCTCCTTGCATCACTAAGGCACGTTCACGCAGATGAGTAGGAACCCTGGGCATCTTTCTTTTGGTGTTTTTCAGAGTCAGTAGAAAGGCCTCTTTATTGTCCTACGTTTTCATAACCGTGACCTTAATTGCCTACCGTCTGTAAGCTGTTAGTGTCTTAATTACCGTTCCAGATGTGCATGTTCATTAATTGTTTATGATTCATTGAACAAGCATGGGAAACAGTGTTTAACCCCTTTACAATGAAGATCTGTGAAGTTATTTGGATTTTTACGAATTATCTTTGAAAGACAGGGTCCTGAAAAAGGGACGTTTCTTTTTTTGCTGAGTATTTATTTGTGTGTGTGTGTATATGTGTGTTTATATATTAATATTATAACATATCAACTGCGGCCCAGGCAGTGGCTGTGTATAAGGTGTGAGCAGCCATGGTCTGCAGGGGTATCTGCTCTCCCCCAGCAAGTGACATCCAGCAGAAGTAAGAAGCCCCTCAATCTGAGGCAACACTCAATATCTCCTGATCTGCGTTCTTCTGCATGACATACAGAACCTTAGTGTGCATCGAACACCACGTGGGTGTCGATTTTATAATAATAAGTCTCAAGAGAAATTCTTTAACTCCTTCTTGTACGTTGTACTTAATACTGATCTGCTTCTAAAGGTTGTGCCAATGATTTCAGCAACACTGGGAAAGCCAACTATTGCCTTAAATGCAGCTTGGTGTTGGAGCTGGCTGACATCTTGTGGGAAGGCAACGAACTGGCCGACTAGTTGAGGGTCTGAAAGGGCATTGATAGTTTGTGTTATCACCATTCTGATATTGGCTATAGAGTAGCTTGACCGTCCCAAATTGTCACTACTGCACGGCAGCATCTTAACTGTGGCCAAGTAACCCAGGGTTATTAGTAATTTAACTTAAGGAGAAATGGCATGACATTGATGTTTTGATGACGTGAGAGAGTATCAGACTCCCGCCCTTTCTGGGCTCTTTCTGACTGGACCTGAGGTCGTCTTCCTCTTTAATCTACATGGGCTCAGAGTCCTGCTCATCTTTAATCTGTGTGGGCTCTTTCTGACTGGACCTGAGGTCATCTTCCTCTTTAATCTGCGTGGGCTCAGTCCTGCTCATCTTTAATCTGTGTGCTCAGGGTCTTGGCCCACATTAGGGCTCCCCTCTTGCTTACAGTGCACAGGAGGAATCACTTATCTTTTAAGTGAACTGCTGGTGGTCTTGAGGAAAGGATAAGAGAAGAAAACATTAAATACTTTTTCAAATTAAATCATAGCTTTGTTCAGATCTCTTTTCCTCAAAACAGCTAATAATAGCTATCTAACAAAACTTTTTGTTTAGCAGTGGCTTTGGCTGGCTAAATTTGACATCTTTACAACAAACGGGTGGCAAGCATTCTAGCCTAGCTCAGATGGTAGAGCATGGAGCTTGCAACGCCAGGGTTGTGGGTTCGATTCCCATGGAACCAGTACAAAAAAGTAAGCTAAATGTAAAAAATGTCATGCTTAATTTGAGCTGCATCCTGTCGAAACAGGATAAAGCACCAAGTTTTGGACTGTTTTGTTCCAGAACCTTTTTGGCCAGATCTGGTGCCTCTTGTTGCATGAAAAATCATTTTAACTTTTCTAACAAAAGCGATCAAAGTTATTTCGAGTTGCCTCTTCATTAATTATCCCCCACAAAAAAACGGCATTTGAAAAAGTAGATTTTCAACTGGGTTTGTGCAACATTGTAGCACCCCAGATAAATTGAAATACATTTGCCAAAGTTATAGAATTACTGCTGTCTGTTCAGAAATATATGAAATAATTCAGAATAGCCTACTACACCATGAGAAGGCCTATCATTTAGCCACAGAGGATCAATAGCTTATTTTAGAAAATAACTGCCCAGGTCACCCCCCTCTCGCGCTCACTTTTTGTTCAGGCACCTCCCGATCTCATTTTTATCTCGGGTACCAAAAACAAATGTGGCAGCCAGCATAGACATCTGATCTCCTCATTTGAACGGAATATTTCTTCCTGGTTCTCTGCTATCGATTTTTGGAAACGTTCCGGATATCTCTACAGAAACCGCTGATAATTGGTCAGTAAGAAACATGTTAAATAGCTGTAATTTTGAGAAATTGGAGAAGAGGCGGAAATAATCCACTTCATACAGGCCGCGTACAGGTGTTGCATTACCGCCACCTGCTGTTCTGTTGGAGCATACACTATTTGAAAAATATTTTGGTGCCGCAGAATCTGTAGGTGGCATTTGCTTGGGTTTCGCCTCTTTATGTGGGCTGCAATCTGGATTTGCCATCTGGCAAATACCAGTTGGGCTGGGCCATATTTTTGTTGGGTGGGCTGGTGAAAATGAACACGTTTTTTTAAATGAAAATAAAACGGTGAAAAAGGTGACATGGCCGTTGGCCCATAGGCCTGTTAAGATTGTATTTTATTTTATTTGTGCGCAATTTCTCTGTTATACTAATCTACAATGAGCCCTTGGCTGATCAGTGGGGAATGGTCACATTCAAAGTCAAATGTGGCATCAGCAAAAAAAACTTAAGTTAGACAGTCAAGATCATGGATTGTAAAAAAACAGAAAGAGTGCCTATAAACGTAGAAAGAGAACATTCTATATTGTCACCTCACTCAAAACGTCCTATTTTTTTAGGATGCTAAAACCATGATTTGGCCAAACAGTAAAGTGTATTATCCTCATGATTCCTGTAATGAAACTGTCTGCCTTGTCCCCTGTGCCCTCTCTGAAAGGCTCAAATAGGCAGTTATTGAGGAGGTGACATTGAAGTTGGGTGGCAACAGTCCTTTCAAGGGTTTTCGCAAGGAACGGGAGGTTGGAGATGGGGCGGAAGTTACTGAAGTTGGTAGAGTCCTGGCCAGGTTTCTTTAAGATGGGTATGACAACAGCATGTTTATAGTTTGAAGGGACGATGCCATGGGAGAGAGAAAGATTTACTATTTGAGTGATGTATGGACAGAGTGCAGGAAGACAGGCCTTGATGAGAGTGGCAGGGACGGGATCCAGGGAGCTGGTAGAGGTTTTTGATGATGCAATAAGTTTTGTGATATATGCTGAGTCAACTGGGGTGAACGTACTCAGTAGGGTTTGTATAACAGGAGAGGGTAGGTAATTAAAAGTGGAAGAAGGTACTGGGGGAGATGGGTTAGCCAAGGATGCATTAATGTGTGTAATCTTGTCCTTAAAAAACTGAAGAAAAGAGTTTGCAAGCACAGTGGAGGATGTGAAGGGCTCACTGTGATGTTTAAGTAGTTTATTAACAGTGGAAAACAGAGTCTGGGAGTTTGTGGTGGAGGTTTTGATGGTGTCGGAGATGAAAGAGGTTCTGGCAGCATGGAGAGCATCTCTGTACATGGAGAGGTGAAACTTATAGGCTTCAGCATGAACAGTTAGGCCAGCTCTAGTCCGACGTTCTAGGCGGCGGCCTTCTTGCTTCATGGCACGGAGCTCAGATGTAAACCAGGGTGAAGAGGATGAGAAGAAGACATTTTTTGTTTGAAGTGGGGCCATAGTGTTGAGGGCAGCAGACAGAGTAGTGTTGAACTAATTGGTAAGGTCTTCAGGTGTGCAAGGGGCAAGGTCCAGGGGAAGGGCAGAGCAGATTGCATCTGAAAGTGTCAGGGGGTCAACAGCTTTTAGATTGCGAAAGGAGATTAGTCGTTTCTTAGTATTGAGGGGTATGTTTGAGGAAAAAGAAAAATTCAGGATCTTATGGTCAGATAAGGAGAACAATGACGGGGAGATGTGGGTAATGTTGAGGCCAACAGAGCAGATGAGGTCAAGAATGTGGCCCTTGTTGTGGGTTGGGAAATTAACATGTTGGGTGATATTAAAGCAGTCCAGGACAGCAATAAAATCAAAGGTGAGTTTGGAGCTTGAAGAGTCAACGTGGATGTTCATGTCGCCAAGCAGCAGAAGGCGGGAGGAAAGTGATACTGCTATGGTGAGTAGTTAAGCTAAATCAGAGAGAAATTATTCATTGTTTTTAGGAGGACGGTAAAGTAAAATAGTGGTGAGGGAACAGGCATATTTAAAGGCGATGTATTCAAAGGAGAGAAATAAAGGAAGAGAAGCATTCACTAACAAAGGCCCCAGGACCAGTGGAAGCAAAATAGCCCCATAGTACCACATACATTGCAGCACACATACATAGTGCCTGCAATGTATGTGGCAAAAGTTTCAGTCAGAAGATAATCCTTACCAGGCACATGACGCACACAGGGCAGAAATCATATTGTTGCAAAGAAGATTGCAAAGACTTCAGCCAGAAACATAACCTGATAGTCCATTTGAGGACACACAAACTGGAGAGAAACGATATCAGTGCCGTGAATGTGGCAAATGCTTCAGTCATAATATATGCCTGAAAGAACATATGGTGATTCACACAGGGGAGAAATAGAAAACACATCAGTGTAAAGAATGCAATAAATTATTCAGCAAGAAAGGATGCCTGACCACATATATGAGAACACACACTGGGGTAAATGCATCTCTTGTAAGAATTGAAGATGAGGATGAACCCAGGGGGAGAAACATGACAGTGCTGCTTAGGGCAAAATCTAACTCTTACTTGTTGGTGGACCATTTAATACTAAAAAGCTGATGTTTCATTAAAAAAAATTGGAGCATGCCACAAGTGGATAGAATATGTTTTGTAGAACTAATATTTCATTTAAAAAAATCCACATTTTAAGTGTGTCCCAACATTTGAGTCCTCTCCCCCAGTTGGACTAGCCCCTGAAGTACTAGTACATTGGTGTTATCTAAAAATATAAAAGATGTTTACATTTTGAGGGGAAATGGTTTTAGTGCTTCAGATTTGAATACATGCTACTGTAGCAAATTGGGATATGTGAAACTTACTCCTCAGCCTGAAGTATCCGCACTTGTGCCAGCGAATAACTAGATTTTCGCGTGGCGCCGACTTGTCATGTGTGCTAGCAAGGCAGAGGTCCCGAGTTCGAAATAGCTATGGGCCGAATGTGTCTAGTAGATGCATCAAACTCTTTGTGTTCTGGCGGAAGTCATTAATTGTCAATGGAGCAGTCCACGGTGCTACATTGTAGGTGCCGCACTAGGCTGCGTTGCGTTCTGTGTACCGCATGTGTTCAATATTTTCAACTCGTGCTTTACTTTACCATGGTACAAACGGAAGTACACACACATAATCCAACTAGCTAGCTTTTAGCTAAGTGATCCATATTCGCGTCAAGTACGGAAAATGCCACTAGACATCTGGCAAAACATAAAGCAAATGCATCTGGTGGACATAGGGCATTATGGCTCTTCATGGTCAATCCAACGTCTGCAGTGGCCTTACAGCATTTATTGCAATGCGACCTCCACATAAGTCAGAGCATTCATACTTCTTGCGGAGCAGAGCTGTTGTGAAGGAAGTTGTCAAGGAAGTGAGTTTGTGTTTAAACAGTAGATCCTGCCCCACCTACCGTTAACCAATCATGTCAATGCGGAGAATTTGGGAGGTACATGGCGATGCGGTACGGAGCTCGATTTGGCCTCCACCATTACGTCACACCCTCTGTACTGAGCCTCCAGACCACATTTACATATCAAGTATAAATTGGCATTCAATGTTATGCAACATAAACAGCCAAATATATCCAAATCGGATTTTAGTTACCACATCGTGGGCCTGTTAAAAAACATAAATCATGACAGATTTGACAAATATCCACTCTGTTAGATCAGATTTGTTGAATGTGCAGCAATCCAATGTCCTATCTCCCACGGTCTGTATTCCATTTACCTCTTTACCGCATCTCTTTACCGTTCAAACTAGTTTTCGTGTCTTTGAAATCCCTACCCATGGTATCATAAAGATGTTGTTTATTTGTGAACTTGTTTTGTTATGAAGGAAGTTGTCAAGGAAGTGACAACTGTACTGCCCCCACCTACCATCAACCAATCATGTCAAGCTGGAGCTATATGGAGCCCTCCGCATTGCTACAAAATTTGGGAGGCGCACAGCGATGTGATATGGAGCTCGATTTGGCCTCTGCAAGCCTCCAGATGCTCCGCAATTGCGTCACACCATCCGTACGGACGGAGCTTCCGGATTGCATTACAGGATCAACAATAAATTGGCTTTTAGGAAGCAGCGTGACATTCTTTACACCTGTAATAGGTGTTATTGTTAAGCCAATTTATTGTTGATCCTGTAATGCAATCCGGAGGCTCCGTACGGATGGTGTGACGCAATTGCAGAGCCTCTGGAGGCTTGCAGAGGCCAAATCGAGCTCCATACCACATCGCTGTGCGCCTCCCAAACAAACCCCCAGAAGGTGACTGATACTGGTTGAATACATTGTAAATGTATTGAGGAATAAACATGCACAAGAAGCCCACAATGTTGTGCCTAACAGACACAATACATTTTTAAGCATATATAGTTACCTTCTCATTTTGTTTAGAACTATACACGGTACATTTAAATGACTGTCTTCTAGCTGTACTAAAAGCAGCACATCTTTTGTTTCAACAATGCTCCTTGTTCAAATGTAACACCTCACTAGCTCTAGTGTGTCCTTGCCTCTTATGTTTGTGTAGTGGGTTTGACACCACTGCATGGTGTTCTTTCTCATAAACCTGACACCGCCCCAGTCCATGTAATGCCATGCTAATGTTGTTGTGATCATCTTAGAGTGGATTGGTATATAATGCTTCTTGTGAATACATCTTTTCATTTTTACTTAGTGTAAATCATTATTTAATTGTAACATTTGTTATAGAAGGCTATTTTATGGATTAGTTAGTACAGGGCTCAAATGAGCTTAAAGAAATTGAGTAGTTTCTCAATCTTTATTTATTATTAGACATAATAAAATCAGGATCAATGAGTTAGTCAGCTAACTTTGATAAACAACCAAAAATAACTACTGATTTTCTGGTTCATTTAAAAACCTAAATTTAGATATGCATTTTTTGGTTGTTGAGTCAGTTAAACCATGCTCCTTTCAGAATATTTTGTCAAGTTAGCTGGTTAAGTCACTGATCTTGCTTTGTAGTGTACCCCTCTGGTAGATTGGCATATTTGTGGGACCATAGAGAATGATGAAGGCCTCTAGTGGCCAAAAGGCTGTATTAGTGTGGGCAGCGCTATTGAGGGCTTCCGCCATTTTAAAGTAGTCAACTGGGTCGGACTTCCAACTTCATTGGCTGATCCTTCCTCGTGAGCCTGTTGGAGTCATGTCCAACTGGGTCATCAGGAGGGATCAGCCAATATTGAAGAAGAAAATGTACTACTCACACAGATACAAAGATGAGTCCTCTATCTATCTCTATGTTTGGGACACTTAGTGACAGGTGATTGTTCAGTTCAGTTGCGATGTTAGCAGCAAAACAATACACATATACATTTTCATTTCCCTCAACATTTCGAAAATTAAGCTGTTGCAGGTTTTTCGAAATGAGTGATTAACTGCTACATGTTTTTTTTTTTATCTATAAAGGTGGCCAGCTTGAACTTCCTAAAACCAGGGAAATTAGTTACCTCATTCAGCCATTCATATGGGAAAAATGAATGGGGAAAGATAAACGCAGAAAGGAAGGTCTGAGGTTAACACGGGTATCTGACCTCTTATTGGTTACAATGTTCCCGCCTCCTCCGCCAATGTTGTCTTCCGGCTTTGCGGACATTTTATTCCCTTTGTTAGAGCGGTCGAGTCAGTTCAGTATCTTGTCTGTGTGTTTGTCATATGTATATATATTTATATATATATATACAATCTTCGATCATTCCCGATCGAGGTACGTAACAAAATTGTGCACAATAGCTTGTCAATGTTGCTTTAATTTGCCCAGTGTTGGCATGCATTTTCATAACTACTAAGATAGATAGGTAGGTACTTTATTGAGCGATTGTTGGATAACTTTTGCAGCCATTGTTTTTACTCTACACCCACAATTTTGACAGGTAGTTTAATAGATACATTATAATGTTATGAATTTCAGTAGCGCTAACCTGGCATGATTACTATGATGGCTATTTATTGCAACTGCGTCTATCAGGCCTCGCGGTTGTAGCAGTTGGTCTAGTTTTATTAGGATAGGGCATTCACCAAGGTCTAAACACTTAAGAAAATCACAGTTTATGAACTGATACACAACACGACGCTGGATTCAAAACTTAGTTTTTTCAATTTAAATTATTATACAAAATTCTTTGCTGCGAAGAGACAGAATCATTAGATCATTTGTTTTGGTACTGTCCATATGTAGCTTGTTTTTGGTCGCAGGTTCAGGATTGGCTGAAGAATTGCAACATTTACCTGGATCTAACTCCGCAAATAGCACTGCTCGGTTATTTAAAACGTTATAGTCAGTTTATCAATAATATAGTAATACTCCTAGCAAAAATGTTTATCTTTAATTTACAATCTGTAGAAACTGAGAATAGAAAGGTTCAGAACGTTTGTGAGACTTCACAGCACAGTTAAGAAATACAGTAGAGATAGATGAGAGGGGTTGAGTGGAGCTGAAGAGTGGGACTAAAAATAACAAGATAACTAATGTAAAATGTATCTATAAACTGGAAGTAGAAGCCTGTTGTTCATTAGTTTACTCCAGTTAGGGTAGGGGTGGTAGGGTTAGGGGAAAATAGTTGAAATAGTTGAAATGCATTCAACTGAAATGTGTCTTCAGCATTTAATCCAACCCCTCTGAATCAGAGAGGTGCAGGGGGCTGCCTTTTTTGGCTGTGTGCTTAGGATAGTTGTCCTGTTGGAAGGTGAACCTTCACCCCAGTCTTGGGTCCTGAGCACTCTGGGAGCAGGTTTTCATGATGGATCTTTCTGTACTTTGCACTGTTTATCCTGACTAGTCTCCCAGTCCCCGCCGCTGAAAAACATCCCCACGTGGTTCACCGTAGGGATGGTGCAAGGTTTCCTCCAGACGTGACACTTGGCATTCAGGTCAAAGAGTTCAATATTGGTTTCATCAGACCAGAGAATATTTTTTTTCATGGTCTGAGAGTGCTTTAGGTGCCTTTTGGCAAACCAAGCGGGCTGTATTTGTATTTATTATGGATCCCCATTATGGATCCATTATGGGGTCCAGCAAAATTAAGGCTGTTTTATACAATTTTTTAAACATTACAATACATTCACAGATTTCACAACACACTGTGTCCCCTCAGGCTCCTACTCCACCACTACCACATATCTATAGTACAAAATCCATGTGTGTGTGTATAGTCCATGTGTTATCGTGTGTGTGTATGCATGTGTCTGTGCCTATGTTTGTGTTGCTTGTGTTAGAGTTTCATGTAGTCATGGCTCTGTGTAGTACTGTGCGCCTCCCATAGTCTGTTCTGGACTTGGGGACTGTGAAGAGACGTCTTGTGGGGTATGCATGGATGCCAGTAGTTCAAACAGACAGCTCGGTGTATTCAACATGTCAGTACCTCAAATACAAGTAGTGATGAAGTCAATCTCTTCTCCAGGAGAGATTTAGTTTGAGTTTATTTTTACAGGGACAGTGCACATGAATCAACGTTTCAGTAAAAGTGCTGGTTTTAGCCAGCCGGCTAATTTTCAACCGCAGTCCCTGGGCAGGTCGTTAAAAACAATTACAATAACAATACAGACAAGCAGTGAGCACATGCAGAGCAACGTATAAGACTTAAGCAATAGCACAAAGTACAACAAAACAAAATACATAAAAGCAATAAAGTGTTTCCACACCTCACAAGCCACAGACAACATGGAAAGCAGCAATACACAGCTAGGGATTATGTTCACAAGTCTGATTGGCCTTTAGCCATGTCTTCAGGTTTTTTGTGAAGGTGTGATAGGTGGTGCAGTTGTGTGTGTCTGATGGCAGTGTGTTCCAGACATGGGAAGCTCTCACAGAGAAAGCAGATTGACTAAAGGTGTTTTTCCTTAAGGGAACTATACAATCACCTCTCATGACATACCTTGTGGATCTGCTGGCATGGGTTTGTGTTTTCTGTTTAACAAATGTACTAAGTGGAGGGGGAGCCAGGCCATTTAGGGTCTTGAATACAAGACATGCGTCCCAGGAGCTCATGCTTTCTGAGGATGTAACAGTGATGATGGCTATTGGGCTTCCTATCAAGCACTTTGAGAGCCTGTTTGTAGACAGACTGAATGGGTTTTAATGTTGTACTGCAAGCTTCACCAATTATGTTGATAAAATGTTTTGCCTTTGCCTGTCTGATTTCTTTCATCACCTTATTCCTCAACATGGTAAACCTACATCTGTCATGCTCTAATTTGGATTTTAGGGCTGTTTTTAGAGCATGATCTCGTTCTTTCATCAGTTTCCAGATTTCTCCATTTAGTTAGATAGATACTTTAATGATCCCAGAGGGGAAATGTCTTCGTCAAGCAGCTACGAAAAAACACAGGGCAGGTGCAAAATGCCAGAACGAAAATACACGAAAGACAGATACATGATACTTTGCCAAGGAAGTGTGCTGTTTTGGATTTTATTTTATTTAGGAAGCCATTTATTATAGTCTGGATTGTGGATAGAAAAACCTCACTATCAGCTTCCACATATGTGTAGGAAGAGCTCATTCCAGTTAATTCCCTTAATTGCATTTTCAAAATAATTTAATTCACTCTTTGGTATTCTGAGCTGATCAGACTTTCTAACAGTAGAGAGGTTAAACTTGTTCTTGGAAAGCTTTCTGGCTATAAGTGTCAGATTATGATCAGACAGCCCAGTAACCATATTGAATGATTTAGCCACTCTCCTGGTTTATTACTGAACACCAGATCAATCTGTGTTTTAGAACAACAAGTCACCCTGGTTGGCCCTTTAACTAGCCGTGTAAGGTCAAAAGTATTATTGATCCGTTTGAGGGTTTTCCTGCAAGACTTGTCTTCGAAATTAATGTTAAAATCTCCCATTAAGATGACCTCTTAACCAAAATCACATTCCGTAAGCATGTTATTCAACTGATCAAAAAACACACTTTTGGTGGAAGGTGGTCTATACATTCCAATAAGGATAAAATACATTTTGGGGAGAGAGTGTAACATTTAGGCCAATACATTCTAGTTCATTATCACATGACCATTCAATTTGTTTACATTGGATATGTTCTTTAATGTAAATCATCAGACTCCCTCCCTTTCCTTCAATCCTGACTCTCCTGAAAACATTGTAGCCAGGCACAATGAAAGCAGCAGATGGAGAGTTTTTAATGGAGCCATGTCTCTGAAAGGCAGAGGATGTCATGGTTGGAGTCTGTGAGAAGATGTTGAATTTGATCACTTTTTGGAATAACACTGCAAATGTTCAAGTGCCCCCCTAGTAGTCCCTTGGGTTTAGCTTGTGGGTCCCAAATGACCCAAGAGTGATTGACACGTTGAAAAAAGTTCAATTTTCAGTGTTTTCTGACGACTGGGTTTAGGCCGTTTTTTGCACTAGATGCGGGGAACTAATTAAAACAGCTTGCGTGCTAGAAGCAGAGTCGGGGATTGCGTATAGCGACTTGGATATGTTTGGAGAGTCAAATTTAATCTTGGAGCTCGGTGACTTGAGAGAAATCATGGGACCATAGCACTCAGCCACTTCCGCTGCGGCGATGATTAGAGGACGAGGCCATCCACTGCTTTCCACTCCGGTGAGTATCGCTGGCTTGGTGATGTTATGCCCAGGGTTGAGTTGCACATCCCTGGCAAGCATGAGGGTAGTGAACAGGTAGTTTAGAAGTTTCCGATAGATGTTGGACTTGTGTTTGTTACTCTTAAGCGATTCAGTCGAATAGGTAGCGAGGTAGACTTGGCCATTATTGACTTGATTAATATTAGCTCTCTCTGTCATCTGCCTTTTACTGAGGAGTGGCATCTGTCTGGCCACTCTACCATAAAGGCCTGATTGGTGCAGTGCTGCAGAGATGGTTGTCCTTCTGGAAGCTTCTCCCATCACCGCAGTGGAACTCTGGAGCTCTGTCAGAGTGACCATCGGGTTCTTGGTCACCTCCCTGACAAAGGCCCTTCTCCCCCGATTGCTCAGTTTGTCCGGTCTGCCAGCTCTAGGAAGAGTCTAGGTGGTTCCAAACTTCTTCCATTTAAGAATGATGGAGGCCTTCAATGCTGCAGACATTTTTTGGTACTCTTCCACAGATCTGTGCCTCGACACAATCCTGCCTCAGAGCTCTACGGACAATTCCTACGACCTCATGGCTTGGTTTTTGCTCTGACGTGCACTGTCAATTCTGGGACCATATATAGACAGGTGTGTGTGTGTGTGCCTTTCCAAATCATGTCCAGTCAATTGAATTTACCATAGGTTGACTCCAATCAAGTTTTAGAAACATTTAAGGATGATCCAAGGAAACGGTGCACCTGAGCTCAATTCCGAGTCTCATAGCAAAGGGTCTGAATACTTATTTAAATAAGGTATTTCTGTTTTTTATGTCTAAAAACGTGTTATCACTTTGTCATTATGGGGTATTGTTATGTTACAATCTACACATAATGTGGAAAAAGTGAAGGGGTCTGAATACCTTCCAAATTAACTGTATATATACAGTCGTGGCCAAAAGTTTTGAGAATGACAAAAGTATTGGTCTCCACAAAGTTTGCTGCCTCAGTGTTGATGATGGCAATTTGTATATACTCCAGAATGTCATGAAGTCCCCTCTTTGCCATGAACATGAACTTAATTCCCAAAAAACATTTCCACTGCATTTCAGGCCTGCCACAAAAGGACCAGCTGCCATCATGTCAGTGATTGTCTCGTTAACACAGGTGAGAGTGTTGACGAGGACAAGGCTGGAGATCACTCTGCCATGCTGATTGAGTCAGAAAAATAGACTGGAAGCTTTAAAAGGAGGGTGGTGCTTGAAATCATTGTTGTCAACCATGGTTACCTGCAAGGAAACACGTCATCATTGCTTTGCACAAAAAGAGCTTCACAGGCAAGGATATTGCTGCTGGTAAGATTGCACCTAAATCAACCATTTATCAGATCATCAAGAACTTAAAGCAGAGAGGTTCAATTGTTGTGAAGAAGGCGTCAGGGCGCCCAAGAAAGTCCAGCAAGCGCCAGGACCGTCTCCTAAAGTTGATTCAGCTACGGGATCGGGGCACCACCAGTGCAGAGCTTGCTCAGGAATGGCAGCAGGCAGGTGTGAGTGCATCTGCACGCACAGTGAGGTGAAGACTTTTGGAGGATGGCCTGGTGTCAAGAAAGGCAGCAAAGAAGCCACTTTTCTCCAGGAAAAACATCAGGGATAGACTGATATTCTGCAAAAGGTACAGGGATTGGACTGCTGAGGACTGGGGTAGAGTCATTTTCTCTGATGAATCCCCTTTCCGATTGTTTGGCCCTCCGGAAATCACCTTGTCCAGAGATGACAATTTGAGCACTACCATCAGTCCTGTGTCATGCCCACAGTAAAGCATCCTCAGACCATTCATGTGTGGAGTTGCTTCTCAGCCAAGGGAGTGGGCTCACTCACAATTTTGCCTAAGAACACAGCCATGAATAAAGAATGGTACCAACACATCCTCCGAGAGCAACTTCTCCCAACCATCCAAGAAAAGTTTGGTGACGACCAATGCCTTTTCCAGCATGATGGAGCATCTTGCCATAAGGCAAAAGTGATAACTTAGTGTCTCGGGGAACAAAACATCAACATTTTGGGTCCAACTCCCCAGACCTTAATCCCATTGAGAACTTGTGGTCGATCCTCAAGAGGCGGGTGGACAAACAAAAACCCACAACTTCTGACAAACTCCAAGCATTGATTATGCAAGAATGGCCTGCCATCAGTCAGGATGTGGTCCAGAAGTTACTTGACAGCATGCCAGGGCGGATTGCAGAGGTCTTGAAAAAGAAGGGTCAACACTGCAAATATTGACTCTTTGCATAAACTGAATGTCATTGTCAATGAAAGCCTTTGACACTTATGGAATACTTGTAATTATACTTCAGTGTACCATAGTAACTACTGACATAAAGATCTAAGAACACTGAAGCAGCAAACTTTGTGGAGACCAATACTTGTGTCATTCTCAAAACTTTTGGCCACGACTGTACACTGGGTGACAAAAGTTTGGAATATTACTCATTTAAGCGTTTTCTTTTCTTTATTTGCACTATGTTTTACATTTTAGAATAAAAGTGAAGACATCAAAACTATGACATAACACATATGGATTCATGTAGTAACCAAAAGTGTTAAACAAATCAAAATATATTGTATATGAGGTTCTTCAAATAGCCACCATTTGCCTTGATGACAGCTTTGCACATTCTTGGCATTCTCTCAACCAGCTTCACCTGGATGCTTTTCCATCAGTCTTGAAGGAGTTCCCACATATGCTGAGCACTTGCTGGCTGCTTTTCCTTCACTGCAGTCCGACTCATCCCAAACCATCTAAATTTGGTTGAGGTTGGAACCAAAAATATCACATTTCGACTCCAGGCCAAAGGACAAATTTCCACCGGATGTCCATTGCTCGTGTTTCTTGGCCCAAGCAAGTCTCTTCTTCTTCTTATTGGTGTCCTTTTAGTAGTGGTTTCTTTGCAGAAATTCCACCATGAAGGCCTCATTCACACACCTCTGAACAGTTGATGTTGAGATGTGTCTGTTACTTGAACTCTGAAGCATTTATTTGGGCTGCAATCTGAGGATAGTAACTCTAATGACCTTATCCTCTGCAGCAGAGTTATTTCTGGGTATTTTATTCCTGTGGCGGTCCTCATGAAGCTGGTTGAGAGAACGCCAAAGCTGTCATCAAGGCAAAGGGTGGCTACTTTGAAGAAATAAAATATATTTTGATTTGTTTAACACTTTTGTTTTTGTTACTACATGATTCCATATGTTATGTCATAGTTTTGATGTCTTCACTTTTATTTTACAATGTAAAACAAGTAGTGCAAATAAAGAAAAATCTTTGAATGAGTAATATTCCAAACTTTTGGCCCCCAGTGTATATACAGTTAAAGTCGGAAGTTTACATACACTTAGGTTGAAGTCATTAAAACTAATTTTTCAACCACTCCACAGATTTCGTGTTAACAAACTATAGTTTTGGCAAGTCTGTTAGGACACAAGTCATTCTTCCAACAATTGTTTACAGACAGATTATAATTCACTATATCACAATTCCAGTGGGTCAGAATTGTACATACACTAACTTGACTGTGCCTTTTAAACAGCTTGGAAAATTCCAGAAAATTGTCATGGCTTTAGAAGCTTCTGATAGGCTAATTGACATAATTTGAGTCCATCGGAAGTGTACCTGTGGATGTATTTCAAGGCCTACCTTCAAACTCAGTGCCTCTTTGCTCGACATCATGGGAAAATCAAAACAAATCAGCCAAGACTTCCAAGTCTGG
Source organism: Thymallus thymallus (assembly GCA_023634145.1). Lineage (NCBI taxonomy): Eukaryota > Metazoa > Chordata > Actinopteri > Salmoniformes > Salmonidae > Thymallus > Thymallus thymallus. The sequence goes on along the minus strand of CM042410.1, from coordinate 15,238,441 downwards.
TTCAACCATGGCAGCAATTTCCAAACGCCTGACGGTACCACGTTCATCTGTACAAACAATAGTATGCAAGTATAAACATCATGGGACCACACTGCCGTCATACCGCTCAGGAAGGAGACGCGTTCTGTCTCCTAGAGATGAAAGTACTTTTGTGCGAAAAGAGCAAAGGACCTTGTGAAGATGCTGGAGGAAACAGGTACAAAATTATCTATATCCACAGTAAAACGAGTCTTATATCGACATAACCTGAAAGGCCGCTCAGCAAGGAAGAAGCCACTGCTCCAAAACCGCCATAAAAAAGCCAGACTACGGTTTGAAACTGCACATGGGGACAAAGATCGTACTCTGGTCTGATGAAACTTTATATATACAGTGGGGAGAACAAGTATTTGATACACTGCCGATTTTGCAGGTTTTCCCACTTACAAAGCATGTAGAAGTCTGTAATTTTTATCATAGGTACTCTTCAACTGTGAGTGACGGAATCTAAAAATCCAGAAAATCACATTGTATGATTTTTAAGTAATTCATTTGCATTTTATTGCATGACATAAGTATTTGATACATCAGAAAAGCAGAACTTAATATTTGGTACAGAAACCTTTGTTTGCAATTACAGAGATCATACGTTTCCTGTAGTTCTTGACCAGGTTTGCACACACTGCAGCAGGGATTTTGGCCCACTCCTCCATACAGATCCTTCAGGTTTCGGGGCTGTCGCTGGGCAATATGGACTTTCAGCTCCCTCCAAAGATTTTCTATTGGGTTCAGGTCTGGAGACTGGCTAGGCCACTCCAGGACCTTGAGATGCTTCTTACGGAGCCACTCCTTAGTTGTCCTGGCTGTGTGTTTCGGGTCGTTGTCATGCTGGAAGACCCAGCCACGGCCCATCTTCAATGCTCTTACTGAGGGAAGGAGGTTATTGGCCAAGATCTCGCGATACATGGCCCCATCCATCCTCCCCTCAATACGGTGCAGTCGTCCTGTCCCCTTTACAGAAAAGCATCCCCAAAGAATGATGTTTCCACCTCCATGCTTCACGGTTGGGATGGTGTTCTTGGGGTTGTACTCATCCTTCTTCTTCCTCCAAACACGGCGAGTGGAGTTTAGACCAAAAAGCTCAATTTTTGTCTCATCAGACCACATGACCTTCTCCCATTCCTCCTCTGGATCATCCAGATGGTCATTGGCAAACTTTAGACGGGCCTGGACATGCGCTGGCTTGAGCAGGGGGACCTTGCGTGCGCTGCAGGATTTTAATCCATGACGGCGTAGTGTGTTACTAATGGTTTTCTTTGAGACTGTGGTCCCAGCTCTCTTCAGGTCATTGACCAGGTCCTGCCGTGTAGTTCTGGGCTGATCCCGCACCTTCCTCATGATCATTGATGCCCCACGAGGTGAGATCTTGCATGGTGCCCCAGACCGAGGGAGATTGACCGTCATCTTGAACTTCTTCCATTTTCTAATAATTGCGCCAACAGTTGTTGCCTTCTCACCAAGATGCTTGCCTATTGTCCTGTAGCGCATCCCAGCCTTGTGCAGGTCTACAATTTTATCCCTGATGTCCTTACACAGCTCTCTGGTCTTGGCCATTGTGGAGAGGTTGGAGTCTGTTTGATTGAGTGTGTGGACAGGTGTCTTTTATACAGGTAACGAGTTCAAACAGGTGCACTTAATACAGGTAATGAGTGGAGAACAGGAGGGCTTCTTAAAGAAAAACTAACAGGTCTGTGAGAGCCGGAATTCTTACTGGTTGGTAGGTGATCAAATACTTATGTCATTCAATTAACATAATTAAATAACATTAATTATTTAAAAATCATACAATGTGATTTTCTGGATTTTTGTTTTAGATTCCGTCTCTCACAGTTGAAGTGTACCTATGATAAAAAATTACAGACCTCTACATGCTTTGTAAGTAGGAAAACCTGCAAAATCGGCAGTGTATCAAATACTTGTTCTCCCCACTGTATATATATATTGTGGCGAACTCGGCCAGAAGAAGATGGCATGAGACAGAGATGGATTTGACAGAGAGTTCCTGTGCCCCATACACCGCACGACTCCAGGAACGTCACACTTTATTTACTCTCCTTCAGCTTTTGGCAACGAACCTAACCTCTGGCCATGCAAGGCTTGGTTACGGTAGGCACTCTAACATTCCCCCTGCCCCCATAACCTGAACTCAGACAACTTAAGAACACATAACCACATAACATTAGCTTAATTACTAGAAACATAAACACATAACACAACAGTTTTATCGTGGAACATTAACTACCCACAATCCCTCTTCAGCTACCACGCAACTCGTAGCTAGCGTATGCCGGCCAGATCGCTACATAGCCCCCACCAGAGGGGTCAGTCACCCCCGACGACCCCATCACTCAACACAAAGTCCCTCAAATGTCCAGGACGCCTCCACCGTGTGGTCTCGGCCAGGCATGCGCAACCTGTACCCACCTCCGACAGCCGGCCCAAGATCTCCCCGGGCCCTTGCCAATGGCTGCGGAGCTTGGGAGAAACACCTTTTTTGGGTGTCATAGGCCTGCTTCTGTCGCGCTCCGGAGTTTGCCTGGACTGGAGCTCCCTGGTTCTCGTCACCCTCGCCACCTAAGTATGGGGGGTAGCTTCGTCATGGCCTGGGCCCCTCCTGCAGGGGTATCGCCTGTAGCGGTTCCGGCCAGCAGCATACTTGCTCCACTGGACTGGGACACCCGCTGGGCCGGTGACATTGGCTTTCTCTGCTCCCTTCTCCCATTCGGCTTGTTCGGCCTCGTGGAGTGCCTCAGGCCTGGCATGTTGCCAAAGCTTTTCCGGTGTGAGTCCCCGCAGGAAACCGTGGAGGGCCAGCTCCTCTTTTGAAGCTGCTTGGAATTGGGGGTAGCCCTGTCGAGCGTGCAGCTGCACATCTGCAGTGAAGGTGCCCAGGTTCTCTTTTCCTTGGCGATGGCGGCTGGCCAGTTGCTCTCTGTTCTGGTCCGCGAAGAGTCTCTGCCCAAACCTCCTTTCCAGCGCCCTGGTCAAGGCTTGGAGGTCCCATTGTTCCGCTGGGGCTAGGTCGAGAAGCACCTGCACTGCGTTCCCCTCTAACGCTAGCGCCAGGTGAGTAGAGGCTTCCTCACTGCTCCAGCCGCTGTGTTGGGCCACAGGTGGACTTGTGAGAGGTAGGGCTCTAGTTGCGTTGCACTTGGGCAGTTTGGCTGATGACCTTGGCACCCCTGCAGAACGTGGTAGGCTGGACGTGCAGAGTAGGGGTTGTTGTGGCTCAGGACTTGCAGGTAGCATGACGTTGCTAGTTGTAGCCACGGGTTGTGGGCGTGGTCTAGCAGTACCCTGCTTGGGTAGCCGTGGGGCACAGGAACCATCGGGGCACGCCGGGTAGCTACCACCTCTGGCAGGCTCCATCTTCTGCCGCAGTAGGCTCCTTAAGGGCCCCTGGGTCTGCGTGAGTGTCCTCTCCAGCTCTTCAATCTCCCTCTCCATCCTCTTCTGCTTGCTAATCCCACTTCTGACACCAATGTGGCGAGCTCGGCCAGAAGAAGATGGCATGAGACAGATTGATTTGACAGAGAGTTCCTGTGCCCCATACACCGCAGGGTGCAAATCAACTCAAGAGCCAAGAGTTGATTTGCGCCAGTAAATCTCTCAACATGTCGGCCGTGTGGCAATTTTACAACGTGTCGGAGACAGATGTAACTAATGCAAATTGCAATATATGTAAATCCAGTGTATCTCAAGGTGGAAGCAAGTCAAAACATTTTAATACAACAAACTTTATAAGACACTTGAAAGTACATCACCTCGAGGAGTATAAGGAGTGTGAGAAGCTATCTCAAGTCCCGAAAGCCAAGACAGCAGGCCCAACGGATGCCACCGTGGCTCAGCCAACAATACAGGCAACTATACAGAAAACCCAAATGTACAGCCGCGACAGTCAAAAAGCCAAAGCGATCACAACAAAAATAATTGAGTTTATTGGACTTGTCGACCAGCCCTTTAAGGTGGTCGAGGACCTGTGATCCCGCGGCAAATTACGCATATGGAGCCACGCTATAATCTTCAGTCGTAAATATTTTGCTGATGTTGCACTGCCGGAGCTATATCTAACTGTGTATTCACACATTGACAGCCTACTGAAAGACAATGTTACGTCGATCAGTTTTACAAGTGATATTTGGAGCTCAGACATATGCCCAATGTCAATGCTAAGTTTGACAGCTCAGTTTATTGATGCTGACTTCAATCTTCATCAAGTGATTCTACATTCGCAAGAATTCCCAGGCTGCCATTCTGCTGCAGCTAATTCTGTGGTATACGAGAACATGTTCCAAAAGTGGAATATTCCGAAAGAAAAGGTTCATGTCATACTACGAGACAATGCCCGGAACATGGCTAAATGCATGCAAGACGCTTCATTGCCAAGCTTACCATGCTTAGCCCACACGCTCCAGCTTGTTGTACAGGATGGGGTGCTGTCTCAGCGCAGCATTAGTGATGTTGTAGCTACCGGGAGATGAATCATTGGCCACTTTAAACATTCGCCTCTCGCCTACTCCAGATTGCAAACTGTACAGACACAGCTAAATCAGCCGATCAAAAGGCTGAAAACGGATCGTGGGGTGCAAACTTAAAAAAACACACTACTGGGAGCCGTGAATCAAAGATTTGCCAAGATCGAAACAGAACCTCTTTATTGTGTGGCTACAATCATCGACCCAAGGTGAGAGAGAGCCTTAAACCAGAAAAAAAGATTATTAACAAAATAAATATTGACTAAAACGTACAAGGCCTATATGAAATCAAAAAGTGAAAGAGTAAACTTTCCCTATTTAGGCTAAATTGAAAATGTATAATTCTGGCCAACTTATTGTTTAAAAATAAATGGTAGGACCAATATATTTTGAAATTTAGCTTAGGATATTTCCCGGACGCAGTTAAGGTTCAAGTCAAGCAAAAGCTTTCAAGTGTGTTGGCAGCGATTGACCTTAGCCAACCGGATGAACAGAGGCTGTGTCACCGAGCAACGAACCAAGAAGACACAGCCTTCCAAAAAAGTTCCACGATATTGTTCCTTATTGGCAATGTACGACTCCAGAGGAAAGCAGCAGCAGAGCTGTATCGCAGATGCAGCTTTACCTCTCAGAGGCACCCATTCCACAGAGCGCACAACCTCTGGCTTACTGGCAGAACAACAAGGGCCGTTTTCCTGCTCTCGCAACCGTGGCACGAGCTTACCTCTCTGCGCCCTCCACAAATGTGGACAGCGAACTCTTGTTTAGCTCTGTTTCACATATCGTGGATGAAAAGAGGAACAGACTGAAAAAGTGGAGATGCTCGTCTTTGTTAAAAGAAATCTACCATTGATGCTTAAAAGTGAGAAATAGGAGATGTAGCCATATGGCATTGACGAATTAACCTATTTTAAGTTTATCTCACTGCCTCACTTATTTACAAAAACCCTACTAATTTTGTTTCCTTTTATTGCCTATTTGTTGGCTTTTTAGTTATCTATTTACATAGGGTTTTGTCATCATTTAAGTATTCTAAATATTCAAATTTGGAAATAGGCCATAGGCAGGTGACTGTTATGCTGAAAAATATGTTGATTAGCCTATTATATAAACTCTGTTTTGTTGCTAAAATAATACAGTTAGTGTCACTTTTTGTCAGGTTATTCTGTTTTGTTCCTAAATAATACAGTTAGTGTCAATTTTTGTCAGGTTCTAGCCTGCATTACTGCATTTGCTAGTTGTCAATAAAATGGCTTTCGATTCACCACTAATTTTGAGTTTATCTGGAATATATCAAGAACGAAGCCCCTCTCAGGTCGGCTTCAAGTGGAGTGATGTTATTGAATTATGACATATTGCAACCATACTTTTGTGTTCAGCACCACTTCCCAATCTGATGGCAGGTCAACTGAATGTTTTCACCTGGACTCATTTCATAGAAGTAAAATGATAGTAATCCGGTATTTTATCATATCATAATTTGCAGTGTGTTTGCTAATTTTCCCAATTCTTCCACAATTGTAATGACAATCTTGATTCTTGTTAATTTCAGATGCCAGGTTCAACATTCAAAAAGTGCTATGCTTGTGGTGGAGACATCAGGGTGGCACGTCGCAAATGTGACTTGTGTGGGGCAGCACAGCAATTGAAAAAAAAACTGGATTCGCAGAAAGATCACTACGATGACAACTGGGCTCGAAACACCCTTAAGGGCAACAATGTTGCCAAGGTTCTTGATAGTGCCCATTTACTGGTAAGATGGAGATTTAAAAAAAACGTACTATCCTCCTTATGAATTATTCAAGTGTGTAGGAAAATGTATGTGTAATAAACTAGTTGGATCGTTTCAGATCCACAAGCTGGAAAAGCTGGGGATGATCCCTTTGATCCTTGTGGGACGCCCTAACAATCCCTCCATCGGCTGGTCTGACGTTCTGTGTCCTCAGAGCTTCAAAGACCAACAGGCCAAAACTGTGGAAGAGATTAAATTGATATTTGACACAGCCATGAAAGGTATACATTGTATAACTTGGACAGATATATACTTAATACGTTATTAGTCCACACAAGATAGACATTTGTCTTCAGCTTTCATCCAGCGCCCCCAATATACACACACACAAACACACATTAGTCTGGAGAGGCTGGAGGAGAGATCAGCCGCAGTGCAGGGCCCAATAATCAGTTTAGGGTGTTAAGTTCCTTGCTCAAGGGAACATTGGCAGTAGTTGGATCCTGAGATATTGATCTCACTCCCCGCCAGATTTTCTCCCCCCGTCAGAACTGGGACAACCATCCTGTCACTGGTCCGCTTTTCTAACCTTGAGGCTACTGCCACCCCTGGTAGCCTCGAAGTCAGAGAAGCGGGCCAGCAACCAGAGGGTGTAGAAAGAGAAGGAGAGAGAGTCTGTATGCGCGACCTTATCAATATCCTGAATTTGTCTGAGTTCTGTGTTAAGCATCTGTTGGTGTAGTTATGTCTCGCCAGTTCAGAAGAAGTGGTAGTCGGTCCTTAAGTCAGAATGGCACAGTAAAGGCATAGCTGTCATTTTTAAGAGATTACAGGGTACCACAGGACAAGGTACCTTTTTGTATACCATCTGCCTATGTTTTTTATTGTAGGTGTGTAGGGTATAGTTGTTAGGGATTGGTCTTTATTGATAGAATTTTACCTTATTAGTGACTTAAACTGTGTAGCAGTTGTTCATTCTTTAAATAACCACATAATTAAAGGGTCCGGTACCTATGGGAGGAGTGGGAGGTGAGGTTTCATCAGTGGGTGAGTGTAGTGGTGTTGATGTCTGATAGGTTGGGTGTGGGAGTCTAGTTATTTCAGAGGCTGTGTGTTATTTTTAAAAGTTTGTTTTCAGTTTGAGACTGTCAGACCCTGACAGTGTAATGTAGCTGAAGAGAGGTGTAGGCAAGAGGGCTAGGCTGGGAAGAAGAAGGGCTGAGCAGCACCCTCATTCAGGAGCCTTATCTATGCCGGCACAAAGCTGGATAGGCCTCTCTTCGTTGACATGGCTAGAGACCGTATCATATGGTAGAATGGCATACTGGTCAGACTGGATGAGAGGGCCCTTTTTTGGTTGCCCACTTTTCATAGTTGACCTCGAGACTGTGTAGCTGGGTTACCACTATTTTATCCTCTCACTGATACTATCCTGTCCAGCCTGTTGTGGTTAGTGAGGGTTAGAGAGCCAAAACAGGATGTTATACTTAAGGTCAGGATGGACTCTATGAAACACTTGTGGAAGGCTTGCAGAATGGATGTGGCGAGGTCATGGGGAGATGGTTGTTGTCTTTTTAACTTGAAGTATGCAACTGAATAACATTATTTTTTCTTTGTTATTGCCAGCTTTACATGAAAACATTACTCAAGAGGTGGCCCCAACCCCAGTGGAGGTCTGCCCCCCACCCCTTGACAACCACAGAGGTCTCCCACCTCCACCCCTCTCTAGCCGGATAGCTAACGCTGATGTTGGGACCTTGACAAACTTGACAGTGAGTGAGTGATGACCATGAAAACACACAAGACTGATGGTTATAGCTATGTTCAAGTATATTATTATTCTGGCTTTATCTACAGTGCATTCGGAAAGTACTGTATTCAGACCCCTTCACTTTTTCCAAATTGTTACGTTACAGCTTTATTCTAAAATGTATATATTTTTTAAACTCATTAATCTACACACAATACCCCATAATGACAAAGTGAAAACAGATTATTTATTTCAAATGTATTAAAAATAAAAACTGATATCAAATTTACATAAGTATTCAGATCCTTTACTATGAGACTCGAAATTGAGCTCAGGGGCATCCTGTTTCCATTGATCATCCTTGAGATGTTTCTAAAACTTGATTGGAGTCCACCTGTGGTAAATCCAATTGATTGGATATGATTTGGTAAGGCACACATCTGTCTATGTAAGGTTCCACAGTTGACAGTGCATGTCAGAGCAAAAACCAAGCCATGGGGTTGAAGGAATTGTCTGTAGAGCTCAGAGACAGGATTGTGTTGAGGCACAGATCTGGGGAAGTGGACCCAAAACATTTCTGCAGCATTGAAGGTCCCCAAGAACACAGTGGCCTCCATCATTCTTAAATGGAAGAAGTTTGGAACCCACAAGACTCTTCCTAGAGCTGTCCGCCCGGCAAAACTGAGCAATCGGGGCAGAAGGGCCTTTGTCAGGAAGGTGACCAAGAACCCGATGGTCACTCTGACAGAGCTCCAGATTTCCTCTGTGGAGATGGGAGACAACAACCATCTCTGCAGCACTCCACCAATCAGGCCTTTATGGTAGAGTGGCCAGACGGAAGCCACTCCTCAGTAAAAGGCACATGACAACCCACTTGGAGTTTGCCAAAAGTCACCCAAAGACTATTAGACCGTGAGAAACGAGATTGAACCCTTTGGCCTGAATGCCAAGCGTCTCTTCTGGAGGACACTTGGCACCAAGCATGGTGGTGGCAGCATAGGGATGTAGGGATGTTTTTCAGCGGCAAGACAATGCAGGAGTGGCTTCGGGACAAGTCTCTGAGTGGCCCAGCCAGAGCCCGGACTTGAACCCGATCGAACATCTCTGGAGAGACCTGAAAATAGCTGTGCAGCGACGCTCCCCATCCAACCTGACAGAGCTTGAGAGGATCTGCAGAGAAGAATGGGAGAAACTCCCCAATTACAGGTGTGCCAAGCTTGTAACATCATACCCAAGAAGACTTGAGACTGTAATCGCTGCCAAAGGTGCTTCAACAAAATAAATGTGAATTCTAAAATCTGTTTTCACTTTGTCATTATGGGGTATTGTGTGTAGATTGATGAGGAATTGTTTTTATTTTATCCATTTTAGAATAAAGCTGTAACGTAACAAAATGTGGAAAAAGTCAAGGGGTCTGAACTATTTTACCTGGCCTCGCTGGCTTGGTAGGTAATTAGTCCTCTGACATCTGCAATGTTGTAGATGATAGCTATCTGATTGCGTGTTTCTTAACTTGCACGAGCTGCGTTTTAAAGTCGAAGAATTCTGTATCCACAAACCCATTTCTGATTTAAACCTGCGCACAAAACATTTTATGACATTGCCGTGAAATGGGTCCATACCTTTTGCTGTGTTTGACTGGCATATATTTGGGACACTTGGATCCAGGTGGAGATTAAGTTCAGATGCGGTAGGTCTCCAGTACAGCAGGTGACGATATAACAATTTGACCTTGTGCAGGTATGAATTCAAAGACTAGGTTATATCTTTGACTAGGAAGCATTCGCATTGTTTACCTCTGAAGGGGATGCTTGCTACCATAAGAGACATAACATTAGCAGCAAAACAATGAATCTTATCCACTTTCCTTTCCCTTTAAAATGTCTAAAATGCAGCTGTTGCAGGTTTTTCTAAACGAACGATTAACAGTGGCTGCCGCGGATAAAAAGGTATCAGAGTACCAGGAAGAAATCTCCCGTTCGAAGGAGGAGATCGATCGTCTACGAAGGTTGCTGGATTTTGCTTTCAAACCCAACATAAAGTTACATATGGCAGGTTAGTAGTGAGTAGCTATGACCCCGCTAGAACAATTGATTGAACCACCAGCCAGGCCACTGCCACTAAACAATCAATTAATTCAATTCTTTAGCTGTAACGTTAGAACTATTTAGAATTTATGAAATGTAACATTCCAATTGGAGCTTACTGTTGTTAATCTAATAGTTGGACTCAAGGCCACATAGAAGTGGAAACTAAATCTAACTGATACCCTATTTTTCTCTATAGACGCCCAGCAGCTCACTCTCCCTGTCCCTGATGAGGTTCCTCCTGAGCAGCAGCACTGTGAGCAGGACTGGAGCCCCAGTCTGGGCCAGGAGGACCCAGAGCCCACACAGATCAAAGAGGAACAGGAGGAGTTTGGGACCAGTCAGGAGGAAGAGCAGCTTGAAGGGTTGGAGTCTGATATCAAAGAGTTCATATTCTCTCTCCCCTGTGTGAAAGGTGACTGTGATCAGGACCCACCTCAGCCCTTATATCTTTACCAAACCCAGACTGTGGAGAACACAGAGAGGGACTTTCTTCCCACCAAAACAATTGAACAAGACATCAAAACAGAACCTAATGGTGAGGGCTACAGTGTATCAGAACCAACAAGTGAATCTCAACCCCTCTCTTCAGTACATCCAGACTGTTCTGCAACTCGGATTGGGAACAGTGAAAGTGACAATGGGGTGGACAGTGTAGGACTACTGTCAGGTTTAAAGCCACGCAAATCAAAGAGGACGCCGACAAAGAAAGGACAAAGCTCCCAGATCTCTACCCAGGTCCGTAAAGCCAGTGAGCTGAAAGTGCCATTGAAGGCTCACACCGGGGAGAGACAACACAGGTGTCCTGTATGCAGTAAATATTTTCTGAAAACTAGCAATTTAAAAATACATCAGAGAATTCACACTGGGGAAAAATCAATTCACACTGGGGAGAAATCAATTCACGTTGGGGAGAAACCATTTCAGTGCAAAGATTGCGGCAAATGCTTCATCCGGATGGGAAACCTGACTGAGCATATGAGAATTCACACAGGGCAGAAACTAGTCTGGCTGATACCAAACTTGAAGTCCTCCTGACGTCAGAGTCTATAGAGGCAGTTTGATGTTGTCAGCAGGATGGCATATGGAGTTCTGTTCACATTTTGTGAAGAATTATATACTGTATTTTTCTGTCAGTGGCAGAAGATCTGAAGGGGCACAAAGTGCGTGAGGATGGCTAGGGGGTGGTCAGGAGGAGGGCTATGCTCCCTGTCCGTAAGTTGGAGAATTTTCTATTTCTTTAACACCTGCAATCTAGAGCCATAATCATGCTTAATTCTATGTAAAATGTGTATTTTTCTGCATATCTAAGCATACATCTAGAGCTGTCTGTATCCTCCTAACTGTTTCTTTTTTTTAAAGAAACAAAATATGCTTCGCTGCATCTTCCGCAAAAAATCTGGGTAAAAGATTGAAAGGAATGTTTCTCATTCAGTACATTTTAGTTATTGCTTGCTTTTCTAATGTCTACGAATGTTGCCAGCAGGCATGTCAGCTAAGATAGTTAGACAAGCTAGCTACTCTGTGATTGATAGCCAGAAATGGCTTCTTGGTAGCTAGTTATGAAGTTGGGAGATAGGGAACCTATCTGGGCTAGCTAAAGCCTAAAGCTAAAGTGGCTAGTTGTATTACAGAGAACATTAATATATCTTAAAACAGTAATACATATTGATTAGATAAGTATTCAACCCCCTTAGTCAATACATGTTAAAATCACCCTTTGGCAGCGATTTACAGCTGTGAGTCTTTCTGGGTAAGTCTCTAAGCACTTTCCACACCTGGATTGTGCAACATTTGCCCATTTATTCTTTTCAAAATTCTTCAAGCTCTGTCCAATTGGTTGTTGATCAGTGCTAGAAAAAACTTGTGTTTGTCCAATCTTGTGTTTTAGGTCCTGCTGCAAGATGAATTTATCTCCCAGTGTCTGGTGGAAAGCAGACTGAACCAGGGTTTTCGCTAGGATTTTTCCTGTGCTTAGCTCCATTCCATTTTTTATCCTGAAAAACTCCCCAGTCCTTAACGATTACAAGAATACCCATAACATGATGCAGCCACCATTATTCTTGAAATAATAGAGAGTGGTACTAAGTAATGTATTGCATTTGCCCCAAACATAACACTTTGTATTCAGAATAAAAAGTTTACTTTGCCACACTTTTTGCAGTATTACTTTCGTACCTTGTTGCAAACAGAATGCATGTTTTCTGTACAGGCTTCCTTCTTTTCACTCTGTCAATTAGGTTAGCATTGTGGAGCAACTACAATGTTGCTGATCCATCCTCAGTTTTCTCTTATCACAGCCATTAAACTCTGTAGCTTTTTTAAAGTCACCATTGTGAAATCCCTGAGCGTTTTCCTTCCTCTCAAGCAACTGAGTTAGAAAGGACACCTGTATCTTTGTAGTGACTGGGTGTATTCATACACAGTCCAAAGTGTAATTAATAACACCATGCTCAAAGGGATAAATGTCAGCTTTTTTATTTTTACCATCTACCAATAGGTGCCCTTGTTTGCGAGGCATTGGAAAACCTCCCTGGTTTTTGTGGTTGAATCTGAAATTCACTGCTCGACTGTGGGACCTTACAAATATTTGTATGTGTGGGGTACAGAGATGAGGTAGTCATTCAAAAATCATGTTAGACACTTATTGGACATGTGTTGGCTTTAAAAAGTATGGTCAAGTTCAGTCTGTGGTTGGTTATGGGAGTTCAGGTGTCTGTAGAATGGCACTCTAGACAGACTGGGTTATTTGAAGATGTGATCTTCACCCCAAAGACACTATAATGTTGTGACTGTTGCAGTGGCAGTTTTAGCATGTAAATCTTGGTGGGGCAAACCCCCCCAAAAAAGTGTGATGTATGCCAGCAAAGCCACTACACATCACAACACTAAAATACATTAATTAAACTATAACGGTGACAAACGGTGCCCACAAACTGTTAGGGCCTACATAAAGCTGTCCCAACAGCAGAGTCCCAACACCTTACCACTGCTACACCTGGCTATCAGCGGAGCCTTGTCTGGCAGCGAAACAGTTAATTCAGCTCATTTGCTGCCAGCTGATATGGGTGACTTGCTTAGACAAATGTGGTTTCTACTGACAATTGAGATGTACAAACTATGGCATAAGGGGACGACAAGCGGATAAGAGGCAATCCTTCATTTCGATTAAGACATTCATGAGAGAGCACCGACTGACGTATTCCATGCGAGAAACTGCCAAGAAACTGAAGATCTCGTACAATGCGGTGTACTACTCCCTTCACAGAACAGAGCAAACTGTCTCTAACCAGAATAGAAAGAGGAGTGGGAGGCACCGGTGCACAACTGAGAAAGAGGACAAGAACATTAGTGTCTAGTTTGAGAAACAGATGCCTCACATCAACAGTGAAGAGGCGACTCCGGGATGCTGGCCTTCTAGGCAGAGTTGCAAAGACTGGCCAATAAAAAGATTAAGATGGGCAAATGAAAAGATGCTGGAGGAGTGCTTCACGCCATCTGTCAAGCATGGTGGAGGCAATGTGATGGTCTGGGGGTGCTAAGTTGTCTTCAAACTGCTTCCCCAAGCTTTGACCATTGGGTTGATATTGTTCGGAGCATGTATGGTATATGTACAGCCTAGTCTGAGTTCCTAAACCATTTTATAGAATCCTGAAGTTATGCTCAGAAATAATATATTTATATGGTTATGTTGCTTGTGAATGTGAATACAACTTTTATTTAATAGGACAGAGCTCAAATTATATCAAATAGAGTTTCTAGATAGACAGATATTTTATTGATCCTGAGGGAAAATGTATTCGTTCTAAACCTTTTATATAGCCTATTATTTATTATTAGACACATAATATTGAGGTGTAGGATATTTCAGATTACGGCAAATCATATTTTTGGCGGGGTAGACTTGTTGGTGCCAGGTGGAGATTGCTAAATTCAAATGCGCTACATCTCCAGTACAGCAGGTGGCAACAGCTCACTCGTTAACAGATACGTAAAGAGGAAACGTTTGCGTTGTTTACACAAAAGGGGAAAGTATCCTATCTTTGCATTCCGGAAAGGATGGTTGTTGCTTGCTGGGAGAGAGAAGGGGGAAAGATGAGAGCGTTTGGGTTGGTGATAGAAGGTGGAGGAGTATGGATTGACGGGGAAGGATGCCGGACCGGTTGTCGCATTAGGGAGGGTACCACCTTGGTTGTTTCCTGTGCCTAATGTTAACATGAGGATGTTGGAGAGGAAGAAAGAGTGGGATGCAAAATGGATCAGTAGTTGTGTGGAGAGGTTTGTGAGTGAAGGGTACAGTGAATTTCTGAGGATATTTACTGATGGGTCGAAGGATCCTGTTAGTGGGAAGGTAGGAGCAGGGGTGTTTGTCCCAGAGTTTGGAGTAAGGATCGGTAAGAAGGTGACTGATCATGTGTCAGTATATACTGCTGAGATGATGGCAATGATTTTGGGGCTGTGTTGGGTGGAGGAGGTTAGGCCGCTCAGGGTGGTGGTGTGTACGGATTCGGCTGCTGTGCTGAGTAGTATAACATTGGGTAGGTCAGAAAGAGGGGATTTGTTAGTGGAGTTGATGGAGCAGATGTTGGGGTTGGAGAGGATGGGGGTGGTGGTCTTGTTCTGTTGGGTTCCAGCGCATGTAGGGGTTGATGGTAATGAAGAGGTGGATAGGGTGGCGAAGTGTGCATCACGGAAGGAGGGCATGGATGTGAGGATACCGTATGGATGGGCGGAGGTGAAAGCAATGATAAAGAGGGTGGGGTTGGAATTCTGGCAGAAACAGTGGGATGAGTGCAGGACAGGGAGGGGATATTATGGTGTACAGAAAACGGTAGGGGTGGAAGTTGTGAATAGTAGAAGTAGGAGGGATTAAGTAATACGGAGTAGGCTGAGGTTTGGTCATACAGGTCTGAATGCGACACTGAAGATGATAGAGAGACATGAGACCGGATTGTGCGAGGGGTGTATGGTGGAGGAAACAGTGGAACATGTATTGCTGTATTGCGAACGGTATGATGAGGAAAGGGAAAGGTTGTATGACCGGGTCAGGAGGGAAGGGAGGAGTTGGGGAATGGGTGGGGTGCTGGGAGGAGGGAGTGGTGACGGGAGAGTGTCGAGGGAGCGGTTGCAATTTATCACGGAAACGGGTGTGGCCGGCCTCACACTCCGATACAGTAGGTGGCGGTGTATGCACCTTTCAGTTGGTTGCGATCCGCCATTAATCCAAAGAAGAAGAAGGGAAAAAAATGGTTGTTGCTTGCTAGGTACTACAGACACCACGTTAGCAGCAAATAACCTAAACGTTTTCACTTATTCTGTTCGATACATTCCCTCAACATGTCTAAAATGCAGCTGTTGCAGGTTTATCTTAACGAGAGGTTAACAGCAGTGGCTGTTGAGATATTTGGGGCTGTGGAAAATACCATATCAGAGTACCAGGAAGAAATCTCCCGTTCAAATGAAGAGATCGAACGTCTACGGAGGCTGCTGGATTTGGTTTGCAAACCTGACATAAAATTACAGAGACCAGGTGAGTAGACCCATATATCATTAATAGATGTCTCTGGTAGTGAGTAATGAAAGCGCTAGATCAATCAATGTGATAAAAAAAATGTAACCTTTATTTAATTAGGCAAGTCACCCGCCAAACTCGAAAGACGCTGGGCCAATTGTGCGCCGCCCTATGGGACTCCCAATCACGGCCGTTTGTGATACAGTCTGGATTCAAACCAGGGTGTCTGTAGTGACGCCTCTAGCACCTTCGACGGCTGCGCCACGTTGGAGCCCCAGGCCTGCCAATCAACCGATTTGTGGATTTTTTTTTCTGAATATGAATATCAATTTGAACTGAGCACAGAGAACTACAGCACTCACCAGCTCGTAGTCCTAAAAACCGGTCTGGCTATTCAGCCATTCATACGGGGAAAGAATAGGCTTTTGGGATAAATGCCGAAAATAACGTCAGAGGTTAACACAGACTTAGGAGATCTTATATGTTTTGTTCTTTGAGGTAATATCAGTCAGTTAACATAACCTTTATGAATTATGAAGCTTTTTTCTATTACATGAATGCTTCAAAATTGACAAAAAGTGACAGCTGATGAAGATTATCTCCGAGAACAAAACGGATAAGATCTTCTAAGCCTGTGTTTACCACATACCTTATTTTCTGCGTTTACCCAAAACCCCTACAAAAACTCCATACATTTTCCAATAGGCTTTATCCAACAAACCTTGGAGTTAGTGCCTACAAAAAAATGCCATTACTATTGCGCTCTATTGATTACTAATTATTTATGCTCTATTGAATACTAATTATTTATCCAATCCTCTCAGACCCCCAGCAGCTCATTCTCCCTGTCCCTGATGAGGTTCCTCCTGAGCAGCAGCACTGTGAGCAGGAGTGGAGCCCCAGTCTGGGCCAGGAGGACCCAGAGCCCACACAGTTTAAAGAGGAACAGGAGGAGTTTGGGACCAGTCAGGAGGAAGAGCAGCTTGAAGGGTTGGAGTCTGATATTAAAGAGTTCATATTCTCTCTCCCCTGTGTGAAAAGTGACTGTGACCAGGACCCACCTCAGCCCTTATATCTTTACCAAACCCAGACTGTGGAGAACACAGAGAGGGACTCTCTCCACACCAAAACAACTGGAGTATCTGAACCAAACAGTGAATTAAATCCCCTTTCTTCAGTAAATTTTGATCGTTCTGCAGCTCATATTGGGAACAGTGAAAGTGACTATGGGATGGACAGTGGAGGACTAATGTCAGGGTTACAGACACTCAAATCAAAGAGAACATGGACAAAGAAAGTACAAATCTCTATTAAGACCAGGGAAACCAGTGAGTTGAAAGTTCCATTGAGGGCAGCTCACTCAGGGGAGAGACCACACAGGTGTCCTGTCTGCAGGAAATGCTTTCTGAAAAGTAGCATTTTAAAAACCCATCAGAGAATTCACACTGGGGAGAAACCATATTGTTGCAATGTATGTGGCAAGAGTTTCAGAGAGAAGAGAACCCTTACCAGTCACAGGCTGACTCACTCAGGGGAGAAACCATATCAATGCAAAGAATGTGGCAAATGCTTCAGTCAAAAGAAAATCCTGACCATACATATGAGGACGCACACTGGAGAGAAACCGTATCAGTGCAAAGAATGTGGCAAATGCTTCACTCACAGTGGATCTCAGGCAGCACATTTGAGGATTCATACAGGGGAGAGACCATATAAATGCCCCATGTGTGTGAAATGCTTCAGAACAGCAAGTCATCTAAAAAGGCACCAGCGAAGTCACAGAGGAGAACAACCACATTGCTGACTTTTTTGTGGTAAATGCTTCACTTGTAAGAATAACAGGACTAGATTCTAGCAGATCCGCACTTGCCGACATCCGCATAGCGGTTGTTTTGGCGGTGTCGGAGGTAGAACTGCGTTAAGAACTGTCAAATCAACAAGCGGCTCCTTGTATTGCCTTATTGCGGACATTGCCATTGGATGCGACGAAACCACACCTGACTTTATAGCCGACAATTCCCATACAGCCACGTTACAAGTTTAAAACACTTGAATGTGTGATGATCTATTGTGTACACCTTAATTAGACTGATAGACTATAAATCCCCTGCTTCCAAATGAACATGAAAACATGCATTAGCCTGTTATTATTTCTATTGTCGAAAGAGCCTACACGTTATTGCCGTTTTGTTGATAATAAGGAAGGGAGCTGTTGTTGACACACAAGTAGCCACTCATCGCAGTTACATCTCCCAACACCGGCAAAACGGAGGTTAACACTCGAAGGCTCGATCTAATTGAATCGAGGCCATAGCTCTTTACACGCGTACCCATTAACGGGTTGAAAATGACAGATTTGGAACGCATTGAATGTACAGTAACATGCTATACATGAGGTCAGAGCTCAAGCAGGGTTCATACACATTTTGACAGATGACATTTCAGGAATTTTCCATGACTTTTAACCGAATTTCCATAACCAATAATTGGTGGCATCTTTATGTAAACATTAAAAATGTGGTATTGACACTAATGAGTGTCAAATAATGCAAAGCTAATTTATAACTTATGACACAGACAATATAGTTTGATTTAAAATAATAAACATTTATACATACATTTTGGATAGGAATACCTTAACAGATACAACAGGAAAAAAATATATAAATACAAATAATACATAACAAGTGCATTCTTTTTGTGTCAAAGTCCAGGAATTAAACACTCCTCTCTCTCACTCACTCTCACACACACAAACCCGAACACAACCCTGAACAAGTTTTGTTTCACATTTAAACTTTAAACTTAACTTGCTATTCACATTTCTGACAGTCCAGGAGCCAGAAATTGAACACACGCACACACACACAATGCTGAGGAAATAGGGGTTAGGACAACCATCATGAACCTCGAACACACACACAAAAACGTATAAGTCTGATAAACTGAACACACTTTCCATGCATGCTTTTTTTCTTGACTGTTCACAAGAGCTAAACTGAACAGTCTTTTGCCAGCTTAGTTTTTCTCTTTTACAGTGTGTCGCAAACTGTTGGATTTTGCGATGCAAATCAGTTTGCTTGTAGCTTCTGCCTTCTCTGCATATTCCTCAGCTGATTTTTCAAGTGCACTGATATCAGTTCCCAACCTGGCACCCTTCAAGTCATCCAGCTCATCCATGAGACCCTTTCTCTTCAGGTCGATGACTGGTCTCTCCTTCAGTCTTTTCTGTTCATCCAAATACCCATGGTACCTCAACCTTGCTCCTGCGGCAGACATCAACAGTTCTTTGGCGATCTGTGGTGATACTTTGTCTGTTTACAGAAATGTACTCTGTGTACAGAAAATGCTACAGTTGAAGTCGGAAGTTTACATACACTTAGGTTGAAGTCATTAAAACAAATTTTTCAACCACTCCATAGATTACATGTTAACAAACTATCTACTTTGTGCATGACACAAGTAATTCTTCCAACAATTGTTTACAGACAGATTATTTCCCTTATAATTCACTATATCACAATTCCAGTGGGTCAGAAGTTTACATACACTAAGTTGACTGTGCCTTTAAACAGCTTGGAAAATTCCAGAAAATGATGTCATGGCTTTAGGAGCTTCTGATACGCTAATTGACATAATTTGAGTCAATTGGAGGTATACGTGTGGATGTATTTCAAGGCTTACCTTCAAACTCAGTGCCTCTTTGCTCGACATCATGGGAAAATAAAAAGAAATCAGCCAAGACCTCAGAATTTTTTTTTAGACATCCACAAGTCTGGTTCATCCTTGGGAGCAATTTCCAAATGCCGGAAGGTACCACGTTCATCTATACAAACAATAGTACGCAAGTATAAACACCATGGGACCACGCAGCCGTCATACCGCTCAGGAAGGAGACGCGTTCTGTCTCCTAGAGATGAACGTACCTTGGTGCGAAAAGTGCAAATCAATCCCAGAACAGCACCAAAGGACTTTGTGAAGATGTTGGAGGAAACAGGTACAAAAGTATCTATATCCACAGTAAAACGAGTCCTATATCGACATAACCTGAAAGGCCGCTCAGCGAGGAAGAAGCCACTGCTCCAAAACCGCCATAAAAAAGCCAGACTACGGTTTGCAACTGCACATGGGGACAAAGCTCGTACTTTTTGGAGAAATGGCCTCTGGCCTGATGAAACAAAAATAGAACTGTTTGGCCATAATGAGCATCGTTATGTTTGGAGGAAAAAGGGGGAGGCTTGCAGAACACCATCCCAACCGTGAAGCACGGGGGTGGTAGCATCATGTTGTGGGGGTGCTTTGCTGCAGGAGGGGACTGGTCCACTTCACAAAATAGATGGCATCATGAGGAAGGACAATTATGTGGATATATTGAAGCAACATCTCAAGACATCAGTCAGGAAGTTCAAGCTTGGTCGCAAATGGGACTTCCAAATTGACAATGACCCCAAGCATACTTCCAAAGTTGTGGCAAGGACAACAAAGTCAAGGTATTGGAGTGGCCATCACAAAGCCCTGACCTCAATCCTATAGAAAATTTGTGGGCAGAACTGAAAAAGCGTGTGCGAGCAAGGAGGCCTACAAACCTGACTCAGTTACACCAGTTCTGTCAGGAGGAATGGGCCAAAATTCATACAACTTATTGTGGGAAGCTTGTGGAAGGCTACCCGAAACGCTTGACCAAAGTAAAACAATTTAAAGGCAATGCTATGTAAACTTCTGACCCACTGGGAATGTGATGAAAGAAATAAAAGCTGAAATAAATAAATCATTATCTCTACTATTATTCTGACATAAACTGAGTTTAAATGTATTTGGCTAAGGTGTATGTAAACTTCTGACTTCAACTGTATGTATAAAAAAATATCCACATAAAAAGAGAGACTGCATAAACAGTCGAAACGGATATACAAACAATTCATATAAACAGCTTACCTGTACCTTGGTTATGCCCCAACGTCTCTGACGTGATTAACAATGAGCCTCAGAGCCACTAGTGTGTTCTTCTGATTCTCTACCACAACCTTCTTATTGATTGAGAATCCCCTCTCTACACTAGCCTGTCCATGAGACAGGACAAGCAGCATCGAACAATGTCCCACATCCTGAAGAAGGCAGGTTTTGACACCACCTGCAGCAGTGTCCACCCTGTCTGTCTTGGGGTCAAACTCTCTGAAGTTGGCTTGATGCACAGCAGCATCACAAAACTCTCTGAACTCTCTCGGAACATCATCACACACGGGCTCCTCCACATGGTTGGCAGTAATGAATGTACCGTAAGCAGTATTCTCTTCATTGCACAGCTGTTTGGATATTGCCATCCGGTACTGCATGCTTCTCACCAGTTGCTAGTGCACTGGAGCCTTCATTACCTTCTCCAGCAGTGTGATCACGAGTCTCTTGCAGTCCATCTTCATCTCCAGCATCTACCTCTCTGAAAGGTTTCCGAAAGATTTGAGTTAATTCAAAGTTGCTTCTGGTGCAAATCCAAGGTAAATCTTTGAACTGTCCTTGTGCTGACTCCTGTCCTCAAATGGAACTCGGAGGAGCTTCAGTGTTGAGGTGGCTTCTTTCAGGGTGTTTTCCTTCACAAACCTTTCCATGAGCCATGCAAATATTAAATATCGTTATGTGCAGGTCAATCGTGAAAAATAAAGTAAAGACTTAAGAGTGTGTGTTCTACATCCCAGTCAGCGGCTTTGCTTGATTGCAAGTGGTGGTTCAGGCTCTCATCCAACAGCATTACATATCTCTGACTGTGAGGGACTTGAAGTAAGGTGCAATCCCAAATGTATTGAGATATGCACATTTTCTTTCGCACAATGCAAATCTCGATGCAATTTGGCTGTCTGGAAACATGGTTGGGAAAAAGTTTACTAAGGATTGGTAACAGGCTAATTGGTTGGCTATTTGAGCCAGTAAAGGGGGCTTTACTATTCTTAGGTAGCGGAATGGCTTTTGGTCCCCTCCAGGCCTGAGGTCATACACTTTCTAGTAGGCTTAAATTGAAGATATGGCAAATAGGACTGACAATGTCATCCACTATTAGCCTCAGTCATTTTCCATCCAAGTTGTTAGACCCTGATGGCATGTCATTGTTGATAGACAATTTTTTCACATCTTCCACACTCACTTTACAGAATTCAAAATGACAATGCTTGTCTTTCATAATATGGTCAGATATACTCAGATGTGTAGGGTCAGTGTTAGTTGCTGGCATGTCATGCCTAATCGTGCTAATCCAAAAACCATTAAAGTAGCTGGCAATATCAGTGGGTTTTGTGATGAAAGAGCCATATGATTCAATGAATGATGAAGCTGAGTTTGGAGAGGTGTGGCCACTTGGAGACACCAGTTAGACCTCTCACTCAAACCCTCATTTTGCACCTACCCCCCAAAAATTCCATGAATATTCTCGTTACTGAATGTATCCAGAGTATTTTCAGATTTTGTTAAACAAATGCAGCAAAAAGTGCAGCAAATTTTATTGATGCCGTTATTTACATGTTTTTTGCCTAAATAATGTACATCCTTGTCTAAAAGGTGCTAAAGGCATTCAGAATAAGTTGTCTAATTACTGCAGTTTATTCATACAAAATACACAGAACACAGAAGCAACATAGGACACAGTTCAATTATGACATATCCAAGGAGACATACATTAGGATGACTAGACACATTTATAGATAATGCACATGTTGGTAAGAATACAAGATACATGTCAATGGTGCTTACGGCATTAGACATATTTGATGTATTTTCCTCAGGTAATATCTATTCAATACCTCCACAACATGAAGGAAAAAAAACTGATGTCTGGCACCAAACTAATTTTAAAGCTACAACAGCCCAATAATATCTATGAGGGCATATTGATCATACATTGAGTTGTTACTGCAAAGGTTAAAATTAGATTAATTTCAAGCATTAGCCAAACTGAAAGTAAAGTTTTGTACCTAAATATAACTTCAAAAGCACACAGCTCATTGGGCACTTAATATTTGTCATTCCAGTAGACGTTGAGTTATGTGGCCGTTTGGGGTTACATTTTCAGCTATACTTGGCATCTGTAAGACTTAACTAATATTTGACTATAAATCCATGCACATATCCCATTTTACAAATTAGAAAAATAAAATGCTGTGCACAAAACAAATATTTGCAATTGTGTTTCACTTATCAATAAGTTTTTATTAAAAAAGGGCATAAACAAACATCTTTACAGGCTGATTTGTTTGTCGTTTTCATGTTTCTACATGACAGAAGAGCCTCATCTCTTCATTGGTCACCCATAACCGATGGCTGAGTTACTGGAGCTGCGCAGGCTCAAATGCAGGGTTTGGGTCAAATCAGTTTTCAATTCAAATTGACTTCTAAAAGTGAATAATTTTCAAAAATCAAAATAATTACATCAATTCACTTCCTGAATTAAACCCAACACTGATCAGATTCCTCCAGGGCTAGACTCAAGAGTCTCCTTCCTTCCTTCCCCAGGCTATTCTCTGATCTGTCAGGGGGTTATAAAATACATTTGGGTTTCACCACCGTGCTGCTTTCACCTGTCTAGCCCTCTCTGATCAGTAATCCTAATAAATGATAACGGGTAAGGTTCAAATTACTCTTCAAAATGCCCCAGATGTAACATACTTTAGGTATACTCCAAATAAAAACTGAGGTTACCGTATGTGACTTGCGTTACAAAGTAGGCTATACAACAAGTCGAGTCAGTCACCATCTCTGGGATTACAGTTGAGCAGACCCAAGACTTAGCTTGTCCAGCATTAAAACCTCCCTGAGAGAGGGGCCAACACAACCACCTTTCCTGGGGTTCTTAGGCTGGCCAAATGACAGACGTGAGAGGTAAAGGGAGTTCAAGGGGAGGCCATAAGAATATGGTAAAAAAAAAAGAAACAAATCACAGCATCCAAGAGCATTAACCTGAGGGGCTTCGGTAACTGTGGGGTCCAATATGAAACCAAAGAATTTAAGGCATTTTGAGTCAACACATTTCGTATGGTTTAAAAACAGCCAAGATATAGTGTCATTTCATTAACAAAACAGAAGATAGATTGAGAGCTATGACATGTTCCACCTCTGCTTGGGGATAAATGGGTTTCTGTTCAACTTTGGCACTCTACTTAACATTGCCTTCTAACCAAGCAAATTGGAACATCCTCGTCAGTCTCTCACTCTTTTATTCTGTCGTCATCTTTGTTCCAACATGTCTTTGCCTTACAAGAACAAGAGCTGTCCTCTCTCCAAAGAAGGCAACCTTGGAGAGGGACAGAATGAAAGACAGGGCAGAATAGAATATAGGTGCTGCTTAAAACACTCCTCCAGCCAATGGCTTCCTATTCAAACAACCCTGAATAATCTGTGGCCCCGCTCTTTCTTTCTCGTCTCTCTGACCAAGAAGTAACAAGGCCACGCAGCTTAGATATTTTTTAGGATTACTTTTTGGCCTTCTATAAAATACAGTATTTTATCCTAATCTCAACAAATCTACTTACAGTATCTTTTAACAATGTCTACTACTTTCAATGACCATCTGTATAAGATCCTATAAAACATTCAGCTTCACTAAAACGTATATTTTGTCATTTTTCCCCCAATCTACTGTACATAATTGCCACTGAACACAGATTAATAAACAAAAGCAAATAGAAGAAAAGAAAAAAAACATTCACCTAATAATTCCAAATGTACCACTCAGTTACTGCCCAGTTTTTAAAAACAGGAAAATAAAACCAAAAGTGAATTTAAAACCACAAAACAGACAAATATTAACAGATACAGCAAGGCCCATGGGAGGTTTAGCAAGGCCCATGGGAGGTTTAGCAAGACAAGCCGGACTATCATGTTGATTTCATAATTATTGCTTGAACACGCCAACACGTCTTAGTGGCACCTTGTCACTCCCCTGCTCGATCCATGGCCCTCCACTCATGTCCGGCAATAGGTTCATTGCCAACTTTCCCATGGCCACCTTGAAGTCCCAGACTCAGTCAGTCATTCACCTGGAAGGGCAGGGCAGGCATGCCGCGGACCCAGGTCCTCAGCAGAAGAGGGGCGCTGGATAGGGGCATGGGGCAGCTCAGGGTGCATCATGGGAGATATCAAAGTGTATGGAGTCCTGAGGCAATGCCCTGGTCACAGTGTGGGACAGACAGGAGATCTGACCTAACCCTCAGCCATCTCCCTGCAACCCTATGCGCAGGCTGTAAACAGGGCAGAAGGCGAAAGGCAAAAGGGGGTGCCAACAGTCTGCAGAAAGGCGTGGTAGGGATTCTTCAACTCATTCTGTGAGCCAATATATTCTGTCTGTCTCTGTTAACCATCTATCGTTATCACAACTTTTACATTTCATCCCACCACTCTGCTCTTCATGCACAATGCTACCTCCCATTTATCCTCTGCACGCCATGCCCCCCACGAAGAGACGATGGATCCCCCTCTATCTGTAGCGGCGGAAGCCTGAGGTACCGTCTGGGCCTGTGGGTTGGCGGATCACGTGATTGTTTGGGCGAACCGGTTCTGGCTGTGGCTGAGCACTAACTCGCACTGGTCTAATGGGGAAAGGGAATGAAATATACTGTAAGTTATTGAGAAACAGCTAAATAATATTTGTACATAACCCATACCATTGAGTGTAGGTGTCTCACCTGTCTGGGCTGGGTTTGTCCTGAGGCGTTTCTTCAGAGCTAGCACTACCCAGAATCCTCCTGCGGGCCTCGGCATACTCTGCCTCCCGCTGGGCCAGTGACTTCGGCTGCTGGGTGGGGCGGTTGGATGAACCAGACGATCTCAAGGAACCATTACTTGAGGGGCGCTTCAGAATTCGGATTTGGGGTGGGGGGGCTGCAGGTAGAGATTCGTCCTGTATAACCATGGCTGTTCGTATAGGGGAGCTACCTGAGCTGATGCTTGCTTTCCTGAGGGAGGGGGAAGAGTTTGTATTACACAACAAATCAACAAACAAGTTGTGTTGTATAGCCATAACGTTATATGGATGTTTTCAGTAAAAAAACTATTTCACTCACTTTGCTTTCTGGCTTATCTTCAACTTTGCCTCAAGTCTTCTCTCAATTTCCTGAGAAACAGGCAAATAAAACAGAAAGACATTTGAAGTCTTTCAGTGAAAGAATAGATCAAGAGACTCAGACAATAACGTTACATTTTTGTGATGAGCTGTCAGTGAATGCGTTGGTGACATGAGAATGCTGTTCATTGACTACAGCTCAGCGTTCAACACCATAGTGCCCACAAAGCTCATCACTAAGCTAAGGACCCTGGGAAAACACCTCCCTCTGCAACTGGATCCTGGACTTCCTGATAGGCCACCCCCCAGGTGGTAAGGGTAGGCAACAACATCTGCCACACTGATCCTCAACACCAGGGCCGCTCAGGGGAGCCTGCTTAGTCCCCTCCTGTACTCCCTGTTCACCCACGACTGCATGGCCAAGCATGACTCCAACGCCATCATTAAGTTTGCTGATGACAACAGTGGTAGGCCTGATCACCGACAACGATGAGAGCCTATAGAGAGCAGGTCAGAGACCTGGCAATGTGGTGCCAGGACAACAACCTCTCCCTAAATGTGAGAAAGACAAAGGGGATGATTGTGGACTACAGGAAAAGGAGGGCCGGACAGACCCCTATTAACATCGACGGGGCTGTAGTGGAGTGGGTCAAGAGCTTCAAGTTCCTTGGTTTCCACATCACCAACAGACCATCATGGTCCAAACACTAAGACAGTTGTGAAGAGGGCATGACATCAACTTTTCCACCTCAGGAGACTGAAAAGATTTGGCATGGGTCCCCAGATCCTCAAAAGGTTCTACAGCTGCACCATTGAGAGCATCCTGACCGGTTGCATCACCGCCTGGTATGGCAACTGCTCTGCATCTGACCGTATGGCGCTACAGAGGGTAGTGCGTACTGCCCAAAACATCACTGGGGCCAAGCTTCCTGCCATCCTGGACCTATATAATACGCTGTGTCAGAGGAAGGCTGAAAACATATGAGTCAGACTCCAGTCACCCAAGTCATACTGTTATCTCTGCTACCACACGGCAAGCGGTACCAGAGTGCCATGTCTAGGACCAAAAGGCTCCTTAACAGCTTCTACCCCCAAGCTATAAGACTACTGAACAATTAATCAAATGGCCACCTGGACTATTTACATTGACACCCCCTCCCCCCCTTTGTTTTTACACTGCTGCTACTCAGTTTATCTATGCATAGTCACCTTACCCCTACCTACATGTACAAATTACCTCGACTAACCTGTAGCCCGGCACATCTACTCGGTATCCCCTGTATATAGCCTCTTTATAGTTATGTACTTTTATTTTGTTACTTTTTATTTAATGTTTAACTTTAATTTATTTAGTAAACATTGTCTTAAATGTATTTGTTGAACTGCATTGTTTAAGGGCTTGTAAGTAAGCATTTCACGGTAAGGTCAACACCTATTGTATTCGGCATATGTGACAAAATTTGATTTGAGAAGGGGAGACTTGACGTGCCATGAATTGACTTGGCACGCTTCACTAGCTAGCTCTGTTGAATTACATTACTCACATTTTAGTGTTGAAAATGTAGAGAATAGCCGTAAAACTTGTTTAGATTTAAATTTGATAATTGTTTAAACCATAGCGAATGCAGTTTCAGTGGAAGTTATTCGTTACCTAGCTTGTTACCGTAACGTTAGTTGCTAGCCGATAAACAACTGCCTGGGTACCAAGCGACACTTTCCACAACCTGGCTAGCCAATTAGCTAACGTTAACTAGTTAGCTAATTCATAACATTATTAACTTACCACTAGCTAACTTTAACATACTGTTGTGGATTCCCTTTCTCCACTTTCGTAGATTACAAAAATAAACCATTTGATATAGCTATGTTCTCCTGGCCAGGCCTTTGCAACAAAATACCCTGGCTAAACTTGGGCCTGTAGCTACCGATAGTGGAGCCTGGCTCCGCCAGGGCGACATGCTGCTCACTTTAGGTTCCTCATAAGGCATTGAGTTTGACAGGCCAACCACACACAGCAACTATTGAACACAGTTCATAGCCTAGAAAAAACTTTTTTATCGCATTTCTTCCTCACCCCGCTGTCTGCGGCTTCCTCCCAACTTTCGCAAACCTCTTCATCTTCCATATTACAGCGTCCAAGTCAGACACGGTGACTGCAGCGTTCACACTTCACAGATAGAACAATGAGACAGATATTTTACCGGATGTATAAATGTGAAGCATCCGCTTGGCGTTTCAACTCACTACCAAATATAGTAATGAGAGGAAGCCCAGTGGACTGCGTTTTGTAGACTTTACCCCTTGAACTGTAACTAAATGATTTTTGTATTACAAGTTCAATTTCTTATTTTTGGCAAATTGTAACAAATGTGATCTGCTATAAAAAAAAATATAATAAAAACCCCTGCCAAAGTAAAAAAATAAAACGTTGTTTAGAAGGAGTGCAAGGGCTAATTGAGTTATTGCACACGCGCACTTCACAGTGTTCTTCTTCTTCAATTAGGTTTAACGGCGATTGGCATCCAACAAATGTTGCATTACCGCCACCTACAAGACTGGAATACAACTCCCTTATACTTTGCACAAAAAAAGGAAGGAAATAAATCTACAAAACCATACCATCTAACCCTACACTCATTAAAAACCCACCACTCTAACTCCACTATTTAAATATTTATAGTCCTACATCAGGCCAACACCACCAATCAACACACCCTCTAACTCTTCTGAAGTCAAGTCTCGT
Organism: Thymallus thymallus; assembly: GCA_023634145.1. NCBI lineage: Eukaryota > Metazoa > Chordata > Actinopteri > Salmoniformes > Salmonidae > Thymallus > Thymallus thymallus. The sequence continues at coordinate 15,210,064 of CM042410.1, read as the reverse complement.
ACACCCAAATACAGCTGCCACCACAACCTCAATTTACTGCAACTACGTTCCATCCCTGCAGTACAGTTGATAACTATTGCTATAAATGCTAGAAAATCAAATCTTATTGAAGCATATATCACTTGGCCTATACCTCTGTACGGGTACAGATCTACTACTCACACCACTCCTCTCACCCCTCCTCCCACCTCGACCCATCTTCCTCTACTTTCTTCACTGCCTCAGCAGATGACAACTTCTGCACTACTCTAACCCTGGAAACCTCAACCTGCCTTTCTTGCACCGGACATTTCTGAACCCAGTCGCATGGGCACCCCTACAATTAACACATACTGCTTATATCCCCAATGCTACACATTCCTTTGTCTCATGACCTTCTGAACACTTCTCACACCAACGGACCTCCCTCCTACACACAGTGGCCACATGCCCATAAGCTTGACACCTGTAACAATGTAATAATGTATTTGGCACAAAAGCTTGCACGGGATAACTTATATCTCATAATATCACGTTGTCGGGCAAAGACTCAATATCAAAACTCAAAAGACCAGACAACAACTCTTCTGTTTCACCACTCACGCCACCACTTGTTTTGAGCCCCACCATTTTTTTTTAAACAAATTTGCCTGTTTTGCATTTATTTTGGTATTTATACGTGTCACATATCAGCTTGCAAACAATGTAAAAAATAATTATTTAGTTAATAAACCCGCATACAAACATGGTCTCTTTTTTGCTTTCTTGAGTAAGGCAGAGGAAAATACGGAGCGTAGGGGTTGGTAATGTTCTGTAGTTGCGCCGTGATTGGGTAATGTTCTCTAGTTGCGCTGTGATTGGCTCAGGGTTCTGGGGACACTACGTCACCGCCAAACCTAGAAAATTCAAGCCCCTTGGGTACTGCCATAGAGTTATATTAGAAGTGCCCATCCAAGAAGGCTCTAGGTCATTGGCCACAGATAAAATTACGTCAAATCACGTTATATCTGCAGTAGCTTTGATTGGACTGATCATGTCAACATCATACTTTCAAAATATTAGCTAGCAAACTAGCAGTCATCATCATGAATCAAGTCGACAATCTATTGGCAAATCCTTTTTAATCCTTGTCATATGAAGTGAAATAATGAAGAGAAATTATAGATAAAACTTATTGGTACTCATCGGCCATTGGACATTACACAACAAGTTGGAATTCGCAAATTCAATTAGTGGTTTGGAAGGAGTTAGTGGCTAACTGCAAGCAATGCAAAACAATCAATAGCCTTCTATTCAGTGGCGTGGCTGTGTGGTCCCAAGTCACGGTTTAATGGTCTCTTTTCCAAGCTTAAAATGAAAAACATTCAACATTGGCCATGCTGTCAATCCAGCATGATTTCTGCCGCGCTCAAAACAACTGTTAACTCCGAATTGGGAAATCTGTCTTCAGTGAGTTCAAGACAACTGGGAACTCGGGAAAAAAACAAGCTCCGACTGGGAAAATACGTTTTGAACGGTCATCCAACTCGGAATTGCTAGTCGGGAACTCAGGGCTCTTTCTAGAGCTACGACCTGAAGATCACTGACATCATCATGATTTGACCTGTTCAAGTGAGCACAGCTAAACAACGTCCAAAAATGTATTGTATATTACTGCATAAATGATGTAATATGCCAGGGAGATATGTATACTGTAGCTAAGAAAGTAATACTAAGTGTATGTTGTGTAGTAAGGTCTTATTAGCCCATGTGCCTCACCCTAATAATTTGGTCTATTTTCCCCTCTTAATTTCGCCTACCGTTCTGACTTGGTAGTGCACATGTAGCCTATAACCTGTTTTAGAGAAATGTAATCATTGAATATTGTAAGAGCTTTCATTGTCTGCTTATATGCCCCTTTATTTATACTACGGTTCTGACTTGGTGTACAGGGAGAATACTGTAAGAATGGCCAATGCTCTGAATTCTGTCGCTGTATATATCAAGTGCAAATATAACAAATAGTTATATTCACTACGTCCGTACTAGCTCGCTCATTAATGTCTTTATTGAAATTACAGATTGCCTCTTATCCGCTTGTCGTCCCCTTATGCCATAGTTTGTACATCTCAATTGTCAGTAGAACCACATTTGTTTAAGCAAGTCAGCCATACCAGCTATGTTTTTTAAAGGGCAGTAAATGAGGCTGAATGAACTGTTTCGCTGCCAGACAAGCCAGGTGTAGTAGTGGTAAGGTGTTGGGACTGTTGTTGGGACCCTGCTGTTGGGCCAGCTTTATGTAGGCCCTAACAGTTTTGTGGGCACCATTTGTCACCGTTATAGTGCAATTAATGTGTTGTGTTGTGTAGTGGTTTTGCTGGCATACATTCCCCAATTGTTTGTTGTTGTTTGCCCTACCAACATTTACATGGTAAAATCACCACTGTCCCCAGTCGTTTGACACGAAGCGCCTGCTCCCTCTGACCAGCAGAAACACAAACAAATGGATCAGCCAAAAAGGCAAGGATCGTAGTAGTCGTTCCCTAACGGAAATATGCAAATCAATTATACAACACGCCAATAGGATCTCATTAGCTTGTGCTTGGCTCTGCCCACTTCCTTGCTTATTCTGCCCACTATGATTAATTTGCTCCCATTGGAAACGACATGCTCTGGTCTATTTTGGGTTAGTTATACAAATCTTTGGTTCATGTTCTGCTTCTTCGGTATAATGGCGTACGCACATTTTCTTTGTGCATGCCGGTATTGTGCCGAAAATCTCCCCCCTGCCAGAACCCCCCCCCCCTTCTAATTTCCTTAATTTTGGGGCTAGAGTCAAATACTTCCTATTGCACACATTAAAGTTGAATAAGACAAAGATATTTATTTATAGACCAATACACTCAGTAGCGGATTTATTTACGGGCGACATAGACAGCCGCCCAAGGCGGCATCTTGCCGGGACGGGCGCTGGCGCTGAAGGTGGCGGCTTCGCCCAGGGGCCATTAACAAGCTAGAACCGCCACTGAATACACTTGAAACAAATATCCAAACCAAAAACTGCAGACAAAAATGTTTTCTGCTACTAAGATCAGTGGCTAAACTGACAACGGAGTGAAGAGCATAAATATCAACTAGCAAGCAAGTCGCAGCAATGAAGAACGTGAAGGGGGGAGATTTTCGGTACAATACCGGCACATACAGAGTGTGTGGTCGAGCACATTATATTTTGTGATACAAAAATACAAAAGGTAAATAAAAATAAGAATGCAACAACAACTACACCAATATACCACTCTTTCATAAAAATCACAACCCCATTCCACTACTTTGACCCGAACTGATCCTACACCAAGCATTGGACTGGACTCTTTACTTAAATCTTCCTTCCACACTTAAAGTTACAATATGACCGACCAAAATCACATAGAAATGTTATTTATAGATAGGTCATTCTCATTGAAAGCAAGTCTAAGAAGCTGTAGATCTATTTTCTATGTGCACTATTGCTATGCTTCCCGTTCTTTAAGTTTCATTTTTGGGTCTTTTACTTTCGGTTTTATACATCAGCTTCAAACAGCTGAAAATACAATATTTTTGGATATGGAACAGATATTAGATGGTATCATGATTATCTACACAATGATGACTTGTTTTGGGATAATGCAGCATGAACTCTTCTGCAGTTAAACCTTGTACACCCAAGTACTTCTCTGCAGCTGCCATCACAACATATATATTGGCCTAGGCCAGCGTTTCTCAAAATTGGTCCTCAGGACCCCAAGGGGTGCACATTTTGTTTTTTGCTATAACACTACACAGCTGAGCTTGATGATTAGTTGATTATTTGAATCAGCTGTGTAGTGCTAGGGAAAAAAACAAAACATGCATCCCTTGGGGTCCCGAGGACCGAGTTTGGGAAACCCTGACCTAGGCATACTAACCCTTGACCCATCATCCTATACTCTCATCACTGCCTCAGCACAAGACACCATCTGTTCTATTCTGACCCTGGCAACCTCAACCTGTATCTCTCGCACCAGGCACTTCTGAAGCCTAGCTGGATGTCTGCGCCAATGTGTAATCGAAAAAGAAGCACAGTCAGTCACCAGCATAGACATAGATGGATATCAGATTAGGGTGCCTGTGAGAGCATGGGCAGCGCCATTGAGGCCATCTCCAGTTTGAAGTAGTTCATTTTCTTCTTCTACTGCTTCTATGAGTTGGCAAATAAACTGAAAGGGTGCATACTGCCACCTAGAGTGTGTGGTTTGAACAGGTATAAAGCAACATTTGGCTATTTACTACCACTTGCAGTTATGGAATGTTTGCTCACAAGTATAATTCATTGGCTGATTCCTCCTGATGATCCAGATGGAATCATGTGATCCTTCCTTAACCCAAGTCCCACCAAGTTGACTACTTCAAAATAGTGAAAGTCCTCAATGGTGCTGCCCATGCTTAAACAGTCTTTTGGGAACTATCTATCTCTATGGTCAACAGCAACCTCTTCTTCTTCGCTGGGATTTTTCTGACGTTGAAATCCAAAGTTATTGGTGCATTACTGCTTACTACTGTGCTGGAGTGTAAGCCGGAGACGGGAGGAACTAAATCCTACCTGCCAGCCCCGTTTCTCTAAGAAAATAAAACAAAAGATTGGATACTGTATCTACTCAATAAACTCTTTACACTTAATTCCTGTATCCCATTTTCTCTCAAACATATTCTCAATCTCTCTCCCTCTCATACCGCCCACACTGTATCAACACATGCTCTACTGTTTATATTTCTTGGCAATACTGTATCTACTCAATAAACACCTTCTTGTTGGATGTTTTCCTATCAGATTTAATGACTTATTCAGCCGGCTGTGTCCCAGCCTAAGTCTAGTAAAGTTGGTCTCCTCTCTTTTGTCTGGTGCCGTCTTCCTCCCATCCCCAACGTTTCTACAGTTCTACAGCTGCACCATCGAGAGCATCCTGACTGGTTACATCATCGCCTGGTATAGCAACTGCTCAGCATCTGACCGTAAGGCGCTACAGAGGGTAGTGCGTACGGCCCAGTACATCACTGGGGCCAAGCTTCCTGCCATCCAGGACCTCTATACCAGGCGGTATCAGAGGAAGGCCGTAAAAATTGTCAAAGACTCCAGCCACCCTAGACAGTTCTCTCTGCTACCGTACGGCAAGTGGTACTGGAGCACCAAGTCTAGGTCCAAAAGTCTCCTTAACAGCTTCTACCCCTACCTACATGTACATATTACCCCCTGTATATAGACTCGTTATTGTTATTCTATTGTGTTTTTCAATTTTTTTTACTTTAGTTTATTTAAAAAATATTTTCTTAACTATTATTTTTCTTATAACTGCATTGTTGGTTAAGTGCTTGTAAGTAAACATTTAATGGAAAGGTCTACACCTGCTGTATTCGGTGCATGTGACAAATACAATTTTATTAGATTTAGATTCTATGTATTTGGAAGAGATGCCTGCCCTTAGTAGTAATATCTTTATTACATTGCTCCTACCACCTCTTCACCACCACTGTCCATTTCAGGCCTTTTGCCTCTGCCTTGCTCATTGAAACTTCAACGTCCACCTTCCCACTGCTATTGGCCTGTTTAGCTGCCTCGTTCCCCTCCACCCCACATGGGCTGGGACCCAAGTAAATCTCGTCTGTATACCTATCTGTCTCACTCCAATGGATTTGGAGTATCTCATACAGCAGGTCTTGGCACATGCAAGGCCATCAGCTCTGCCATGTATACAGCCTTGTTTCCTGACTGCCACCCCACATTCCTGCGCTACAAATGCTGATCCAGTACAACCTGTCCTTGGGTATTTTGAACCATCTGTATAAATGGGCACAATATCCTGATATACAGTTAACAGCGACCTCTCATGTATGGACATGCATATGTACATTGGGAACGCGCATTGATTCGTGACCTAAAACTGTACTCCTCCAAAAATAAGAAATATGAACATTTACTTCAATGTTGACTGATTTTAATATAGGAGGAGGATTTATGTGCTGTACAGGTTATTATAGCTATACGGTTAAAGATCCGTTCTCTCTTTATGACTTTGTTTGTCCCAACTTTGTTATTGTAAGTGACCTTTCATTTAGACATTGCAACTTGGTCTAAACTTAATCCAGGTGCAGAAATATAGATAGCCTGTTCTCTTCTGTGTAAAAATCTAATCAAATGTTATTTATTGGTCGCGTACACATATTTTGCAGATTATATCGCAGGTGCAGTGAAATGCTTATGTTTCTAGCTCCAACAGTGCGGTAATATGAACAATACAAAACAATAGACACAAAGCCCAAAAATGTAAACCAATTATTAAGAAAAACCAGAATGAGCAATGTCAGAGTCCAGAAGATAAATATATATGTACAGTACCAGTCAAAAGTTTGGACACACCTACTCATTCAAGGATTCTTCTTTATTCGTACTATTTTCTACATTGTAGAATAATAGTGAAGACATCAACACTATGAAATAACACATATGGAATCATGTAGTAAGCAAAAAAGTGTTAAACAAATGAAAATGTATTTTAGATTATTCAAAGTAGCCACCCTTTGCCTTGATGACAGCTTTGCACACTCTTGGCATTCTCTCAACCAGCTTCATGAGGAATACTTTTCCAACAGTCTTGAAGGAGTTCCCGCATTTGCTGAGCACTTGTTGGCTGCTTTTCCTTCACTCTGCGGTCCAACTCATCCCAAACCATCTTAATTGGGTTGAGGTAGGGTGATTGTGGAGGCCAGGTCATCTGATGCAGCACTCCAACACTCTCCTTCTTGGTCAAATAGCCCTTACACAGCCTGGAGGTGTGTTGGGTCATTGTCCTGTTGAAAAACAAATGATAGTCCCACTAAGCGCAAACCAGATGGGATGGCGTATCGCTGCAGAATGTTGTGTTAGCCATGCTGTTTAAGTGTACTTTGAATTCTACAATCACAGACAGTGTCACCAGCAAAGCACCCCCACACCATCACACCTCCTCCTCCACGCTTCACTGTGGGAACCACACATGCAGAGATCATCCATTCACCTACTCTGCGTTAGAACCAAAAATCTCAAACTTGGACCAAATGATAGATTTCCACTGGTCTAATGTCCATTGCTTGTGTTTCTTTGCCAAAGCAAGTCTCTTCTTCTTATTGGTGTCCTTTAGTAGTGGTTTCTTTGCAACATTTCTACCAAGTAAGGCCTAATTCACACAGTCTAAATTGATGTTGAGATGTGTCTGTTACTTGAACTCTGTGAAGCATTTATTTGGGCTGCAATCTGAGGTGCAGTTAACTCTAATGAATATATCCTCTTCAGCAGAGGTAACTCTGGGTCTTCCTTTCCTGTGGCAGTCCTCATGAGAGCCAGTTTCATCATAGCACTTGAAGAAACGTTCAAAGTTCTTGACATTTTCCGGATTTACTGACCTTCATGTCTTACAGTATTTGAGCTGCTCTTACCATAATATGGACTTGACCTTTTACCAAATAGGGCTATCTTCTGTATACCCTACCTTGTCACAACACAACTGATTGGCTCAAACGCATCAAGAAGGAAAGAAATTCCACAAATGAACTTTTAACAAGGCACACCTGTTAATTAAAATGCATTCCAGGTGACTACCTCATGAAGCTGGTTGAGAGAATGCCAAGAGTGTTCAAAGCTGTCATCAAGGCAAAGGGTGGCTACATTGAAGAATCTCAAGTATAAAATATATTTTCATTGGTTTAACACTTTTTTGGTTACTACATGATTTCATATATGTTATTTCATAGTGTTGATGTCTTCACTATTATTCTACAATGTAGAAAATAGTAAATATAAACTAAAACCCTTGAATGAGTAGGTGTGTCCAAACTTTTGACTGGTACTGTACATATATATTTCTCTTCCGGACTCTGACATTGCTCATTCTGATGAACAAATTGGTGTCAATGCAATATTAGAAAATGTAGGTCATTTACTGATTTTATAGGCATTTGATTCAATATGTTATGGTTGTTTGTCATGGTACAGTATCTTAGTCCAATAGACCTAGCTATACCAATTATTACCAATACACTTCACTTCTCTACTGCTTGACCATGACGATTTACGTGCGCGCTCCCGAGTTGCAGATGCTGCTGCCACTGATGAAGATGGCGAATGCTTGGAGTATGGCGATTTACTGCAGAAGCTGATAAAGGGAATGAGAAGAGATCATTCTAAAGATAGAAAACCAACGAAAGAAAACGTGCAGAATTGCGGTGAATATCAAAGCTGTTGGGGTTATGATTGGAAGGGAAACATTGCCCCTGAAAACCTGACAGAAATATAGCAGAAACCAAACAAACCACTACTAGTAGTTTCTGACTGCATCCTAGCTGGCTAACTAAACGCGTTAGCTAGCTACGTTAGCGAACATACCCACTAGCTAGCCAGCTATCGCGGACGTTATATTCCACAGATAAACTGGATTTTTATTATTACAGTTTTCGACGGATTGGTAGCAAAATATCCATGATTTGACACAGTTTAACTAATTTGATGCCCTACCATAGATGGAAATTATAATTAGTGAGGGCGGGCCAGAAGGGATGCGTTCATCGATGGATGTTAATGCTACTAGTAGCTAGCTAACGGTATTGTGCCAATTAGCTAACCACTTTCCTTAGTTATCCAGCTAGCTAGCTACATTAATTAAAAAGGTTGCTATTTAGCTTTAGTTTAGGACACAACATCGGGAGTCTGTGTATTGGTTCCAACCAATACAAAGACTCCCTGTCCCAAAGCTAGTTAGCTAAATTAGTTACGGTATGTCTATCCCCACCCTGTTGTAATTTCCCCATACTACCCTGAAAGCACATACCACTTGATGGAAGGTTACTATTATTGTTTGTATTTGGGCCCATCTTTTTAGTGTAATCTCCCATCTTTTTCCAGGCACAGAAAGAAAGAATGTCCCGCTCAGCGGACAGTGACGATGGATACTTTGTTGCCATGGATACAGAGGAAGATGGATCAGGGCCTGTTGGAATGACACAGGGGGAAGATGAGAAGGTGGGGACAAGCAGAGGAGAAGGGGACCTAGAAGGCTGCAATGAGGGTGAGGGGACAATGGTGGAGCTGCCGGAGGAAGTCCTGGAATACATTCTATCCTTCCTCTCACCTTACCAGGAGCACAAGACCGCTGCACTTGTGTGTAAACAGTGGTATCGCCTCATTAAAGGTATGTCTCTACTGACGACACAACAACAACAACAACCACCACCATTCTAAACCCAAGTAGTAGTGCTGAGCGAATAACCCAAATATTTTGGGGGGAGTTATTAAACAACTAATTGACCAACGTTGGTTCAAATACTTTAATTAAATGTTTGTATGTTGTGAGCCCAACGAGACGTTTCTCTAGAGAGAAATTAAATCATTCATGAGAGAAATCAAGTCGAGAACTATGTGGGACACTGGCCTCCCAAGTGGCGCAGTGGTCTAAGGCACTGTATTTTATTGCTGAGACGCCACTACAACCTGAGGTTCAATCCCAGGCTGTGTCACAGCAGGCCGTGACCGGGAGCCCATAGGGCTGTGCACAATTGTCCAGGTTAGGGGAGGGTTTGGCTTATCGCACTCTAGCTACTCAACGTGGCGGGCCGGGCGCCTGCAAGCTGTTGTCGGTCAAACATTGTTTCCTCCGATACATTGGTGCGGCTGGCATTCGGGTTAAGCGAGCAGCGTGTTAAGAAGCAGCACAGCGCAGCTTGGCGTGTCATGTTTCGGAGGACGCATGTCTCGACATTCACCTCTTCCAACTCGTTTGGGAGTTGCAGTGATGAGACAAGATCGTAACTACTGTTAGATTTTACCCTGTTATTTAGAACCTGACGGACAACTATAAAAGCTCAAACCAAGTTTATTCACCCAATGGGTCAGACAGCTGAACAGACAGAAATGTTTCCACCAGAACACCAGTACACTCCCTGTAAAGTTCTCTTTTTTTTGGCAAGCCCTCTTCACGATTGTCTTGGTGTGTTTGGACAATGATAGTTTTTTGGTTATGTGGACAGGAAGGAACTTGAAGCTCACAACCTGTTCCACTACAGCCCCGTTGATGTTAATGGGGGAGGGAGGGAGGTGTTTAGTCCCAGGGACCTTAGCTTAGTGATGAGCTTGAAGGGCTTGATCATTACACAGCACAAGGTGCACCTGTGTAATGATCATGCTGTTTCATCAGCTTCTTGATATACCACACTTTTCACGTGGAGGGATTATCTTTTCAAATGATAAATGCTCACTAACAGAGATGTAAACAAATGTGTGCACAGAATTTGAGAGAAAAAAGCTTTTTGTGTTTATTTCTGGGATCTTTTGTTTCAGCTCATGCAAGATGGGACCAGCACTTTACATATTGCGTTTATGTATTTTTCGTCAGTGTATGTGGGATGCTGGACTGAAAGGAGTTGAAAATATTCAGCCTAGTTCAGCACAGAAATGTGGAAATTAACTACAATGACCATAATCCATTGCGCCTGTTTTTTCTGGCTCGGACAGAGATGGATACACTTTTACACCTGCTACATTGTTAGATATTTTGTTGTTACATCATTTCAAATTAGTATTCAACCCCTTGAGTCAATACATGTTAAAATCACATTTGGAGGTGATTACAGCTATGAGTCTTTCTAAGTCTCTAAGAGCTTTTCACACCTGGATTGTGCAACATTTGCCCGTTTTTTCTTTTCAAAATTCTCCAAGCTCTGTCAAATTGGTTGTTGATCATTGCTAGACAATCATTTTAAGGTCTTGCCATAGATCTTCAAGCAGATTTAAGTCAAGACTGTAACTCGGCCACTCAAGAACATTCACTGTTTTCTTGGTAAGCAACTCCAGTGTAGATTTGGCCTTGTTTTAGGTTATTGTCTTGCTGAAAGGTGAATTAATCTCCCAGTGTCTGGTGGAAAGCAGACTGAATTACAGGAAACCCACTGATTGAATCAGTCATTTGAAAATAAAATAATCAGATTTCAACAGAAACATTGCTGAGATGCAAAGAAAATTAAAGGAAAGGGGGTACAGAAATGGTCAGATCAATACTGCAGTTAAGGAAAAAAAAGACATGATTTCTTTCAAGGACAGTCTCGCAAAAAGAAGCATTCTTGCGGTCTTACTACGAGCTGTTCAAAGTGCTCTGAACAAATTACGGGAATTTATCACAAATGTTGGCGCATTCTAAGATCCGATGACAGTTTTGGTGATGTGTTTGCGGACCCTCCCTTGGTTGTATTCTCGCGGGGCAGAAATCTGAGATCAAGTGGTAAACTCTGATTTGCAACCCCAAAATACCCCTGCACGATATCTCCTTGCACCCCTTACGGATGGAAACTACAAGTGTAATGGTTGCACTCAATGCAATGGCACTTACAAATGTACAGTTGAAGTCAGAAGTTTACATACACTTAGGTTGAAGTCATTTAACTAATTTTTCAACCACTCCATAGATTTCATGTTAACAAAGTATAGTTTTGGCATGTCAGTTATGACATCTACTTAGTGTATGACAAGTAACTCTTCCAACAATTGTTTAAAAGACAGATTATTTCACTTATAATTCACTATATCACAATTCCAGTGGGTCAGAAGTTTACATACACTAAGTTGACTGATTTTAAACAGCTTGGAAAATCCAGAAAATTATGTCATGGCTTTAGACGCTTCTGATAGGCTAATTGACATCATTTGAGTCAATTGGAGGTGTACCTGTGGATGTATTTCAAGGCCTAGTTTCAAACTCAGTGCCTCTTTTCTCGACATCATGGGGAAATCAGCTAAGACCTCAGAAAAAAATGTTGACCTCCACAAGTCTGGTTCATCCTTAGGAGCAATTTCCAAATGCCTGAAGGCACCACGTTCATCTGTACAAACAATAGTACTTAAGTATAAACACAATGGGATCATGCAGCCATCATACCGCTCAGGAAGGAGAACCGTTTTGTCTCCTAGAGATGAACGTACTTTGGTGCAAAAAGTGCAAATCAATCCCAAAACAACAGCAAAGGACCTTGTGAAGATGCTGGAGGAAACGGGTACAAAAGTATGTATATCCACCGTTAAATTAGTCCTAAATCGACATAACCTGAAAAGCCGCTCAGCAAGGAAGAAGCCACTGCTCCAAAACCGCAATAAAAAAAGCCAGACTACGGTTTGCAACTGCACATGGGGACAAAGATTGTACTTTTTGGAGAAATGTCTTCTGTTCTGATTAAATAAAAATAGAACTGTTTGGCCATAATTACCATTGTTATGTTTGGAGGAAAAAGGGGGAGGCTTGCAAGCCGAAGAACACCATCTCAACCGTGAAACACGGGGGGGGCAGCATCATGTTGTGGGGGTGCTTTGCTGCAGGAGGGACTGGTGCACTTCACAAAATAGATGGCATCGTGAGGAAGGAAAATTATGTGGATATATTGAAGCAACATCTCAAGACATTAGTCAGGAAGTTAAAGCTTGGTCGCAAATGGGTCTTCCAAATGGACAATGACCCCAAGCATACTTCCAAAGTGGTGGCAAAATGACTTAAGGACAATAAAGTCAAGGTATTGGAGTGGCCATCACAAAGCCCTGACCTCAAACCTATAGAACATTTGTGGGCAGAACTGAAAAAGCGTGTGCGAGCAAGGATGCCTACAAACCTGACTCAGTTACACCAGTTCTGTCAGGAGGAATGGGCCAAAAGTCACCCAACTTATTGTGGGAAGCTTGTGGAAGGCTACCTGAAACGTTTGACCCAAGTTAAACAATTTAAAGGCAATGCTACCAAATACTAATTGAGTATGTAAACTTCTGACCCACTGGGAATGTGATGAAAGAAATAAAAGCTGAAATAAATAATTCTCTCTACTATTATTCTGACATTTCACATTCTTAAAATAAAGTGGTGATCCTAACTGACCTAAGACAGGGAATATTTACTAGCATTAAATGTCAGGAATTGTGAAAAACTGAGTTTAAATGCATTTGGCTAAGGTGCATTTAAACGTCCAACTTCAACTGATCCTTAAAACACCCCCAAACAGGGAAACCGATCAATAAATGGTGTTATTGCGTGCACAACTAAGGCAGTTACTTATTTTAAACTTGTCCTTGTGTAAAAAATTGTGGGCAAAACAAAGCGCAAACTAAAAGTAAGAATCTCTGCACATCGTAGCACCATTAGGTGCAAAAACTTGACTTATCCAGTTGCAGCCCACTTTTTGGAAGCAAACCACTCTATTTTGTCCCTTCGCTCTATTGACATCTAACACTGCACCATCCCTAAGAGAGGTGGTGACCTTGACAATTTTTTGTTAAAACGAGAGGTTGTCAGAATCTTTAATTTAAAGATCCTTGCTTCCTTCGGTTTCAACGTAGATTTTGATCTGAAGCCATTCTTGTCATTATTGTGTTTTTGCTATCCATTGTAAATAATGTTTGTAGGCCTATGTAGCCAAATGATATCTCTGATCATATGGAATCCATTCATGCTTTTTTATATGTTCTATTTATATCTGCAAATCGACCAATGAAATCAAGCCACAGCCGGCCATGATTACAGACACCCGTGTGTGTCCTTTCAAACTCTATATAAACTAGTGACCCTCAGTGTTTGTAATTATACCTTGATGAAAGCAGCTTGGCTGTCAAAACGTTGCTATTAAATTATTGCATCTGAGCTCCTAGAGTGTGTGGCTCTCCTTTTCTTTTTCAAGTGTTCTACTCCGCTAGCCGGCACCTCGCCTAACCTGGTGTGCATTTCTTATGCCTCCGGAAAGCAGACTGAATCAGGTTTTCCTTCTGGGATTTTACGTGTGCTGAGCTCTATTCCATTTTTTTATATCCTGGAAAAACTCCCCAGTGATTAACGATTACAAGCATACCCATAACCGGGGCTTGCGACTAACCTTTTTTCAGCACTGTCCCGAAGTGCAATTCCAACTATCCCAAACTGAACTTGAACCGTCCCAAAATTAAAATACTTTTTAATGTTTTGATATGCCACTATGGGTCTAGGTCATTTGCAGTGCTTTTAAGGTAATTGGTGTATTTCTGAGACAGTCTATATTACATAACTTAATTTGTTAATGAAAGATTTCTTACAGGACAAAATATTTGTTTTGCAAAAATGACACCAAAAAAACAGATGAGCATGCTTTGTAATGTTTCTAAAACAATAAATGTATTCCTAGTAAGGAGTAATGTGGTATAATGTTTAAGTACAATTTCTGTGACCTGAGACTTTTGACCAAAATATCACAGATATCAACTTTAAATTCAGGCTGTAACACAACAAAGTGGAAAAAGTAAACCAGTGTAAATACTTTCTGAAAGCTCTGTACACATAGACAGCATGAGAGAGGAATGTAGACAACACAAAGACGAGAGAGAGGGACAGAGACTGTTCGTGAAAGAATGCCTTATCTACTTTCAAGAACTAGTAAAATTATTGTGTTAGACAGCTCTGCAGCATACTTAGGCAGGCTAGCCTAGCTAAATAGGATGACTAATGACAGTACAGTATGGGGAACACACAGAGATAACGTTGTCTGGCTGGCTGCTACTGCCTGAGCAGAGATGATGACTTTAAGGAATTAAACATTTTAAAGTCATCAAATAAAATTAAGTAATATACTTAAATATTGTATTATTTCAAAGTAATTTCAAATTTTTCTATTGATGTCTACCCAATGTGGACCTGACTGATACAATAGAATATTTTTAATATTTTGGCAATTGAATTATCAACATTTTTGACTTTGGAATTTCCATAAAAAAACTCATTTTATTATTTCATAATGCATTTAATGTAATGAAATTGAAAACCGTGATTATTTTGTAATAATTGAACTGAAACCGAACAGACCTCAAAAAGCACTAATCGCTCAGCACTACTAAGTAGGCAACAGCATGCCATTATGCTGCATTTTGAGACAACCAATTGGAAACCCAATCTACCACTCAGCTGTTTGACTGGTGGTTATTTTTTACAATCGGTCAAGTAACGTTTATCCCATTTTCAGATGGGACACTGAGTCAACCCATGACAATAAGTGACTTATTCTTTCAAAAACAGTTATAAGATACTGACATTTTACATATGTTGATTTTATTGTGGCTGTCACTCAAAATAAAACTCTAGTAGTCATTCACCTCATGTCTAATCTCTTTCTCCCCCCAGGTGTTGCATATCAGTGTTACCATGGTTTTCTGCGGGCCGTCCAGGAGGGCAATATTCAGTGGGAGAGTCGTACATACCCATATCCTGGAACACCCATCACGCAACGCTTCTCACACAGTCAGTATACGACATATACAGTATACCACCGCTTTGTTGAATTGAGTTGATTGGCCATGGTATAAGATTGATTATCAACTCTAGGCTGTGCAGTCTAACAAACTTTAAAAAAGGTATACCATACATAATTGAATTTGAAAGTATCAGGGATAGGGTGTTTTAGGTGCAAGTCAGTTGAATAGCCCTATCTTCTTGCAGGGGTCAAATTACTCTTCCTAAAACTGGTATAAAAAAACAATGCACAAACACAATTCTAGTCTTATGAAGCTCTTATTAAAATTAAATGTTGCTAAAAGTTCATTTTAAGTGCTTTATTAATACCCTAATTTAGTGCATCAAATTGTTTAAATAATGGAACACATTTTTATTTATAACCCATTTGACCTGTGTCACAGTAGTTATTTTCTACTTTCCTGTCCGTTTTACATACAACGCTTCATTTTTAGTTTTTATTAACATATAAGAAACCTTTGTGCATGGCATATGTCTTTAGACCAGCATATTATTTTCTATTTCTTAATAATTTTGTTATTTTCTGTTTTTGTTTTTATACACATAGAAAACCTTTTATGCATGGCATATCTCAGTTGACTAGCTTTTGCGGAGCAGTCTCTCTCTCCCCACATCAGTAGAGAACGGGTCCCTATAACAAACTGCACCACCTCTGTGGGGACTTAAACTCGTCAAATCTCGTTGCAAAGTTAGCTTTCAGTTGTCTAAAAACTCTGACATCACAGGAGTGATCTGTAGTGATGATAGAGATGGGTGATTATTATTTGTTTTTGCGCGATATTCCAAATGCCTGTATCTCAATTTATTTTGAATTCTTCGTGTTTGTTCGCTTGTTGTCTTTTTGGTCTCATCTCATTCGCTCCTGTGCTGTGTGCACCTTTCCATTTACACCAGAGATCTATATATAATGACGAGATGCTAATGTCTCCACCCTAACAATGGGAGACATTGTCCCAAATGCGGGAACGCAGGTGACAAGCTTAGGGTCCAAAATCATCCCATGTATAAACTATTTGGGCTTATTTTGGTCAGATTTGGGCGAGAGTAAAACCTCTCCCTTAACCACTTCCTCTCTGTTTACACACACACACACACACACACACACACACACACACCAACACACACACACACCAACAAAGTTGAGAGATCACTTCTTCCCTTCTGAAAAGTGGTTTCAACTCGCTATTTGCGGTTTGGTCCAACAGAATGGGTCATATGGACACCGAAACACATTGAGACATTATTTTACTGTAATAGAGGAGATACCCTAACAATACTCTTTTTTTGTCTCAACTCCTTAAATTGCATGCAGAGCAGACCCTACTAAAACAGGAATGTCAATGAACATTGATTCTGGAAAATGTATGCTCAGTTTGTCGCGTGCGGCATAATTTTAGCCAAAGACTGTTAAACAAGCTTTCTAGTCTGTATTTTATAAATGTGCAATAGGCTTTAAAAAAAAGATTTAAGGAATTGGCAACTCGTTCTCATTCTGAGAAATAAGGTAGGCTTCTTGATTTCAACATCTGAACAAAGTGGACAGGCTAGCAGATGGACAGAAGCGTGTGTTCATAACGATTCAACTGTTGTGCCTTGTTAGCTAGCAAATAGATCCAAGTTGGGAGGAATTGTAACAACATTTTCATAGACTTGAAAGCCAGATCAGTGATTATTGCAAAAAAAGTAGGTTAAACTGTTTTGATAAAATCATTTAATTATTAGTGGGGCTTATACACTGAGTGTACAAAACCCTCAGAACAGCCTAAATTTGTCCGGGCATGGACTCTACAAGGTGTCAAGGTTTCCACAGGGATGTTGGCTCATGTTGACTGCAATGCTTCCCAAAGTTGTGTCAAGTTGGCTAGATGTCCTTTGGGTGGTGGACCAGTCTTTATGCACTGTTGAGAGTGAAATACCCTGCAGCGTTGCAGTTCTTGACACAAACCTGTGCTCCTGGCCCCTACTACCATACCCTCTTCAAAGGCACTTTGTCTTTCCAATTCACCCTCTGAATGACCTACATACAATCCATGTCTCAATTGTCTTAAGACGTAAAATTCCTTTAACCGGTTTCCTCCCCTACATCTACACTGATTAAAGTAGTACTAATTCCAAAAAGAATAAGAGCATCTCCTCCCAATTGCCCACTGCACTGAGGCTAGGAAACACTGTCACCACCGATAAATTCACGATAATCGAAAATGTCAATAAGCATTTTGCTACGGCTGGCCATGCTTTCCACCTGGCTACCCCTACCCCGGCCAACAGCTCTGTACCCCCCGCAGCAACCTTCCCAAGCCCCCCCCACTTCTCCTTCACCCAATACCAGACAGCGTATGTTCTGAAAGAGCTGCTAAATCTGGACCCCTACAAATCTGCTGGGCTAGACAATCTGGACCCTTTCTTTCTAAAATTATCCACCAAAATTGTTGCAACCCCTATTACTAGCCTGTTCAACCTCTCTTTCGTATCGTCTCAGATCCCTAGAGATTGGAAAGCTGCCGCGGTCATCCCCCTCTTCAAAGGGGGAGACACTCTAGTCCCAAACTGTTATAGACCTATATCCATCCTGCCCTGCCTTTCTAAAGTCTTCGAAAGCCAAGTTAATAAACAGATCACTGACCACTTCGAATCCCACCGTACCTTCTCTGCAATGCAATCTGGTTTCCGAGCTGGTCATGGGTGCACCTCAGCTACGCTCAAGGTACTAAATGATATCATAACCGCCATCGATAGAAGACAGTACTGTGCATCCGTCTTCATCGACCTGGCCAAGGCTTTCGACTCTGTCAATCACCGCATTCTTATTGGCAGACTCAACAGCCTTGGTTTCTCAAGTGACTGCCTTGCCTGGTTCTCCAACTACTTCTCAGACAGAGTTCAGTGTGTCAAATCGGAGGGCCTGTTGTCCGGTCCTCTGGCAGTCTCTATGGGGGTGCCACAGGGTTCAATTCTTGGGCCAACCCTATTCTCTATATACATCAACGATGTCGCTCTCGCTGCTGGTGACTGATCAATCTCTACGCAGACGACACCATTCTGTATACATCTGGCCCCTCTGTTAACTAACCTTCAAACAAGCTTCAATGCCATACAACACTCCTTCTGTGGCCTCCAAATGCTCTTAAATGCTAGTAAAACTAAATACATGCTTTTCAATCGAATGCTGCCCGCACCCGCCCACCGGACTATCATCACTACTCTCGACGGGTCTGACTTAGAATACGTGGACACCTACAAATACCTAGGCGTCTGGTTAGACTGTAAACTCAACTTCCAGACTCCCATTAACCATCTCCAATCCAAAAATCTAGATTTTTTTTTATTTCACAACAAAGCCTCCTTCACTCATGCTGCCAAACATGCCCTTGTAAAACTGACCATCCTACCGATCCTTGACTTCGGCGATGTCATTTACAAAATAGCCTCCAACACTCTACTCAGCAAATTGGATGTAATCTATCACAGTGCCATCCGCTTTGTTACCAAAGCCCCATATACTACCCACCACTGCGACCTGTATTCTCTCGTTGGCTGGCCCTCACTACATATTCGTCGCCAAACCCACTGGCTCCAGGTCATCTATAAGTCTTTACTAGGTAAATCCCCGCCTTATCTCAGCTCGCTGGTCACCATAGCAACACCCACCCGTAGCATGCGCTCCAGCAGGTATATCTCACTGGTCACCCCCAAAGCCAACACCTCCTTTGGCCGCCATTCCTTCCAGTTCTCTGCTGCCAATGACTGGAACGAATTGCAAAAATCATTGAAGCTAGAGGTTCCTATCTAGCTCACTAACTTTAAGCATCAGTTGTCAAAGCTGCTTATCGATCACTGAACCTGTATATAGCCTTTCTGTAAATAGCCCACCCTACTACCTCATCCCCATATTTATTATTTTAGCTCATTTTGCACTCAGTATCGATTTGCACATCATTTGCACATTTATCACTCCATGTTAATTCTAATTTGTAACTTATTTCACCACTATGGCCTATTGTCCTACCTTCCTAACCTTACTGCATTTTGCACTACATTTGCACACTGTATATAGATTTTCTATTGTGTTATTGACTGTACGTTTGTTTATTTTCATGTGTAACTCTGTGTTGTTTTTTGTCGCTTTGCTTTGCTTTGTCTTGGCCAGGTCGCAGTTGTAAATGAGAACTCAACTGGCCTACCTGGTTAAATAAAGATGAAATAATACAAAAATAAAAAGTGGATTTAACAAGTGACATCAATAAGGGATCATAGCTTTCACCTGGATTCACCTGGTCAGTCTGTAATTGTACATCAAAGCTTATTTAGAGAACTAGAAAAATCAATGTATATTGTGAATCACTCAAGTTTGAAAAAAATCTAGATTTTCAGGCCATATCAAACAGCGCTAACTGATAGTGATTGAATATAGTTGAGCATTTTGTTGGGGCTCAGTTCAGAGGAGAAAATACATTTATTTAAAAAATAAGTCTGTTTTTCAATCATGTAAACAACTGTTTTATCCCTCCCCTGTCGTCCCAAATTAAGTCAAATTAACCAACATCTGATACGAACTCAAGCATTTTCGTTAGACATGTTGGCTTTCTTGTGGCGGAGAAAAGCAAAAATCTCTTCCCTAAGCTCACATAGGCTGAGCATTATTACCCTTGCTTAGCCACTGAACGTCAGTATGTAAAAGTAGATCATGATGCTCAGCAGACTACGAAACAAGCCATGTTGCAGTCTAGATGTTGACCAGGAAAAAGTTTATGATGGGCGTAACTGAGTCTATGGTCTTTTTTTAACTCACCATTGAGTTAAGTGCAAAGCACGCTCTGATGTATCAGGCAGTGTAGTGATTTCATCTGCGGCGAAAGAGCCGATAGGCGGGCAGACAGACCCTTGTAACCTTGTTAGCAGCTCTAATTGGCTGTAACTGGTATGTTGGGTGATATGATTGACAGCACTTAATGGGCAGCAGTACAGGAAAACAGATTCTCCCATTGGAGAATATTGAATGAGGGCTCCTTTTGGCATTGAATGAAAAAAAGGAATGTTCAGAATTGATCCAAGGGCCATTCAAAATTGATAAATGTGCCGACAGTTAAATAGCCCTGGTTTAGGTCATTGTGACTCAAACCATGTATGTGTGTTGCAGGTGCATGCTACTACGACTCCAACCAATCCATGTATGTGTTTGGGGGCTGCACTCAGAGTAGCTGCAACGCTGCCTTCAACGATCTGTGGAGACTTGACCTCAACAGCAAGGAGTGGATCCGCCCTTTAGCCTCGGGTAAGAAATCAGCCCTTGGGGTGGATGCTGCCTACTTGTAACAAGGCAAGTGAAAATAACGTTGCTTGATGGCTTTGTGTGCTTTTACACATGGCGGTAAGGATTATTTTATTATTATTGTTTGCATATGTAATTTTTCATTTTTAAATCGACTTCCAACCTGTGTAGACCTCCCTTTCTCCACATTTTGTTACTTTACAGCCTTATTCTAAAATTGATTAAAAAACAAATCCTCATCAATCTACACACAATACCCCATGATGACAGAGCGAAAACAGGTTTTTAGACATTTTTGCAAATGTATACAAAAAAAACCCACAGTGGCCTCCATCATTCTTAAATGGAAGAAGTTGGGAAAACACCAAAACTCTTTCCTAGAGCGGGCTGCCTGGCCAAAAATGAGCAATCTGGGAGAAGGGCCTTGGTCAGGGAGGTGACCAAGAACCCGATGGTCACTCTGACAGAGCTCCAGAGTTCCTCTGTGGAGATGGGAGAACCTTCCAGAAGGACAACCTTCTCTGCAGCACTCCACCAATCAGGCCTTTATGGTAGAGTGGCCAGTCAGAAGCCACTCATCAGTAAAAGGCACATGACAGCCTGCTTGGAGTTTGTCAAAAGGCACCGAAAGGACTCTCAGACCATGAGAAACAAGATTCTCTGGTCTGATGAAACCAAGATTGAACTATTTGGCTGAATGCCAAGTGTCACGTCTGGAGGAAACCTTGCACCATCCCTACGGTGAAGCATGGTGGTGGTAGCATCAAGCTTTGGGGATGTTTTTCAGCGGCAGGGACTGAGAGACTAGTCAGGATCAAGGGAAAGATTAACAGAGCAAAGTACAGAGAGATCCTTGATGAAAACCTGCTCCAGAGCGCTCAGGCCTTCAGACTGGGGCTAAGGTTCACCTTCCACTAGGACAACGAACCTAAGCACACAGCCAAGACAACACAGGAGTGGCTTAGGACACGTCTCTGAATGGCCTTGTATGGCCCAGCCAGAGCCTGGACTTGAATCCGATCTAACATCTCTGGAGAGACCTGAAAATGGCTGTGTATCAACGCTCCCCATCCAACCTGACAGAGCTTGAGAGGATCTCCAGAGAAGACTGGGAAAAACTCCTCTCATACAGGTGTGCCAAGCTTGTAGCGTCATACCCAAGAAGACTCGAGACTGTAATCGCCTCCAAAGGTGTTTCAACAACATACTGAGTAAAGGGTCTGAATAATTTTTTATTGAAAAAATGTAAAACGGTTTTTGTGTTGTCACTATGGGGTATTGTGTGTAGATTAATAATGGGGAAAAAACAATTTAATAAATTTTAGAATAAGGCTGTAATATAAAATTCTTTGAAAAAAGTGAAGGGATCTGAATACTGTCAAACACTGTATGAAGGCTCATTTTTTCTCCTTTTGCCCACACAGGCTCCTATCCATCTCCTAAAGCGGGTGCTACCCTGGTGATGTACAACGACCTGCTGGTGCTGTTTGGTGGATGGACTCGCCCTAGCCCCTACCCACTACATCAGCCTGAGAGGTTCTTTGACGAGATCCACACATACTCCCCCTCCAAAAACTGGTGAGAGGAAGAGACCAGAGGATTTGGAGATAGGCCTAGACCCAGTGGAAGAATTAACTCTTTTAGCCATAAGTGTCATCAAACGTTAACTACTGCTCACTCTCATACAGGCCGATCATCAGTTTGCTATTACTTATGCTATTCTTTCTGTGTAGAGACTGAAGACCCTTAGCCCCACAATAGTATGGCATTGGTTGAAGTTCAGTGTTAAATTCAAATATCCATGAAAATCCACAAATCAACTTGATTGTAGGTACACAACACACTCACTGCCTCTTGTCATGAGCCGTATTGCCGTTACCGAGAACCACATACCAGATTTAGTTTTCAGAGTTCTTTTTTGTGCCCACCTAGCTCAAATTCTAGACGTTGGATTAAAACAAGACTATATTGTCCATAAAGTGACCATTAGACTGAAACATTTTTGGATTGACTAAGTTTGTAGGTGCAACAATTTTTATTAAATGCATCTGTTGGTCACACATACCATGCTAACTTCTGTCCATTAAGATCCAAATGATGTGCTACCTTTTTTGTAGCATTTCTGACATGCTACCATATTTTTTAGTTGAAGCTCAGAGTTCTAACACCACATCGAACCACTCTGTTGCTCGGCAACAACACAGCTGCTGCTACAGAACCAGGCTGCCAGTTATAAGAAGTAGACTTAGGCTACTGTAGATATCTAGCGGTATTCAAGGTGAGGTTAATCAATAAATGCAAACAGATATTTTGATTAGCTAGCTAGTTAACAATAATCTAGCTAACATTAGCTTGCTTATCCAAAGTACAGAAGCTAGCCTCTGTAGCTAGCTAACACTAGTCAGCTGAAAGCTAGCTAGCAGACCTCAACACAGACGGTAGCAATATTAGCTAGCTTAGGTCCAAATGCCAGTCCTACATTTTTCCACAAAACATAGCTACATAATTTCAAAACCAACACTAAACTTTGGGCAAAGCGGTTAGTTTCGTTCAAGTTTGGCTGCATGTGAACTACAATTCCAACGCTGTGTAGTAACATTTAGAAATGTCAATAATCATTGCTTGCTAAGCTAGTTAGCACAGGTGGCCGTCTTTATCTTCAGTCTGTCTTGTGTAAACAAGTGCTGTTGCATGGAGATATGGCCGGTTGGGAACCCTAACCCTATAAAGGCGTTTAATTGAACCATTTCTTATTTTTTTTTCGCTGATATGAAAGATACATTCCTTATATTTCCAAAACATATGTATTGCTAAAATAAAGGTTTAAGGAAATGCAGACAGGCACCACTACTACAAGACATAACAGCTCACTCATATAAGCTTGCTTTCATATAATAATAAAAACCGCTTGAAAAGGTAGTGGAATGGGATTATTCTCATTTAACTTAAATTATACTTATAGCCTTACCTAGCCATCAGTGATTGGTCTTTTACCACTTTCCCCTCATCTAGCTAAGCCGTAACCTTCTCTCTTCCTCTCAGGTGGAACTGCATCGTGACAACCCAAGGACCCCTGCCCATGGCCGGCCACTCCTCCTCCGTCATAGGGAGCGCCATGGTGGTGTTTGGAGGGTCGCTAGGAGCACGCCAAATGTATGTCATTACTTTGAGGAGCTTTTACCTTTGATATTTCTGTACATTTTGCTATACTGTGCCAAACCAGACAAATAAATCAATCAATCAATCAATCAATCAAATGTATTTATAAAGCCATTTTTACCTCAGCTGATATCATTAAGTGCTATACAGAAACCCAGCCTAAAACCCCAAACGGCAAGCAATACAGATGTAGAAGCACGGTGGCTAGAAAGGCACGAACCTAGGAAGAAACCTAGAGAGGAACCAGGTTCTGAGGGGTGGCCAGTCCCCTTCTGGCTGTGCCGGGTGGAGATTATAACAATAGATGGCCATTAAGGCCAGATCTTTCTCCAAGATGTCCAAACGTTCATAGATGACCAGCAGGGTCAAATAATACTAAATAATACAGCAGGTGCTGTAGAGAGAGTTGAAAACCGCACGTCTGGGACAAGGTGGCACGTCCGGTGAACAGGTCAGGGTTCTGTAGCCACAGGCAGAAGAGTTGAAACTGGTGCAGCAGCACGACCAGGTGGACTGGGGACACCAAGGAGTCATCAGACCAGGTAGTCCTGAGGCATGGTCCTAGGGCTCAGGTCCTCTGGGTGGGAGAGAGAGAGAATTAGAGGGAGCATACTTAAATTCACACAGGACACCGGATAATAACACCAGATAAAACTAACTGACCTTAGCCCCCGGCACAGACTATTGCAGCATAGATACTGGAGTCTGATGGAACAACCTGATACACACCATTTTAAAACACTTTGAATGAATACAGTTGTGGTGTAACGAGACAATGTAGAAAGGTTGTAGTGTGAATGTCTTTAAAGTAAAGGGAAGTAATATTATTACAAACTGTCAGTTATGCAATGTTGATAGTTGTCTGTGAATCTGTCACTGTGTGTATTTTTGTCTCACTGTGTCCCACTGCTCTCCACTGGTCCCTAATCAGGAGTAACGAGGTGTGGGTTCTGGATCTGGAGCAGTGGTCCTGGTCCAAGCCCACCATCTCTGGCCCTTCCCCCCACCCACGAGGAGGCCAGTCTCAGGTCAGGATGACGTTTTCCCTTCACACCTTCTCCCCTCAATACCTCCATCACCCTCTACACATCTCAATTCCCGCATCTCCACCACACACACCCATCTTGCAGTATTTCTGATTATTTTGTAAATATCTGTCAGTGTTTTTACAGGGAGTACAAGTTACCTTTTTGTGGCTCGTATAGATGGTTATCTATGTTTTTTAAATGTATATTCTCCTCTCTCACAGATTGTGATTGACAACGAGACTCTTCTTATTCTGGGAGGCTGTGGAGGCCCTAATGCGGTGAGAGCCTTTGTTCTCTAATGGAATGCAGCATAATTATTTTCCATGTATAAAGAACTCTTTCCTCTTGTTTTGCTGTTTGTGACTCTGTGCCTCCCCTCTCTTGCATGTCCCTGCTAGCTGCTGAAGGATGCCTGGCTCCTGCACATGGGTGCCCCTCCCTGGACATGGCAGCAGCTGAGGGTGGAGAACGACGACCATGGAGCCCCAGAGCTGTGGTGCCACCCTGCTTGCAGGGTATGTGTGGCTCTCTGTTTGTCATCTATCCCCGGTCTCACTGCACTAAACACTGTTGGAATATTGTTTTGTAAGCTTCTTTTACTTTCAACTCAACTTACTCTCTTGCACTCTCTCCAGGTTGGACAGTGTGTGGTGGTGTTCTCCCAGGCCCCGTCTGGCCGTGCGCCGCTCAGCCCAAGCCTGAACTCTCGGCCCTCCCCCATCAGTGCCTCCCCCGGCCCCCTGGGCTCGGAGCCCCCCTCCCTGCGCTCCCAGTCCCCTGTGAGGAGCGGAGCTGCCGGCGTCGTTCTGGGGGCCGTTGAGGAGGCCCCCTGTGTGAACGGCCGCTGGGGCACACTGAGACCACGTCCCTCGGCCAGAGGGGGTGCCAGAGAGGGTAGCCCCGGATCCTCCTCTCAGCAGCCATCCCCCTCCCAGGGGCCTGACAGCCCGCCTCTGCCCTCCCTCCATCCACTACTCAACGACTCATCCCCCTCTCCCCGGACCAGCCCTGCCCAGGCTGCCTCCCCGCCCTCTCGCCCCCCTTACCCCCCTGTCTCCTCGGACTACGGCTGGGAGTCTCCCACCTCTGTCACCCACCCCCTTTCTGCTGATGTACCCAGCACTAATGGCGTGCACACGCCTCCCCCTGCCCCTGGCTCCCCATGCACGCCCCCGGGGGCCGTGTCCCCCGCAGCCCTGAGACGGGGCCTGGAGGCCGTCAAAAACCTGTCCTCTTCATCCCTGCCGTCTTCATCATCCTCAACCCCCTTGTCCCATGGACCTGCTTCAGGAGGAAGTGGAAGTGGGGGAGGAGTGGCTTCAGCGGGAACATCCCCCTCCTCTTCCAGCCCGCCACAGGCTGCTGCTGCCGGGACTGACGGACACTCCATCCCGCCTATCGCACGGCGGCTTGGCCACCACCCGCCCCAGAGCCTGAATGTGGGCAAGCCCCTGTACCAGTCGCTCAACTGCAAGCCCATGCAGATGTATGTTCTGGACGTGTCCCGAGCCAAAGCAGCTGGTCTCGTCTCCTGGAGGGTTTATGGGAACGGCACCCCCACCGCCGTCACAGGCCCCCCTGAGACCAGCCTCCACACAGTGGTCCAGGGGAGGGGCGAGCTCATCATATTCGGGGGCTTGATGGACAAGAAGCAGAACGTGAAGTACTACCCTAAAACCAACGCCTTGTACTTTGTGCGCGCTAAGAGGTAATGCATCGATGGACGGGTTTGTGAGTGTGCCAGAGAGCGTTGCTAGGTAACGGACGATCAATCCATCCTGACCCATACAAGGGAAGTAAAACAAGGCCTTTTTCCTCTACCGCAGAGGATCATGGGAAAAGAACATGTCACACTAATTCTTAACGTTCCTCTCTTCTCACACTAACTTCTCTCCATCTATTTCTCATTCTACCCCCCTCCCCCTCTTCCTATCGCATAACTCAAAGAAAATAAAATTTCAGACAGTACATTTAATAAGACACTTGAGGACGTTGTTGCTATAATGGTGACGGTTGGATGAATGGGCATCCTGACCTCCCAACACCTGCAGTGTGTGTGAGAGACGAAGGTTCTTCAAATGGCCTGAGTGGATAGCAGTTTATCCCAAAAGATGTAGACAGTTTCTGTTCCTCTTCGGTCTCCCCGCTTACGAGGGCGCAACAATGGATGACTGACTCCCTTGCTTTTTTTATCACTCTTTCAGCCTGCATTGTTTACATTGAAAACTGCGTGAGTGTGTGTAATAGCGTATATGTTGATGTGTGGGTGCGAGTGTGTGTGTGTGGTGTAAATGCTATTGTATGTTGATTGTTCTTTAGGGGGTTGGGGAGGGTGAGGATGTTGCAGTGTACTATGTAAGCATAGGAAAACAATAAAGGCCTCCATGTCTTAACTGTCAGGTTTTATTTATTGTTGATTCATTTGACTGGTCATCTATGCTAGCAGTTATTGATGCTGAACTGTAGTTAACTGAGGTTCAAGGTCTAAATCATTTATTGTAAGAATGAAAACCACCTCACAGCGTTTGTATAGGAGTTTAGCTGCTTTTTTTTACACGAGTGCACTCCTGCTCTTTTTACGATCTATACACCAATGATCTGGTTGTGATGACATCACTTGCCATGTCTTAAGAAGAGTCATTGAAACTAGTGATGAGAGGTGGGAGTTTGAGGGGGATTCATCACAAATAGCCTAGCCAAATCAAATCAAACTTTATTTGTCACATGCGCCGAATACAACAGGTGTAGATCTTACCGTGAAATGCTTACTTACAAGCCCTTAACCAACAATGCAGTTCAAGAAGGAGTAATTTTTAAAATAAAAAGTAACAAAACAATAGCGAGGCTATATACAGGGGGTACCGGTACCGAGTCAAAGTGCGGGGGTACATGGTAGTTTAGTTAATTGAGGTAATATATACATAGGTAGGGGTAAAAGTGACTAGGCAATCAGGATAGATAATAAACAGAGTAGCAGCAGCGTATGTGAAGAGTGTTTGTGTGTGTATACAGTTGAAGTCGGAAGTTTACATACCTTAGCCACATACATTCACAATTCCTGACATTTAATCCTAGTTGAAATTCCTTGTTTTAGGTCAGTTAGGATCACCACTTTATTTTAATAATGTGAAATGTCAGAATAATAGTAGAGAGAATTATTTATTTCAGCTTTTATTTCTTTCATCACATTCCCAGTGGGTCAGAAGTTCACATACACTCAATTAGTATTTGGTAGCATTGCCTTTAAATTGTTTAACTTGGGTCAAACGTTTCAGGTAGCCTTCCACAAGCTTCCCACAATATGTTGGGTGAATTTCAGGCCAAATTCCTCTTGACAGAACTGGTGTAATTGAGTCAGGTTTGTAGGCCTCCTTGCTCCCACACGCTTTTTAAATTCTGCCCACAAATATTCTATAGGATTGAGGTCAGGGCTTTGTGATGGCCACTCCAATACCTTGACTTTGTTGTCCTTAACCATTTTGCCACAACTTTGGAAGTATGCTTGGGGTCATTGTCCATTTGGAAGACCCATTTGCGACCAAGCTTTAACTTCCTGACTGATGTCTTGAGATGTTGCTTCAATATATCCACATAATTTTCCTTCCTCATGATGCCATCTATTTTGTGAACTGCACCAGTCCCTCCTGCAGCAAAGCACCCCCACAACATGATGCTGCCACCCCCGTGCTTCATGGTTGAGATGGTGTACTTCGGCTTGCAAGCCTCCCCATTTTTCCTCCTAACATAACGATGCTCATTATGGCCAAACAGTTCTATTTTTGTTTCATCAGGCCAGAGGACATTTCTCCAAAAAGTACGATCTTTGTCCCCATGTGCAGTTGCAAACCGTAGTCTGTCTTTTTTTATGGCGGTTTTGGAGCAGTGGCTTCTTCCTTGCTGAGCGGCCTTTCAGGTTATGTCGATATAGGACTAGTTCTACTGTGGATATAGATACTTTTGTACCTGTTTCCTCCAGCATCGTCACAAGGTTTTTTGCTGCTGTTCTGGGATTGATTTGCACTTTTTGTACCAAAGTACGTAATCTCTAGGAGACAGAACGCGTCTCCTTCCTGAGCTGTATGACTGCTTCGTGGTCCCATGGTGTTTATACTTGAGTACTATTGTTTGTACAGATGAACGTGGTACCTTCAGGTGTTTGGAAATTGCTCCCAAGGATGAACCAGACTTGTGGAGGTCTACAGTCTTGGCTGATTTCTTTTGATTTTCCCATGTCGTCGAGCAAAGAGGCACTGAGTTTGAAGGTATGCCTTGAAATACATCCACAGGTACACCTACAATTGACTCAAATTATGTCAATTAGCGTTTTCTGGAATTTTCCAAGCTGTTTAAAGGCACAGTCAACTTAGTGTATGTAAACTTCTGACCCACTGGAATTGATATAGTGAATTATAAGTGAAATAATCTGTAAACAATTGTTGGAAGAATTACTTGTCATGCACAAAACTATAGTTTGTTAACATTAAATCTGTGGAGTGGTTGAAAAATGAGTTAATGACTTCAACCTAAGTGTATGTAAACTTCCGACTTCAGCTGTATGTGTGTTGGAGTGTCAGTGTAGTATACGTGAGTGTGTGGGTAGAGTCCAGTGAGTGACTGTGCATAGATAAGACTGCGGGGGGGTCTTAGAGATTGAATGAAGAGATTGAGAGTATTTGTTGCAGCTCATTCCAGTCGCTAGCTGGAGCGAACTGAAAAGATGAGCGACCCGGTGATGTGTGTGTTTTGGGGACCTTTAATAGAATGTGACTGGCAGAACGGGTGTTGTATGTGGAGCAAGTACTGCAAATATTGTGGGTTGTCAAATGTATGAGGAACCTAAATCCTTCACTGGGTACCCAGAGGGATGCCAATCAACAGTTTAATATAAATGTTTGTATAATGATTACATTCCATCACAAATCTTTACAATCTGTTGATTAAATCATATTTCATATGTGCCAATGGTATCAAGGACTCCAAGGTTGAATCATGAATAAAATAAGCAACTTAAAATGTCCTTATAGACCTTAAAGGCAATAATTGTGGAGAAATACAAGATATTTAGTGAGTCAGTACAGTAATGGCAACTTTCTCAAACTTGACAATGTGGGCATTTAGTGGCCCCTATGGTTAAAGCCAGACTGGAGTAATTTTGAAACAAAAGCTATGTTCTAAAAGAGACAGCTTGATTACAGTACAATAACTACTAAATCATTCCCAATTATCAAGATCAGTCCCACATGACAAAATACTACAGAATACTACAGTACCCACTGTAAAATAAACTAAAATACTACATTACACTAATATCCCACAATCATGTGTGGCACTTACTATATGTTTTAGTATACTGTAGAATACTATAGTAAATACTACAGTATAAACGCTTTTTTAAACCATAGTAAATACTGCAGTATTAATTTGCATATACCCTGCCCATTCCCTCCCCCATATCCCAAACCTACATGCCATGTATAGATCATGTGTTCCATACAGATTACAGAAAAGAGCAGATGCTCTGAACAGAGCCCAGTCCTACCCACTTAAAGGTTACAGAAGATTTGCTCTTTTAGTATTTCTCCAGGGAGAAAGCCTCCACTTTATGTAATTGATAATAAAACAAAAACACTACAGTAAATACTACAGTGATGTTTGCAAACACACTATAATAAATACTACAGTAAATACTAGTGTACTACAGTCTGCAAAAACCCTACAGTAAATACTGCAGTATACTACAATCTGCAAAAATACTACATTACTATAGTATATACACTACAGTTCTTTTACTGCAGTATTTATACTATAGTTAACAGTAAATACTACAGTATTCACTGTAGTGTTTGTGGACTTTAGTTAGAAAAACACCACAGTAAAGTCCATAAAGCATTGCAGTCAATACTAAAGTATTTATACCATAGTATTTTTTAAATGTGGGGTGTTGTGATTTGTTCATGAAGAATACATTTGATTATTTTTTTTACCTAATAAAAAACATGAGCTGACACACCCAAAAAAGTTGGTAGAGTTGCTGACCATAGCAACACCCACCTGTAGCATGCACTCCAGCAGGTACAGTCGCAAAAGTTTGGGCACCCCTGACAATTTCTATGATTTCCATTTATAAATAATTGGGTGTTTGGATCAGCAATTTCATTTTGATCTATCAAATAACTGATGGACACAGTAATATTTCAGTAGTGAAATTAGGTTTATTGGATTAACAGAAAATGTGCAATATGCATCAAAATGAAATTAGACAGGTGATGGAACCCCCACCAAATTTTACTGTGGGTAGCAAGTGTTTTTCTTGGAACGCTGTGTTCTTTTTCCGCCCCTTGTTATGACCAAATAACTCAATCTTTGTTTCATCAGTCCACAGCACCTTATTCCAAAATGAAGCTGGCTTGTCCAAATGTGTGTTTGCATACCTCAAGCGACTGTTTGTGGCATGTGCAGAAAAGGCTTCTTCCGCATCACTCTCCCATATAGCTTCTCCTTGTGCAAAGTGCGCTGAATTGTTGAACGATTCACAGTGACACCATCTGCAGCAAGATTATGTTGTAGGTCTTTGGAGGTGGTCTGTGGGCTGTTTTTGACCGTTCTCACCATCCTTCGCCTTTGCCTCTCCGATATTTTACTTGGCCTGCCACTTCTGGCCTTAACAAGAACTATGCCTGTGGTCTTCCATTTCCTCACTATGTTCCTCACAGTGGACACTGACATCTCTGCGATAGCTTTTTGTAGCCTTCCCCTAAACCATAATGTTGAACAATCTTTGTTTTCAGGTCATTTGAGAGTTGTTTTTGACTCTCTTCAGAGGAGAGTCAAAGAGAACAACAACTTGCAATTGGCCACCTTAAATACCTTTTCTCATGATTGGATGCACTTGTCTATGAAGTTCAAGGCTTAATGAGCTCACCAAACCAATTGTGTGTTCCAATTAATCAGTACTAAGTAGTTACAGGTATTCAAATCAACAGAATGACAAGGGTGCCCACATTTTTGCATAGCCTATTTTTCACATATGATTTAATTTCATACAACTTAATATTGCTACACTAAAAATCTTTGTCTGGACAATACCCCAGTACTCAGCTTTTATTAGAAAATGAATGGCATGCCACTGTGATCATTTTCTGTGACGACAGAGTAAATTATTATGCAGCCTCAGAGGGGTGCCCAAACTTTTTCATACGACTGTATATTTCACTGGTCATCCCAAAAGCCAACACCTGCTTTGGCCGCCATTCCTTCCTGTTTTCTGCTGCCAATGACTGGAACGAATTGCAAAAATCCTTGAAGCTGGAGATTCCTATCGCCCTCACTAACTTTAAGCATCAGCTGTCAGAGCTGCTTACCGATCACTGCACCTGTATATAGTCCATCTGTAAATAGCACATTTATCACTCCAGTGTTAATGCTAAATTGTAATTATTTCTCCACTACAGCCTATTTATTGTCTTACCTCCCTAATATAACTACATTTGCACACACTGTATATAGATGTTCTATTGTGTTATTGACTGTATGTTTGTTTATCCCATGTGTAACTCTGTGTTGTGATTTTGTTGTTGCACTGTTTTGCTTTGTCTTGGCCAGGTCGCAGTTGTAAATGAGAACTAGTTCTCAACTGGCCTACCTGGTTAAATAAAGGTGAAATATATATATATATATATTTTAATATGGTGAGTAAACTACTATATACAAACTCCCAGTAATTTATTGGGTAAACCAGTTTTTTACCTACCATAATTCCCTACCACCATGAATATTATATAATACCATCCTTACTTTTAATAGGGACAGAGTGTAGTATCCTATAAATGTGTCACTTCCTTTGTTGTGGTTCTCAGATTAACCTATTTTTCCTTAGCACAGGATTAGTCTTTCTACTTGACAAATATCTAAGCCACACTATCAGCAGCACAGCAGTGGCAGATATGCTTGCCACCCTTTTTCCTGTATGACACTCTTTCACTCCACCCCCTCTCTCATAGCTATAACCTTTTACCCAGAGACAATCCATAGGACCAAGGCAGGGGGCAGAGCAGAGCTTTGGATTGGAACAGAGCATTGGAGCAAAGCAGGGCATGTGGTGAGGTGTCGGACAGGGTCGTCTTGATTGGCTCTGGCTTAAGGCAGTAGGAGGAGACTTTCACAATGGATGGGACTGCTGGGAACACATGTTTACTAAAGTTGTCTGACTGTGCAGGGAGGGGAAGCAGAGAGAGGAAAAGAACACAAGAGTAAGTTTTGCTTCATTTGCTATCAGACATGTTTGTAGATATGTGCAGATTATGCATTCACTCAATGGGATCAGACTTCAGTGTCTAAATGCTTGATTTGTAACTTGTGGGCTCTGCCTATGTCTGTAATTGTAGAGTTAGTATATGTATTTGTGTGCTGTTATTGGAAGTTAATGTGTATTTGTCTTTGTACAACAAGTGACCAAACTGCAGAGGTCGAAAATATGAGTGTTTTGTGACTGAGTTTTGTTGGGAACAAATGTAGTGTCAGCTGTCCTCTTTCCTCGCTCTCTCCTGTTACATATTATCTAAAGAAAGGGAATCGAAAAAGCAACCAAAGAAGGATATGTAGTTCCTCCTCGTAACATGGATGATCCTCATTACTCCTCCTCACTCAAAGCAAGACATGTAGTTCCTCCTCATAACTCCTGATGAGTTCCTTCATTATTTTACAGGTTCTGCTGTCTCTCAGGCTGGCCCAGATCTCTTGGCTGGACACATAATTGCACATGTAGACATGTTAGCACAGTGAACAAACAACCCTTTAACCCAATTCATCAATGTTTTCAAGGACATTGAGGACCTCAACATGTACCTATACTTATGGACAGACATCCCAGAATCACTGAGCACCAATGTCAGAGGAGCACAGTGACAGGAGCAGAGGTCACATGTGACGTCATAGCAGGCAGTAATCACAGACTTCTTATCATATCTAAGTCTCCGTCAGCCGTACAGTTCTGGCCTCAGTGTTTCCACGCATTCATGATCACATGCAGCATATCCTGTAGCACACTTCATACCCTCTCACCCATCTGGGAGCCCGGACATAGTCTGGGCAGTGGGTAGACTGATCACCCAGGACACCATTTGACACTCGCCCTTCAGAGATGACCAGTACCCAGCTCCTAAACTCCCCTACCACAGACTCTCCCTTCAGCTCTCCCAGCTTCCACTCTATTCTGCTGCCATGACATCCCAAGTCCCCCCTCTTTCCCGGGCCGCCTCGGTGCCCTCACCGCAGCTCCCTCCGGCCCTGTGGCCTCCACTGGACTTTGCCTTGGGTTCGCTGTCGTGCTGCGGGGCCTGTGTGTTCACTAACCCCCTGGAGGTGGTGAAGACGCGACTGCAGCTGCAGGGAGAGCTGCGGGCGCGGGGAACCTACCAGCGGCACTACCACGGGGTGGTCCAGGCCCTATGGGTGGTGGGTAGGACAGACGGGCTCCGCGGGCTGCAGAAGGGGCTCTCGGCTGGGCTGATGTACCAGGGTTTGATGAACGGTGTGAGGCTGGGCTTCTACTCCTACTGTGATGCTGTGGGGGTCACTGCAGCCCCTGGAGGGAGTCTGATGTCAGGAGCCATGGCCGGAGCTCTGGGGGCCTTCATCGCCTCTCCTGCCTATCTGGTGAGTAACATGTTTTGTTGTTTCTCTCTTAGTCAATAGCTTTGTAAAGAGGTATGGAAGGCACTTGGGGTCATAATGTACATACATAACATACAGTATATAGCATCTACAATATGACGTCCCTCCCACTCTGTTTGCTGGAATCTCCTGTTTGGTAGTCTGCTTGTTGCAGGAGGCCAGTGGGCAGAGCTGGGAGGATCGTCAGCTGATGTGGCGCACCTGGGCAGGCTTGGCCTGCAGGCTATTAAAGGTAGCCACATCGGCTAAAACTCGCTCTTCCCTGACTGGCAGGCTGGCTTCCACCACCTTTTTGTTTTGACCAAACGACACCATCTCCACTCATCCATACACTACTGATCCTACAGACGTCCACAGCTTATGTTACATGTTTGTATTTATTATTTAGTTTAATACATTTATTCCTTTTTACATTTGTCATGCTTGGTCTCCCTTTGTTGTTAGGAACTATGAGTCAGGTCGTAGCAACAGTGTCTACCCTACAGCAGGGTTCCCAACTGCAGGCCCGCAGGTCATTTTATTTGGTCCCCAAGTTTTCTAAGCAAATATTTTTTTAATTTAGTTTTATTGTTCGACATAAAAGACACCGGCAAATCCGCTCCAAGTGATTTTAATTCAGGAAACCTCTTCCAAAGTTTTCCCACACAAGAGATATTCATGTTTGTATACGATAACATACAGTATAAGGTTTGAATTGATCAAGTTTTAGTCAAACATTATATTTGGGCGTCTTGCTGTCAATTTGCAGTCTACAAATTATTTGTAATTATGTTACAGCCCGCAGCTGAATCTAGTTGATGATCTCTGCCCTACAGTATGTGCCCCAATTTCACAACAAAGGCTTTTTGAGAATTCAGTGCATCATACCTGTCACAAATGGGTGTATAGATAGACCAAGGTGCAGCGCAGTGATACTTCGACATATCCATTTAATAACTAAATATACTTGACAAACAATAACCATGTATCACAAACGTAAATACACTTACTCCTCTGACTGACATGCAAGACAATGAACCACACTAAGATGTGGGACATTACAACTAATATAGGATCCCCAATCAGAGACAACGCATAGCAGCTGCCTCTAATTGGGGACACAACACAACACAACACCACACAGAACTAGAATACTAGATCTGTCAGGCTCTGACCATGGCTAAATAGAGTAGCAAAAGGCTTCTCTATGGTCAGAGCCTGACAATACCTTATGGAGTATAATCATAAGTATCATAAATATTGCACCAACCATGTTCCCTGTTACGAGAACCTGGGGCGTTTGTGTGGGCACTATAAATACAAATCTATCAAGTCAGACATTTATCATATGTTATGCTCAGGGATGTGATTGTTACTGTGAGAAGGTCAGTGGCTTCTACAGTGGCTGTGTATTTACCCATGCGTTCAGGCAATTGCCCCTCATTTGTATAATTTCCCTAGAGGTGTATGTAACCCAAGGTGGCCCTCATATACTCCTGCTACTGTTGTTGTTGTCTAGGCTGCATCTGTTGCTCTATACATCAATATAGCCATGTAATCTCTCCAGCATCCTGAAAACACTATACAGTGCATTCGGTTTTCAGACCCCTTCACTTTTCAACATTTTGTTACATTACAGCCTTATTCTAAAATGGGTCAATCTACACACAATACCCCATAATGACAGAGCAATAACAGGTTTTTAGGAATTTTTGCAAATGTATAAAAACATATTCCGCCCCTTTACTCAGAACTTTGTTGAAGCACCTTTTGACAGAGATTACAGCCTCAAGTCTTCTTGGGTATGACGCTACAAGCTTAGCACACCTGTATTTGGGGAGTTTCTCCCATTCTTCTCTGCAGATCCTTTGGAGCTCTGCCAGGTTGTATTGGGAGCATCACTGCACAGCTATTTTCAGGTCTCTCAATCGGGTTCAAGTCCGGGCTCTGGCTGAGCCACTCAAGGACATTCAGAGACTTGTTCCAAAGCCACTCCTGCGTTGTCTTGGCTGTGTGCTTAGGGTCATTGTCCTGTTGGACGGTAAACCTTCGCCCGTCTGAGGTCCTGAGCGCTCTGGAACAGGTTTTCATCAGACCAGACAATCTTGTTTCTCATGGTCTGAGAGTCCTTTAGGTGACTTTTGGCAAATTCCAAGCGAGCTGTCATGTGCCTTTTACTGAGGAGTGGCTTCCGTCTGGCCACTCTATCATAAAGGCCTGATTGGTGGAGTGCTGCAGAGATGGTTGTCCTTCTGGAAGGTTCTCCCATCGCCACAGAGGAACTCTGGAGCTCTGTTAGAGAAAACATCGGGTTCTTGGTCACCTCCTTGACCAAGACCCTTCTCCCCAGATTGCTCAGTTTTGCCGGGGGGCCAGCTCTAGGAAGAGTCTTGGTGGTTCCAAACTTCTTCCATTTAAGAGTCTCATAGCAAAGGGACTGAATACTTATGTAAATAAGGTATTTCTGTTTTTATATTTAATACATTTGCAAAAATTTCTACAAACCTGTTTTCACTTTGTCATTATGGGGTATTGTGTGTAGATTGATGAGGAAAACAATTAATTAAATCCATTTTAGAATAAGGCTGTAATGTAATAACATTTGGAAAAAGGGGAGGAGTCTGAATACTTTCTGATAGCACTGTACATATCTATAGATATGTTTCTGAGTATCTGGGTCACTAAATATACCAGGCATGTACCCACTTCCAAGTACTAACCAAAATACTACCCAGCACTCCCTCCTGTCCTTTTTGGCAGTGTGTGAAGGTAAGCGAGAAAGAATGATAGAAAAATAAAGAGATTTCTGATTACACCCGGTTTGTGAGAAAGAGCAGGGAGGGCTCGACCTCCGGAGTATTTTTATTTTTGTATGTATTTTATTTAACCTTTTACTAGGCAAGTCAGTTAAGAACAAATTCTTACTTACAATGACGGCCTACCCCAGCCAAATCGGACGACGCTGGGCCAATTGTGTGCCGCCCTATTGGGCTCCCAATCACGGCCGGATTGTGATACAGCCTGGATTCGAGCCAGGGTCTGTAGTGACGCCTCTAGCACTGAGATGCAGTGCCTTAGACCGCTGTGCCACTCGGGAGCCCAAAGTATGAACAGTGAAGAGAGATGAACAGTGAGGAAAGACAGATGTGAAATTGAGGTCATGGGCATCCTGAAGAGGTGTGTGTGTGTGTGTGTGTGTGTGCAGAGTGCTGAAAAATGTGTACATGTTATATAACTAATACCAGGTGTAACCACTGAAGAATTAGTTAACATAAACACGTTTGGTTTCTCCAGGACTCCACGCATACAAGCTGCACACAAGCCAGTGGTTACACCTGGTATAACTAATACCAGGTGTAACCACTGAAGAATGTGTCTATTTAGTGACGGGTTGTGCTTCTGTAATTATAGGGTGATGTACTCTCTTTACAATGCTGTGCATGTCAAATGGGTGTACACTACACTGAAGCATCTAAGTCTTATGTTCCCTCCCCAGGTGAAGACACATCTGCAGGCCCAGACAGTTGAGGCCATCGCAGTGGGTCACCAGCACAACCATCAGGTGAGGGGTGTGTGCGTGTGTGGACTCAGGACAACTGTTCCCCGTGTTGAAGATCTGCCAATCTATTTTTAATGATGGCTCTGATAACGCAAAAATCCTGGTGTTCAGGCTCTAGATCAAGCTTTCATGTTGCTGTTCAGGTTTTGATGCTGTTTCACTACGTCACTTTGTTTCCAATCCCACTCTATAATTTATCACACCCCTCTCTACCCATTTTACTCAACCTACCCCCAGAAGAGCTGACCATATCGAGTGTGGTCAGTAGTGTCGTGCTAGTGTAAACGTGCTTATAAAAGAGTGAATACACGGACCCAAACGTGTGTTAGAGCTTCGTGCCAACCCAAGTGACACATTCTACAACCATCAGCCAATCAGTGACAGGCAAACAGAGGTGTGAAGGGGTGTCAACAAGACAATGACACACAACCTTTGTGACTGATACTGTAAAGACAAGCACTGAGATTTAACCTTGGTACTCCTCTCACGCACTTACAGTAAATCAGAGTTTCCCAAACTCAGTCCTCAGGACCCCAAGGGGGGCACGTTTTGGTTTTTGCCCTAGCACCACACAGCTGATTCAAATGACCAAAGCTTGATGATTCATTCATTATTTGAATCAGCTGTGTAGTGCTAGGGCAAAAACCAAAACGTGCACCCCTTGGGGTCCTGAGGACCGAGTTTGGGAAACCCTGCAGTAAAGTTCAAAGCAATATATAGATCTAAGGTATGCAGGTTTTCTACATTAAAGTAAACTGGCACAATATCCCTTTGTGTGTGAAGCAATTCAATACCCTGACACACTGCCATTTGTGGGCAGAGTTCATAACTTAATAGTAAGTCCATACTTCAGAGAGGGATTTCCTAACAAAAACCCCTTCACATTCAACAGCGAGAAGCACTAGGCTATATACAGTGGGGAGAACAAGTATTTGATACACTGCCGATTTTGCAGGTTTTCCTACTTACAAAGCATGTAGAGGTCTGTCATTTTTATCATAGGTACTCTTCAACTGTGAGAGACGGAATCTAAAACAAAAATCCAGAAAATCACATTGTATGATTTTTAAATAATTAATTTGCATTTTATTGCATGACATACAGTGGGGAGAACAAGTATTTGATACACTGCCGATTTTGCAGGTTTTCCTACTTACAAAGCATGTAGAGGTCTGTCATTTTTATCATAGGTACTCTTCAACTGTGAGTGACGGAATCTAAAACAAAAATCCAGAAAATCACATTGTATGATTTTTAAGTAATTAATTAGCAATTTATTGCATGACATAAGTATTTGATCACCTACCAACCAGTAAGAATTCTGGCTCTCACAGACCTGTTAGTTTTTCTTTAAGAAGCCCTCCTGTTCTCCACTCATTACCTGTATTGACTGCACCTGTTTGAACTCGTTACCTGTATAAAAGACACCTGTCCACACACTCAATCAAACAGACTCCAACCTCTCCACAATGGCCAAGACCAGAGAGCTGTGTAAGGACTTTAGGGATGAAATTGTAGACCTGCACAAGGCTGGGATGGGCTACAGGACAATAGGCAAGCAGCTTGGTGAGAAGGCAACAACTGTTGGCGCAATTATTCGAAAATGGAAGAAGTTCAAGATGACGGTCAATCTCCCTCGGTCTAGGGCACCATGCAAGATC
Source organism: Thymallus thymallus (assembly GCA_023634145.1). Lineage (NCBI taxonomy): Eukaryota > Metazoa > Chordata > Actinopteri > Salmoniformes > Salmonidae > Thymallus > Thymallus thymallus. Next base: position 15,170,438 of record CM042410.1, on the reverse strand, counting down.
TCACCTCGTGGGGCATCAATGATCATGAGGAAGGTGAGGGATCAGCCCAGAACTACACGGCAGGACCTGGTCAATGACCTGAAGAGAGCTGGGACCACAGTCTCAAAGAAAACCATTAGTAACACACTACGCCGTCATGGCCCAGCGACAGATCCGAAACCTGAAGGATTTGGATGGAGGAGTGGGCCAAAATCCATGCTGCAGTGTGTGCAAACCTGGTCAAGAACTACAGGAAACGTATGATCTCTGTAATTGCAAACAAAGGTTTCTGTACCAAATATTAAGTTCTGCTTTTCTGATGTATCAAATACTTATGTCATGCAATAAAATGCAAATTAATTATTTAAAAATCATACAATGTGTTTTTCTAGATTCCGTCACTCACAGTTGAAGAGTACCTATGATAAAAATTACAGACTTCTACATGCTTTGTAAGTGGGAAAACCTGCAAAATCGGCAGTGTATCAAATACTTGTTCTCCCCACTGTATGGTAGCCTACACATGTGGCTCGACACCCTCATAAAATTTATCTGTCTTCTTCTAAATTTGCTCTACAAGCCAGTTGTCTCTAGCTACAGTTTACTAGAGCATACCCTTCCACACCTCGTAGTAAAAAAAAAATCAAAGCACTGATGGATGACCCCTTTAACTGATGAATGACCTTTTTAACTGATGAATGACCCCTTTAACTGATGGATGACTCCTTTAACTGATGGATGACTCCTTTAACTGATGGATAACCCCTTTTCCCTCTATCTTTTTTCCCCTCCCTCAGGGGGTGTTGAGTGCCTTCGCCAATATCTACCGACGAGAGGGTGTGGTGGGGCTGTGGAGGGGTGTGAACGGGGCTGTGCCTCGAGTCATGGTGGGATCAGCTGCCCAACTGGCGACCTTCAGCTCCGCCAAGGAATGGGTGGCACGCTTGCAGGTAACTATAGAAACTATGTATCGCACTCACAGACTGTGTTGCCTATTGCGTTACAAGCCAGGGGTCACATGTGCAGATGACAATTATAGTACAGTACCAGCAGATAAGCATGGTGTATATACTGTAGAATAGGGCTGTCTGTTATTGTCATGCAAAAGACTGCCGGTCTCACAGTAATTGGCCGTTAGTTAACATAAACACGTTTGGTTTCTCCAGGACTCCACGCATACAAGCTGCACACAAGCCGCTGATGTGCGCCTTTGGACCGTCTACATTGAAAAAAGTATAATAAATCAATTTAGTGTACACCATCACAATAAATCCATTATTTATTTAGTCGGATATAAAGAAACATAATATTAAGAAAATGTATTTCCGAAGAACAGAATATAAATTGTCCTACTGTATGTTATCTGGCTATGCTCCATGCCATAGGCTGTAGGCTTGTTCATTTAGCTGACAAGATATGATTAATAAATCCCATGCCATGATTTTAGATTATATGATTTTATAGTAAGAAGAATATAATTTAACTTAGCTGAATAAGAGAAAGCATGTTTTTCCCACTCTGGAGCAAGTGCGCATATGAAGTGGCTATGTTGAATGTAAAAGTGATCATTTGAAACAGGTCCTATAGGGTACCGGGGGGGAACAGTTACCCAGTAGGGCTATACGTTCTCTCCCAGACTCATGGATATGCATTTTTAAGTGTAGCGTAAGGTAACCAGTCCATCCAGTATGGAAAATATACAGTCCACACTCAAAGGCGATTAGACGAATTTGTTTACTTTTGGAGTATAGAATAGACAAATGATGTACCAAAGACATATTAAATCAGTTGTATTTTATGCTTTTCTGCCATGCGTTATATGCGGTAGGCTAAACCTATGCCTTTGGATGTTTTGAATTAATAATCACCTTAGAAAGCTCTGTCCATTTTCGTTGTGATAGGCATTGAAACAACATCCACATCGACCATGTTTTACACTGTTTCAACCGGCTGTTTAACTTTTTTTTTTTCTTCAAATTGATCATCACAGGGAGGGGAGTTTTAAAAGCAGGATACTGTTTTGATGACGCGTTTGAAGACATTTTCGATTGCATTTTGATGGATGTCATAGTGGTTAAAGAGACAATAGAGCCATGAGTACCAGGCCTGATGGTCATTAGCAAGTTGGGTACTACGAAAGCATGTCCAGGGTGCGTAAAAGGAGACTACCGTGACTCAATGGTCAAGTCTTACTGCAGTCATGACTCAAGACTGCCGGTGTGGCGGTAATACAGTGACCTGCCCTAATATAGAACAATTGATCGTTTCTGAGTTGATTGTTCTTTTACAAGGTACATATTATACAAGATACAAATAATCTGTCACCCCTACAGTTAGTTGATTTCTCTCTCTGTCTTTGTAGTGGTACAGTCCAAACAGCTGGCTGGTTGCCTTGACAGCTGCCTGTATCAGTGGAGTTGCCGTGACAATCACCATGACGCCATTTGATGTTATCAGCACCCGTCTCTACAACCAGCCAGTGGATGAACGTCATAGGGTGAGCCTTTTTTCAATATCTCGTTTTCCTTCCCCCATCATTATTGACATTGCCCAATTCACCCTGATATTCCCTGGCCCCTGTCTTGGTTTCTAAGTAACTTGCCTTCTCCATACACTGCAGAACTATCTTTAGCTGTTCAACTCGTAATACTGTATATATAAATATCTATACAGCAACTATCTTTAGCTGTTCTAATATACACCCCCGGTCAAAAGTTTGGAATATTACTCATTCAATGCCATATAAAACTATGACATAACACATATGGAATCATGTAGTAACCAAAGAAGTGTTAAACAAACCAATATTTTTTATTTATTTGAGATTCTTCAAATATCCACCCTTTGCCTTTTTTATTTATTTATTTTATTTAACCTTTATATAACTAGGCAAGTCAGTTAAGAACAAATTCTTATTTACGATGATGGCCTAGCTACAGGGTCAGCCCCTGGAGCAAATGAGGGTTAAGTGTCTTGTTCAAGGACACATCGACAGGTTTTCACCTCGTCGGCTCAGCGATTCGATCCAGTAACTTTCGGTTACTGGCCCAACGCTCTACCCACTAGGCTACCTGCTGCCCTGCCTTGATGACAGCTTTGCACACTCTTGGCATTCTCTCAACCAGCTTCACCTGGAATGCTTTTCCATCAGTCTTGAAGGAGTTCCCACATATGCTGAGCACTTGTTGGCTGCTTTTCCTGCGGTCCGACTCATCCCAAACCATTTAAATTTGGTTGAGGTTGGAACCAAAAATCTCAAATTTGGACTCCAGACCAGAGGACAAATTTCCACCAGTCTAATGTCCATTGCTCGTGTTTCTTGGCCCAAGCAAGACTCTTCTTCTTATTGGTGTCCTTTAGTAGTGGTTTCTTTGCAGCAATTCGACCATGAAGGCCTGATTCACACAGTCTCCTCTGAACAGTTGATGTTGTGATGTGTCAGTTACTTGAACTCTGAAGCATTTATTTGGGCTGCAATCTGAGGCTGGTAACTCTAATGAACTTATCCTCTGCAGCAGAGGAATTTCTGGGTATTCCATTCCTGTGGCAGTCCTCATGAAGCTGGTTGAGAGAGTGTCATGAGTGTGCAAAGCTGTCAAGGCAAGGGGTGGTTATTTGAAGAATCTCAAATATAAATATATATTTTGATTTAACACTTTTTTGGTTACTACATGATTCCATATGTGTTATGTCAGTTTTGATGTCTTCACTTTTATTATACAATGTAAATAATAGTGCAAATAAAGAATAAGATTTGAATGAAACTTTTGACCGGGGGTGTATATAAATATCTATACTGTAACTATCTTTAGCTGTTCAACTCACAGTTTTATCCTCTGCCTGTCTGTTAGGGTCGTCTGTACCAGGGCTTCTCAGACTGTCTGGTGAAGGTATATCGGACCGAAGGTCTGCTGGGGCTTTATAAAGGTATGGGCCCTGTATTCTTCCGTCTGTGCCCTCACACCATTCTCAGTATGCTCTTCTGGGACCTGATGAGACAGAGAGCCTTCCAGGACGTCCAGAACCAGAGCTGAAGAGAAGAGGATATTCAACCAATCCTGGATGACAATAGTTTTTCATTTCTAAAACCAACACGTTACGACCTGTTGCCTTCGTCAGAGCTGGAGCTGAGACATAGGGCCATATACTGTACATGGACAAAGTTTAGGTTTAATTATTGACGGGTCCATTGGTGGAGAGAGGAAGAGGAGGATGAGTAGATGCTCTTGATTCCACAGAATAGACATGCACTCACTCAGTGCTTGACAGGAAGGATAAATAAATCACTTGACTTGACTTGACTTGACTTGAACAACTTGATCCATCTCCGGTTTATTTTATAGACACTGCAAGTTGGTGATGTTGAAGGAGGATATGGAACATGAGGCTCACTCCATGCCTAAGCCTTAAATTGATTCTTAAACAATATAACTTGCCTCATGAGCTTAGTTCAACTGTTGTACCCCATCAGAACCCAAAATATAAGCTTGTTTTACTCCAGTGTTTGTAAACAAAGCGTAAATGTAAACACACACTATATAGACTCATAACATGGTTAAAACTATAATTTTGATATCGTAGATGGTCAGTCCTTGCATCCATAGCTCTGTCTATGAATTTGAGAGTGGTTACATTTCTCCAGCCCCCATCCCTCAACTTTTACCAAAATGGGCAGGGAGTCCTCTTTTAAATGTTTATTGATTCAACTGCTGATTTGCCACTTTATGGTCAAAAGTCAAACTGTGCACAAGAAGGCCAATTATTGATGAAGCAAGACGAAGGTTGGTCGGATCAACAATTTTGTCTAATATCTGCCTTTTAGTCTGGGTTAGTGACCTAGATAAGTTTGAGGCAACAGTTTTACTGATATGTTTGTCGTTTCCATGTAATGTGTGAAAATAAAAATGCCTTGACTTGTGCATGTCTGAAGATGAGAAAAATGTAAGATAACTTGAACTAACTGAATTACAGTATATGTATAATTGTTATTTTTAATTGCTATTAATAAACACCTTTCTACTTTAAAATTGGAATACACATCCTTTTTAACATTCACAGACCCCAATGAAGGCACAGATGAGTACCCCAGCCTAGTTTCTGAGAATGAATTTCTTAAAGACAATAGTCTGATCAAGCAGATTCCCTTGATGTAATTTCAAGCAATGTATATTTAGATACAGTGCTTTTGATAATTGTTGAATAGTTAAGCCTATCTCTGACAGTGATTCATTTGCGACCCCTTTTGATCATGAAACGTCTAGGCCTCCTCATACAGACGGGGGGCACACGTCAGACCACAATCATACGACCTTTGAAACGTCAACATGGAGAGGACACACAAGTGATCAATACGGTGAAAATGAAGGCAACATGAAAACCATCTGAAGTGTCGTGTTGCCGAGGAAAGGATACTAATACATCCTACATAGGCACTGCGTTTCTAATCAATGACAATATCACTGTACATTTTGGATCATAGTTTATAACAAATACTTAGTGCGGATCGTGCGAGTCAGAAAATACGAAAAAATGTCATTGTCTCCCTCAACCTGGCTAGCGTGGATCCTGGTGTGGTTGCCATTTGACTCCAACCCTGTTGATTGTATATTGCAAGGTGAGTAGCTATACGATTATACCATTATCCGTTGGCCGTCTATGTTATTGCGCCGGCTTTATATTACTTGATATCAAAGTCCTTGAATTATGGTGATGATGATGAAACGATCATGTTCAGGAACTTTATTGGTGATGATGAAGATGATAGTAACGCGTGTGTGTACTTGTGTTTCTCAGGTCTGGTTGGTGCATGTGGAATCTCAGTGTTCTATAATCTCATGAGAGTTCACCTACTCCTTCAGTCAATCAGGTGAGATAATATTGCTTTTTAATATATATTGTCTCAAAACAATAAATAACCCCTACTGTATTAGAGTAGAAATAACCTTTGTTCATGCTTACATCAAATGCAATATTGTATGCTATAGTGCTTATGTGTACAACATTATTGGTGTGCCCGTAACTTAATCTCTCCCCTGTAGCAGTGATTCTGAATGTTTTGGGGACAGTAAAGAGAAGGAAAGGTTGGCGTCTTTACCCTCAGCAGGGAACAGGCCGGTGGGGGGACATGGGTTGAGTGGTGTGCTGCAGTTTTGGTTCCTGACTGGCCTACTGTCTCTGGTCGGCCCCCGGGTCTCCTCCCTAGTGGTCCTGGAGTTCTCCCTCAGGGCCGTCGCTGCCTGGATCACTGCAGGACCGGTGAGACGCACACATCAACACAGTGTGTTTTATATCGTTTTTTGGTTCCTTTTGTAATTATGGTACACTAGTGTTATTTTTGTATTTTTTTGGACATTCAGTCATTTATATAAATGTATTCCTTAATCCATTCGTTAATGTATCCCTCTGTCTATCTGTCTGCCTGTCTGTACCCAGGATGTCCTCCCAGGAAGCACCAAGCTCATTCTGGTCCAGTGCCAGTTCTCTTTGGGCTGTGCTCTGAGCTGCAGTCTCCACTTCCTCCAGGAGGGGGCTCCCCACCGCTCCCTCAGTCTCCTGCTGGCGGCTGGCCTCAGCTGGCTGCTGGCGGGTCACTGCCACTTTCTCTGGGGCCACGTCTCCAGGCTCTACCACCTACATAGCTCCCAGCGCTACTGTGGGGTCTGCATCACCCTCCTGACCTCCGGCCACTCCCTGCTCCCCTCGCTGCAGAGGGCCGTGGTCCTGGCCTTTGCCGTGGCCGGCATGGCCGGCCTCGCCACCGTGCACCACCACTTCCTGTCCGAGGCGGAGTCTCTGAGGTTCTGGACACCACTGACCATCTGCTACACCCTGTTGGTGGTCTACGTCCAAGGTGATGTGTTAATTAGATTAACTTGATTTCCATTGAAAATCTTAGCTGAAACATGTCAAAACAGAGTGAAATGGGGCTACCTCAAATTGACCAATAAGAACACATATTTTCATTTTTAGTCACAAAACATTACAATGAGCCCTACTGAACAGAATCATCTTTATTTGCCAAGTACATTTACACTCCAAATGTTACTTGGTGCTGCTAGTGATAGACAACACTTAGAGACAGAATACAGACAGAGGAGTTTACACAAAGTTTACATACATTAGATAGATAGATAGATAGATAGATAGATAGATAGATAGATAGATAGATAGATAGATAGATAGATAGATAGATAGATAGATAGATAGATAGATAGATAGATAGATAGATAGATAGATAGATAGATAGATACTTTATTGATCCCAGAGGGGAAATTTCTTCGCCAAACAGCTACGAAAAAACACAGAAGACAGATACACGATACATGATACATAGAGCGGCAGTATAAAAAGTATAAAAATACAAGAAGTCTGGAATGCAAAAAGCTATAAAAACACATTGCATAGTATGGGTGAATTGTTACAGAGTGTTAGGTGAAAAAAATGATACAAATATTGCAAGTTGATTTAGATAAATAAGGAATATTTGCATGGTTAACTATACTATACAGGTCGATGGCAGAGAAATACTTAAATAGCTAAATGTGTGTATGATATAAGTGAGGGTAATAATAGTTTACTTAATATACAGTCTGGTTAAATGAACAGGTAAGTGAATATTTTGCATGGTTAAATTAACTGTACAGGTAAATGTACAGTTAAATGTACAGGTAAGTGAATATTTGCATGGTTACATTAACTGTACAGTTAAATTATAGGAAGAGATACTTAAATAGCTAAATGTGCGTATGATATAATTTAGGGTAATAATAATAAAATACAGTCCTTAGTGCAGGGTTTAATTACAGATAAATGCACGTATTGCACATTCGATATAGTAAAAGCAATGAAAAAAGATACAACTGACAGGATACTAATATGCGTTCCTGAGTGAATAACTACGTAAGTTCAGTCCAAGAATTACTTACAATATTGCACATGATATGATATAACAACTGTACATGAATATGTATATACAGTCCTGAATGAATAAGTCCTGAGTGAATGAGTGATTACAGACCAGAGTTACTCACGTATGGATGCCTAATTGTTAAACAACAGTTCCAGGTCTATGTTGCCGACGGCACAGCACCCCAGTGAGGCATTAAATAGTCTAATAGCCGCCGGCAGGAAGGACCTCCTGTAGCGCTCTCTGGCACACCGTGGTGGGATCAGTCTGTGACTGAAAGTGCTCCTCTGCGTCATAACCATGGCGTGCAGAGGGTGGGTGATGTTGTCAATGATGGCCAGCAGTTTGGCCAGGATCCGTCTCTCCACCACCTCCTCTAGAGTGTAAAGGCTAATCCCCAGAGCAGAGCTAGCCTCCCTGATCAGCTTATTTACCCGAGAAGCATCACCGGCCTATATGTTGGTGCCCCAGCACACCACTGCAAAAAAGATGGCACTGGCCACCACAGAGTGGTAGAAAGTATGCAGTAGTTTACTGCACACGTTGAAGGACCTGAGCCTCCTCAGAAAGTAGAGTCGGCTCTGGCCCTTTTTGTACAGAGCCCCGGTGTTACCAGCCCATTCCAGCCTGTTGTCCATATGGACTCCCAGGAACTTGTATGACCAACCATTTCATCATCTATCCCCTGTATAGGGACTGCAGTCGGTTGGGCCTTGGTTCTCCTGAAGTCCACCACCATCTCCTTTGTTTTGCTGATGTTGAGCTAAAGGTGGTTCTGCTCACACCACAGCACAAATTCATTGATTGTGCTCCTGTACTCCTCCTCCTGCCCACCCCTGATGCAGCCTACAATTGCGGAGTCATCCGAGAACTTCTGTAGGTGGTATGTTTCAGAGGTGTAGAGGGTGAACAGGAAGGGGGACAGGACCGTTCCGCTCGGGGCCCCTGTGTTGCTCACTGCCCATTCTGACACACAGCTCTGTAGCCACACAAATTGTGGCCTACCGGTCAGGTAGTCTGTAACCCAGGAGACTAAGGGTGCTTCCACTTTCATCCTCTCACCCAGTAGCAGGGGCTGAATGGTGTTGAAGGCAGAAGTCAAAGAACATAACCCTCACAGTGCAACCTGCGTTGTCCAGGTGAGAGTAGGCCCTCTGCAGAAGGTAGATGATTGCATCATCAACCCCGATGTTGCTCAGGTATGCAAACTTCATGGGGTCCAGGGGTCTGAGGTGAGCGAGGACTAACCTTTCCAGGGTCTTCATGATGTGGGATGTTCGCGCTACAGGTCTGAAGTCATTCAGGACAGTGGGGTGCGCCTTCTTGGGCACTGGGACCAGGCAAATAGGTAGTGAGCATAGAGCTAGAAGAGAATGAGCAGTGGATCTCCAAATATATAGTTGATATACAGTGGGTGTACAAATGTACATCTAGCACCCTAGTAGTGTCACGTTTGTTCATTGCCTTCTCTATTGCCCTCCACAGAGGAGCAGAATCGGCGCCCTGGTAGTAAGGCCCTGCTGCACACGGTGGCTCTGCGTCTGGGAGCCCTGCTGGTGCTCATGCTGATGGTGGGCCGCTGGACCGACATGCTCCACATCCTCATCACCTTCCTGGGGGAAGCTGTCTGCCTGTTGCCTTCTCAGGACCTCCTCCGTGCCCTGCCCCAGGTCAGTGTGGCTCCACAGCCTGTACACCATCTCACTCTGGGTTTCTCTCTCTCTCTGTGTTTCTGTTTCTCTCTCTGGGTTTCTCTCTCTCTGTGTTTCTCTCTCTGTGTTTCTCTGTTTCTCTCTCTGTGTTTCTCTCTCTGTGTTTCTTTCTCTCTGTTTCTCTCTCTGTGTTTCTCTCTCTGTGTTTCTCTCTCTTTCTCTCTGTGTGTTTCTCCCTCTTTCTCTCTCTTTCTCTCTGTGTTTCTCTGTTACTCTCTCTGTGTTTCTCTCTCTGTGTTTCTCTGTTTCTCTCTGTGTTTCTCTCTCTGTGTTTCTTTCTCTCTGTTTCTCTCTGTGTTTCTCTCTCTTTCTCTCTTTGTGTTTCTCTCTCTGTGTTTCTCTCTTTTTTTCTCTCTCTTTCTCTCTTTGTGTTTCTCTCTTTCTCTGTTTCTCTGTTTCTCTCTCTCTCTGTTTCTCTCTCTCTCTGTTTCTCTCTCTCTGTTTCTCTCTCTGTCGGTCGGTCTCTTTCTCTCTTTGTGTTTCTCTCTTTTTCTCTCGTGTTTCTCTGTTTCTCTCTCTGTGTTTCTCTCTCTGTGTTTCTTTCTCTCTGTTTCTCTCTCTGTTTCTCTCTTTTATTCTCTCTCTGTGTTTCTCTCGGTCGGTCGGTCGGTCGGTCGGTCGGTCTCTGTTTCTTCATGACAGTATTCTCTGTTGTTCTATTGCTCTTTAGGAGGAAGCAGAAAAGACATTCCCAGCAGATCTGCCCGGCACTCCAGCAGCACACAGCAGCACATGTCAACAAGGAGAAGCCTGAGCTCCATGTCGCCAGACAGTGACACACAGAGAGACTATCAGGCTGCAGAATACCACAACACCGATCAGTCCCTGTTTCACTCTACCTCAGATAGAGACAAATAACTTGTACTGTTGAAATCCAATGTTGAAATCCAATGTCCCAAATTACGCAGACATATTAAGCTTTGATGCTATTTTGTCACATGGCACCATATTTGGTTTATGATGCCAGCGCTATGTCTAGGGTTTTAAATAGTTACGGATAAAACCAGATTGGAGTTGAGAACAGGGTTTTAGATAAACCAAATATGGTCTAATTTCTCTTTCGCATGCTTCCTGTCTGTACTTCCTATTTGACTGTAAGTCGCCAAGGACAAGAGCATCTGCTAAATGACTCAAATGTAAATGTACTAGGATTGTGGGTGTGCTGATGACACCCACAGGAATGGTTTCTAAAATGCAAATCATGCCTACATGCCTTTTCTGTCCTTTTACAAACACACACTTTTTGTGCAATGTTCATCATCATCCTGTTTGTTGGAGCTGTTGTGTTTCCCTATTTGTACTGAATAAACTGAAAGGCCATTTATTTCATAGAGATGTAACATTTTGTGCTGTTTTCCTACAATGGCCATCTCTTCTCTTACAGAAGTATTAGAGTTGTGTTGTCAGTTTCCCCCCTTTCTGCATCTGGGTTCTTGATGAAGGGAAGCTGTGGGGGAGGGGCCTAGATTTTAGGGGCTGATGTCATAACTGGGCATGCTCCCTCCTGCAGCTGTGACATCACCGCTGAGCAGCATTCCATTTGTCAGACACTGGAACAACACAGACCCCCTGACCCAGCTCCCCTTCTGGCAGCTCCTCTCTCTCTCTCTCTCTCTCTCTCTCTCCCTCTCTTTAGCCCCCTCTCTCCGTTTAACCCCTCTCTAACTCTGTTCACACCTCTCTAGTATTTCCCTTCTCTCTCTTTTTCTCCCTTCCATTTTCAAGCCCACCTCTATCTTTTCATCTCGCAACTTTCCATTTTTTTTGTCTTTTTCTGCCAGCCGTCTTCTCTAACACAAGCTTCTCTGGCTGGATTGAGGGTACAGGCTGCACAAGGTTACGCTCCACTCTCAGACATCCCACAATCGTTCTCTCTCTCTCTCTTTCTTTCTTTCTCCCTCTCTTTCTACCTCTCTATCTCTCTCTCTATCCCCACCATTTCACCAGTCATTTTGCTATGATTCATTGCACTGTAATGTGTTTGCTCCTTACTGCTCCTATTAGTCCAAATACTGATTGAGAACAGGTTTTGAATCTAAGTTTAGTAAGAAGTAGACTTGTACTTAAAAAAAAAATTGCCCTGAGCATCCATTGATGGAAACAAGTTATACATTCTTGTTGATTTACAGAAATGCGTTAGCAACCAATAGTTAGTGAAGGCTAAATGGGAGAGCAAGAGTGAGTGATGTGACTGACCCACTGGGCACAGACGTCAGTTCAACGTCTAGTTTTAAATTTGGTTGAGTTGTAAACTAACGTGAAATTCATCATGAAATCAACAAAACATTTTTGCAGAATGGGGGATGGGAAGAGAAAAATGAGGGGGATGAAAAAAGAGAGTGCAGACTGGATGAGGGAGGTAGGGGAAATAAACCTGACAGAACAATAAGGGAAAGCAGAGAGAGAGCGAGAGGGAGAGAAGATAGCTACAAAGAGGGGGCAGCTGGAAAGGCAGGTATAGTCACATCCTGTTTGATTTCACAAGTTAAGGTGGGAGGAAAGAAGGGGGGGGCAGTGTGTGTGTCTATACTGTATGTGCTGTGTACATTACTAATGTGTGTGTGAGTGTGTATGACTATGCATGAGTATTTGTGAAAATCTGTGTGTGTGTGTGTGTGCATGACAATGCATAGTCTGTGCTCCAGAGTGTTTGTCTGAATGTGTCATGCTTTTTACTGTACTTTGTTAGTGATTAAATGTTCACCTTTTACAATTGGGGAAGTTGTGTTGTCATTCAGTGGGAGAGGAAGGAGGAGGGAGCGAGGGAGCAAGGGGGAGGAGGGAGGGAGGGAGGGAGGTACAGGAGGAAAAGGAGTGGCTTTCTGTAGATAGCTGTTCTTTCTGCCAGAGCTCGCCCTCTCAGTGGCGGCTTAGGAGTCACAATAGAGGAGCGGACCTAGAGTGCCTGAATACACAGAGGGAAACAGAGAAAGAGGGAGAATACAGAGCTCACGTCCACACTTTTCATGCAGGTATGCAATTACACAGTAAAAACTGATATGCACTAATTATTAGGGGTCTCATTTCAAAGTAGTTTGGCAGCAGAGAGGATGCAAGGCTTGTGCTTGTGTATGTGTGTGTGTGTGTGTGTGTGTGTGTGTGTGTGTGTGTGTGTGTGTGTGTGTGTGTGTGTGTGTGTGTGTGTGTGTGTGTGTATGTGTGTGTACTCATTTGTGTGTGCATTTTTTACTGTTTGAGTATGTTTTCTATTGCCTGACGACTCAAACTGAATTCTTCCGCTGCTCTATGTTCTCTACATACTTCAGTCTGACTGCCATTGTTGAAGCCGTTTGTGGTGAAGTCAAAATGAGGGTTGTTGTACAAAATAAAGTAATCAGCGATTGGATACTCTCTAACCAATAAAAGTATCTAAGCCAATGACGAATTTTCAAAATGCCGCTGAGCCGTTCTGGGCTGGCTCTGGCCCAACCCATCGGTTTTCTGGGACCAATCAGAACAGTTAGAATGTGTTTGCATTCCAGAAATCGTCAGGGAGGTACTCAGATCCAGACTCATTTAGGAAGATAAACTAATGTCCGTGGGCATGGCGTATACAATGTTTTTATGTCTGTACATTTATATACTGCATGGGAGAGTGAAGCAGGTGATGTGGTGTGTAAATGTACAGGTTAAGGTCGGTCAACTGGTGTAAAAAGTTATTGTGACCCAGTTGGCATAGAGGGTGTATACCACTACACCTTTAGGAAGGCTATTTCTCTTTAGTAGACGTAAACATTCTGTGCCATACCACAGATCAGGCATACATACTGCAATACTTTCATGTAGGTATGAGTGTATGGGTGAGTGTTGAAATCGTACTGACAACTATTAACATCACACCTCTCACAGGAATTGACCAGTATAAGGCCTCAGAGTGTTCAATAGTGGCCACTGTATGGCTAGCTTGTCCCTCACGTGCTATTTACAGTGGGAGGTTGTATCAGTTTATTGTATTTCAATTGAATAAATACTGTGTTGTTTAGTGTGTTTCATGTTGTACCTGACAACGGTCTGTTGTGCGTTGCATTCTGTGTGTTCCAGCATCATGGCGTCGGCTGCTCCACAGAAGAGGATGGTATCCTCCTTCTTTATCACGCTGGCGTCCCCTTACAGAGCCACCGTCACACAGCACCAACACACACGCACCCACAGCGCCACCGCAAATGACATGCCACATACAGCCATGCGAGTTGGCCCTGAGGACAGCAGCACCCGTAAACTCAGTGTCAGTGGCACACAGCAAGGCACCAATCACAGGCAGGAGAGGGCTCCGTCTGAGTCCCAGGGCACTACACACAAAGAGGTCCAGAGCTCCACACCTTCCCTGGCCAGACCCTCAAAACCCAGAACTCCAGCCAGCCCAGTGACCCCTGACCTAAGCCGGGGTCTGGGAGACACGCAGCAGCAGCAGACAGAGACAACAGCAGACAAGGATCCTGAAGGTAATCAGGAGTAGTCAATACATTCATTACAAAATCAGTATTCCCATCTAGATATTACCATTTACATATAATAATATAGTTATGAATGATAACAAAATATATACACTGTATAAAGAACATGTTGACAGACAGGTTTGTGATGATAATGACAATTACTGCAACATTCATATCAATACAGAGAACCTCAAAAAACACAAAAACCTCTTGAACCTATCTTCCTCACAGAGCTCCTTCCTGCACCTCCCCCTCATCCCTTGTCTGTGGATGCTGAGCTGACTGAGGATCCTACACCCATCCTGCCTCCTCCACCCGTGCAGGAGCCCCCCACTACCCCCCTCCTCCAACTTGTGTCCTCAGACAGACCACCAGTGTCTGACCAACTGGTAAGACTAGCTCAACATCTCATGCTATTGTTAGCCATGACATGACAACAACCATAGGAGCTGGCAAGACTGCCCAAACAGATCTGGGACAAGGCTATGTTATTGGCATTCAAATGTTTAGATTTCTTCTGACAATACTATAGAATAGGTCCACTTCTATTTCTCACGAGACCTCATATCATGACCATTCTGTTGAAAATGTGTTCTATAATGTTTAGCAATGCAGACATTGATATACTGATAGTAATGGGTGCCAAAAGCTGTGTGCAGAGACTCTGTAGTAAGGTGTAAAACTGTACAGTAAAATTCTTACTTGAGAGCTATTTCCCAACAATGCAGTGATAATACAAATATTAATAATAATATAGATAATATTAGAACATGTAAAAACACACAGGAAGTACGTTAAGGAAAGGAGAATGCAAGTATAGTGTATACAGGTCAGTGCCAGTGCCTTATTCAATGTACAGGGGTACTGGAGTGGTTGAGGTAGGTTTATACATAAAAAGTGACTGGTAGTAGGATATACTGTACATGAAAAATGGGCTGAAAAGTGACTGGTAGCAGGAATATACACTCAGTGTACAAAATATTAGGAACACCTTCCTAATTTTGAGTTGCACCCCCTTTTGCCCTCAGAACAGCCTCAATTTGTTGGGGCATGGACTCTACATGTCAAACATGTTCCACAGGGATGATGGCCCGTGTTGACTGCAATCCTTCCCACAGTTATTTCAAGTTCGCTGGATGTCCATTGGGTGGTGGACCACGGGAAACTGTTGAGCGTGGAAAAACCCAGCAGCGTTGCAGTTCTTGACACACTCAAACCGGTGCACCTGGCACCTACTACCATAACCCGTTCAAAGGCACTTAAATAGAGACCAGTTGATGGGCACAGAGTCAGTGTGGATAGTCTGTGGGAGAGGGAGAGCAGTAGTTTTTAGCCATTTAACAGTCTTATGGCCGGGAGATAGAAGCTGTTTAGGAGTCTGTTGGTCTGAGCCATGATGGACTGTAAATGCCTGCTGGATGGGAGCATGGAGAAGAGTTCATGTCTCTGGTGGCTGGAGTCTTTGGCAATTTTTCAGGCCTTTCTCAGACACTGCCTGGCATGTATGTCCTGGATGGCTGGGAGCTCACCCCCAGTGATGCGCTTGGCCGTCCACACCAACCTCTGTAGGGCCTTCCGGTTGAGGGCGGTGCAGTTTCCATACCAGACGGTGATACAACCAGTCAGGATGCTCTCAATGGTGCAGCTGTAAAAGTTCTTGAGGATTTTAGGGATCATTCCAAATTGTTTAAGCCTCTTGAGGGAGAAGAGGCGCTGCCGTGCCTTCTTCACGACTGTGCTGGTGTGAGAGGACCATGTTAAGTCCTCAGTGATGTGGACACTGAGGAACTTGAAGCTCTTGGCCCACTCAACTGAGGGCCCGTCAATGTGGATGGGGGTGTGCATCCCCAACCCCTGTTTCCTGTAGTCCACGATCAGCTCCTTGGTTTTGCTGACATTGAGGGAGAGATTATTGTTTTGGCACCACCACACTGCCAGGTCTCTGACCTCTTCTTGAAATCAGTGGAGGAGACTTCAAGGATACATATGTATTACAGATTAGTGGGGGGAAACATAGCTGTCTTTTGGATAAAAGTGGATGACGCTGCACAAAAACATCCTCACCCGCTTATACAGCACTTAGAAGAAACATGATTTTATCTAAAATGTTTATCTCTCTCAGGGAAACATTACCCTCACTGTCGCCCCATTATTGTGTTTGGCGTTCTCGATCTCTCAGTCGAAACAATAGAAAAACAGGCCAATAAGATGCCTGAACAGAGGGGCACTGGGGATTTGATGTATTTTTGCAAAGAACACACACAGTGTGCAAGACTGGGGCCCCTATCTCCATTGCCATGAACTGTAACCATATTCCCTCTCCATCCAGAAGGTTTGGACCACAAAAATGTTTTATCTCAATTTGAGACTGAGAAAATAAAGAGAAAATAGTGTATTGACATTACTTGAAAATGGCACTGTTGAGGAAGGCTTAAGAATAGTGTGTCTCTGTGCCAAACTAAATGATTAGCCACGCAAGTGAAGACTTAATCCCCCTTTTTTACCCACAGAGCACTGTAGTGGATAGACAGCTGGAGCAAAGCACACCATCTAGTGGAGGGGAACAGAAGGAACCGTCCCAGCGGATCCAGGGCTGTCCAGAGGAACAGCTAGTGATGGTAGAGACCAAGGGTAAGGTGAAGGGTGAAACTGTGTCTGGGAACTTTTAGAAATGTCACCCGGGCCTGGCACTTTTCACATTTCACAGTTATGATATCAGAGGTCGAATTACAGGGGAGCTGCTGGGGTGAGAGGGGCCGGACACCCTCATAACAAATCGGGGACACCACATAAGAATTCAAATATAATAATAATAATAATATTATATTACATTTACAGTAGCAGATTGTAAATGGCATATATTTAGCAACTGTTAAATTGTCAGAGATATCGACTTTGATCACCCTTAAACGTAAATGTGTTACATGAATCCTGCTTGATATGTGAATGTGCTCTTTCCCTTTCCCTTTGTAGAAGTTTGTGGTTTCTGCCGTAAGCCTGTGGCCCTGAGTGAAACTGCCATTGAGGCTCTGAACAGGACGTACCACGCCAGTTGCTTCCAGTGCAGACAGTGCCATATCCCTCTGGCTGGTAAACTGTACTACAACAAAGCAGGAATACCACTCTGTGAGGACTGCTACCAGGTATGACAACCTGGACTCAGGTGTAGACGTAACATAGTAAAGTAAATCCGGAACACTCCAATTAGTATGATATGTTACGTTTCGTATGGTATGTATTCATTTGTGAATGTCTATCATCCATTTCGCAGGATAACTTTTCCAGGAAATGTAAAACTTGTAGTATATTTGAGGTTTAAAAAGGCTTTTAAAGTTTGTAATTTCCACTTTGAAATGTCTTCATCATAGAGGTAGTGGAAACATAATTATCATCATCATCATTAGCCTATTATTGTCCAGCTCCCCTGCCCATTCCCCAACTACCTTGAGTCAGTATGTGTGATCTCCGACAGCAGCAGGGTCTTGGTCACTGCATGTGACCAAATCAAATCAAATTGTATTGGTCACATACACTTGTTTAGCATGGGTGTAGCGTAATGCTTGTGCTTCTAGCTCTGACAGTGCAGTACTATCTAACAGTTTCACAACATGTACCCAAATACACATACATTAAGTAAGGAATGAATTAAGAATATATATACAGTGGGGAGAACAAGTATTTGATACACTGCCGATTTTGCAGGTTTTCCCACTTACAAAGCATGTAGAAGTCTGTAATTTTTATCATAGGTACACTTCAACTGTGAGTGACGGAATCTAAAACAAAAATCCAGAAAATCACATTGCATGATTTTTAAGTAATTTGTATTTTATTGCATGACATAAGTATTTGATACATCAGAAAAGCAGAACTTAATATTTGGTACAGAAACCTTTGTTTGCAATTACAGAGATCATACGTTTCCTGTAGTTCTTGACCAGGTTTGCACACACTGCAGCAGGGATTTTGGCCCACTCCTCCATACAGATCCTTCAGGTTTCGGGGCTGTCGCTGGGCAATACGGACTTTCAGCTCCCTCCAAAGATTTTCTATTGGGTTCAGGTCTGGAGACTGGCTAGGCGACTCCAGGACCTTGAGATGCTTCTTACGGAGCCACTCCTTAGTTGCCCTGGCTGTGTGTTTCGGGTCGTTGTCATGCTGGAAGACCCAGCCATGACCCATCTTCAATGCTCTTACTGAGGGAAGGAGGTTGTTGGCCAAGATATCGCGATACATGGCCCCATCCATCCTCCCCTCAATACGGTGCAGTCGTCCTGTCCCCTTTGCAGAAAAGCATCCCCAAAGAATGATGTTTCCACCTCCATGCTTCACGGTTGGGATGGTGTTCTTCGGGTTGTACTCATCCTTCTTCTTCCTCCAAACACGGCGAGTGGTGTTTAGACCAAAAAGCTCTATTTTTGTCTCATCAGACCACATGACCTTCTCCCATTCCTCCTCTGGATCATCCAGATGGTCATTGGCAAACTTCAGACGGGCCTGGACATGCGCTGGCTTGAGCAGGGGGACCTTGCGTGCGCTGCAGGATTTTAATCCATGACGGCGTAGTGTGTTACTAATGGTTTTCTTTGAGACTGTGGTCCCAGCTCTCTCCAGGTCATTGACCAGGTCCTGCCGTGTAGTTCTGGGCTGATCCCTCACCTTCCTCATTATCATTGATGCCCCACGAGGTGAGATCTTGCATGGTGCCCCAGACCGAGGGAGATTGACCGTCATCTTGAACTTCTTCCATTTTCTAATAATTGCGCCAACAGTTGTTGCCTTCTCACCAAGCTGCTTGCCTATTGTCCTGTAGCCCATCCCAGCCTTGTGCAGGTCTACAATTTTATCCCTGATGTCCTTACACAGCTCTCTGGTCTTGGCCATTGTGGAGAGGTTGGAGTCTGTTTGATTGAGTGTGTGGACAGGTGTCTTTTATACAGGTAACGAGTTCAAACAGGTGCAGTTAATACAGGTAATGAGTGGAGAACAGGAAGGCTTCTCAAAGAAAAACTAACAGGTCTGTAAGAGCCGGAATTCTTACTGGTTGGTAGGTGATCAAATACTTATGTCATGCAATAAAATGCAAATTAATTATTTAAAAATCATACAATGTGATTTTCTGGATTTTTGTTTTAGGTTCCGTCTCTCACAGTTGAAGTGTACCTATGATAAAAATTACAGACTTCTACATGCTTTGTAAGTAGGAAAACCTGCAAAATCGGCAGTGTATCAAATACTTGTTCTCCCCACTGTATATATGGACGAGCGATGTCAGAGCTGCGTTGGACTAAGATACAGTGATGTCCAGTCCCCATACCCTTTCCCAACTACTGTGGATTGAGTGTCAGTACAACAGTATGTGTCAACTAGTATAACTACTGTTTGTGAAGTAAATATGGTGATTATTATTAAGGTTCTGCTCTTCTGAAATTTCTGACTTGATTTTCCCTCCTGCTGTAACAAATTGGATCAAATGAAGATCCTACGTCTTAATGATGATGATGAAGACAATGATAAACTACTCTCTTTCATTCAGGCCAGTTTGGAACTTTGCTGGGCGTGTGGGGAAGTTATCAAAGACCACGTAATCCGTGCACTGGAAAGAGTTTACCACCCACCTTGCTTTATCTGTGCGACATGCAGCCAACCAATTGGAGAGCAGAGATTTGCTCAGGGTGAGGTTGGGGAAGTGTATTGCCTCCAGGATTACTACAGGTACACACAAAGCTACACAAATCTACATTTTCTGTTCTGAGTTCTGACACACTCATATATCAGGAACACGTGATGAGCCACTAAATGGGCTTGATGTTGGTGTAATTGAAAATATATGATAATGAATTAACAATAATAAAATACTGTGCTCACTCCAATTTGTGTGGCAAAGGAAATACGCTCCCCAGTGTAGTGCCTGCCAGCAGCTGATCATTCCAAAAGAGGATGGCACGGACAGCTACACCGTGGAGTGCCTGGGACGTTCCTTCCACGAGGACTGCTATCGCTGTGAGGTACAGTTCAGGAACAAGAGAAATGCTCTTTATATGATAGTGTGCTATGGGTGTTTGCTATATTTGTGTGCCGATCTCAATCAGCATAATAATTACTAGGTATTGGGTCCTTCACAACCACAGTTCAAACATCTAAAATAGGATAATGTTAGAACAGAATAAAATAACTTTGGCTGTGGCATCTGGATCTCACAGCTTTTTCCCTTTTTATTCATCCTATCTTCAGGTCTGCAGTACCCAGCTCTCCCCAGAGCCAAACGACCATGGCTGCCATCCACTGGATGGGAGGCTGCTGTGTAAGTCTTGTCACCCATAGAGATGTAAAGAGGCCTCATCATTGTATCCATGCCATTATGGTCGTCTGTTACAGCATGCGCAGCGTCATTGAGGCTATCTCCATTTTGAAGTAGTCCATTTTCTTCTTCACGATTGGCTTATCCCTCCTGATGACCCGGTTGCACATGACTCCAACAGGGTCACCAGGAGGGATCAGCCAATGAAGTTGGAAGTCCCGCTGAGTTTACTACATTAAAATGGTGGAAGTCCTCAATGGCGCTGCCCATGCTAAAAATGGCCTTTTGGCCACTAGAGGCCTCTATCATTCTCTATGTTGTCAAGTGACCACAGTCTGTCCAGCTCTAATACTGAACTCAGAGCCAGGGCCCATATTAATGAAGCGTCTCAGAAAAGGAGTGCTGATCTAGGATCAGTTTGGCCTTCATTAATAAGCTTTTATACAAAGGGCAGACCTGATCCTAAATCAGCATTCCTACTCTGAGACACTGAATATGGGCCCAGGCAGGAACCAGGACTGGACTGAGCCAGTGCTGATCCAATTGGCACAGACATCCAATTGTGCAGTGGAGCCAATGGAGAAGCAAGCTGAAAGTCAACAGTCCTGATTGGATTGTAGAGGAGAACTATCTATGAAACTGTGAGAGAAGACAGGCCTTCTTCATTCTGCATCATGGGAATAAGTCGTTGGACTTCAAAATGTCACACACTTTCTTAATCACGGCATTTAGAAATTATTTGCAATTATCCCTTATGTAGCAATATATGTTTATCAATTGCCTCCTATAGTTATTTCATACTTTATACTTTTGCACTTGTTTTTTAACCCACACTAGTAAATACACCAAACATATTCGCCTGGATTCACCTGATTGGTCTTTGTCATGGAAGGAACAGGTGTTCTTAAGTATTTTGTGGTATGCATTCTTTAAATATTATGTAGTGCTCAGTGCTGTTTGTCCATTCTCATATCTTTTCATATGAAAAAATAAGACTAATATATTATACAGTATTGCTTTGTTTTTTGCTCCTCTGCCCCTCTCCATGTTGTCAAGCTTTTTAAAGACAAGCATGTTCTTTGTCTGGCTTCATGCATCGTTTCCTGAAGGGAACACAATACACAAGTTAATTCAATAAAGAAACAAATTAATTATAGGCATATGCAAGGAAAATAGGATCTATGTAAGGGGAATAAACCCAGGGGCTGTATAGTTCTGAGAACATAAACAATGATGGGGTGGACATGGTGTGTTATGCAATATTAGAGCACACACAGTAGAGGTGTCATTAAAACCTCAAGACATGATTTAGGCCAACAAACATTACTTGCTTAACCAACCTCCATTTAAATAGAATATTCACAAAACCATGATACAAATAAAGGCTCTTTGGTTTGGGAAGTATTACGCTTACCCTGTCAATGCACTGCAGGCAAAGATCGTGCCATGCCTTGTCAGCACAGGGTTGTCTTGGAAAAAGCCATTTTGGGGAGCATAGAATCACAGATCACCCTCAGGCAACATAGTAACGATGTCTAAATGGTTTCTCGATTCATTACAACCTCTGATGCTGCATATATGTGTTTTATAATGCAAAGCCCAAGGACTGCTACAGTATTATGAAATGTAAAGAGCACGGATAATTGCTCTTGAATAGCTGTCGCATGATCTCGGGAGCGCGCAAATCATGAGAAACGAAGCCGTCGTCACAGGGAAGAATACACACACACTCGGAGGCATTGGGACGGAGCTAACTAGGCCAAGATCATTTTTACACGGAATCACTCGTCGTTCATTTTGTAAGGCGGACTTCCCGACTGGCGGATATTAAAACTTGCTAGAGCATATGTGTATGAAGGGGGAAAATAACGCACATGATGGTTCGGGAAACCAGGCACCTTTGGGTGGGAAATTTACCCGAACATGTTCGAGAGGAGAAAATTGTCGAACATTTTAAACGGTAAGTTACGCAAGAAGAGAGGCGGCGCGCTCTATGTGCAATAGCTAGCCATCTGAGCTAGCTAACGTTAGCCATCATCAAGATGCAACACCAAATGGCCTCTGTTGTTTAAGATTTGTTTTTGCCCGTGATATTTTTAACCAACCCACAACATACCAGAATTTCACAGTTTATTGGAATCCAGCAAGCTGAAATGCCACTGAACGCTAGCTTGTTAGCTAACAAGCTACCATTTTGTCGTTGTTCAGTTGATAGAACGACGTAGTTAGCTATCTACATCAGTTAATTCCTTGGTAGCTAGTTCAGAAAGAAATATAGCTAACATGCTAGTTGGGTGGCCAATTGTTTATTGAAGGATGTGGTAACACATCGTCTACTACTTATGTGTTTACAGGGGCTATGTTATTAACCATTAGTTGGATTACTGAATAATGCATAGTCATCAAACTTTAGCACTAAATACATCGTTTCTACACGTTCCTCCGATGCTACTGCTATCAAATTAGCTGCCATAACACTAATTACCTAGCGGACGATGTCGTGTTTGATTGCCTGGCGGCGAGTTTATCAACGTGCTAACATGATGAAAGCCCTCGTGTAACATATGGGCTTCTTGATTCTATCGCTCGTACACTGCATAATTCATCACGTATTCACTGCAATGTTTCGCAGTTCATATGGTCCGAAAAGTGGCTACCATAATCATGAATTTCTCTGCTCGACCCTCAAGCGTGTGCCAGGTATTGGATCCCTCAACATTCTAAAGCTTGAAAGTTGCAGGGAGGTAACTATTTTGCTGCGGTTATGATAAGTTAGATATTTGAAACATTTTACGTCGTCAACTACTTCGAAGCTAACGTTAGGTTCTTGGAACTAGCTTTCAGCCAAGTGCCAGATTCAGTGAACATGAGCACTGTGTAGACCAGCACATGGATCTAGTGTTTCA
Organism: Thymallus thymallus; assembly: GCA_023634145.1. Lineage (NCBI taxonomy): Eukaryota > Metazoa > Chordata > Actinopteri > Salmoniformes > Salmonidae > Thymallus > Thymallus thymallus. The sequence goes on along the minus strand of CM042410.1, from coordinate 15,147,198 downwards.
GTGAAGTATTCTGCAACAATTTTTCAATGTCTTCAAAATAACATCAATCACCCTATTTTCGATGTGCACACTAATAATAGATTCATATTAAAGCAGAATTGTAATCCACAGGCTCAACTGACCCTCTTCTTCTATGGAAGAGGATTTAGTTCAGGAATAGAATAACTTTAAGTTGAGAAAAGTTATACATTTTTTAAAATTTACTACACAAAGGCCCCAAAAGTCTTGGCCCTCCACTTAAAAGGAAAATCCACTCAAAGTATTCTTTGGTATTTTTTTTCCTTAGCCCACTGTTGATCCCATCCCAAAATGTTTTTAATGTCAGCAGTCAAGTTTTCAAGATATTGTAATTTAATTAATCAAGTGTCACCGGCCACATCATCATGCTGGTGACTCTGCTTCATGAAAGTTTAATATCTTGAAAACGTGACTTCTGACATGCAAAACGTTTTTGTACTGTATCAACAGTGGAGTAATGAAAAAAGATATATACTTTTTGAGTGGATTTTCCCTTTAATGTTAATTTGACTAATTGACTGCCTGGGAAAATCAGCCTCCTGCTTTCTTTGCTGTTTAAAAATCTAGCTACTAGGCTAGCTATTATATTATTGTGCTTATAAGTCTGAATAGACACGTACATAGTCTCTATAGTTTGACATATCTTCCCTTTTTGTTCTTGCTCCTCAGCTATGGACGTGTCGAGAGCGTCAAGGTCCTGCGGAAGCGCGGGTCGGAGGGCGGCGTGGCAGCCTTTGTGGATTTTGTGGATATCAAAAGTGCACAGAAGGCTCACAATGCTGTCAACAAGATGGGGGACAGAGACCTTCGCACTGACTACAACGAACCTGGGTCTGTCCCTAGTGCTGTTCGGGGCCTTGATGACAACCCTCCTTCGAGCAGTCACGTGAGGGATGTTTCAGGATTCTCTAGGGGGGCAGTGGGTCCAGTGTTTGGCCCCCCAGTGTCCCTCCACACCAGAGAGGGGCGGTATGAACGGATAAGAGACTGGTAAGTGGACATAGTCTCCCTCTGAAGTACTGGGGGATCAGGGTGTAAAAAAAATAAAAGTATTATCCCGCAATAACATGATTTCATTGTTGGGTTATTAATAAAACAAGGGGGATAGATTCCTTACAGTTTTCCATAAAGGTAACCTAGGGAACAATCCCTTCACCATCCGTACAGACCTGGCCTTTTTCGCGGGATCGAAGTGAATTATTTATGCAAATCTATTGGTCATTAAAGAGGTATGGATGTATGAGGTATTATCATTCAAAATTTCGGATTTATTATGTGAGACCTATCCTGCTTTCACGTTGGATATTACACCAGTGGGGAATATCCTGGTGAGTTTGGATATATCACAATTGTTGGATTTTAGCCTGGTGAGTTTTCGGATATTTTCATTTTACAAACCATGGATTCTAACCGTGATTTACCTGGGATCGTTGTTCCTTGGAAGTAAATCGTTGCCTGTGATGGATTAAATACCCCTATATTTTCTTGAGAATTATATCCAGGCAGGTTAATTCACGTATGGACTATACATCAAAAAATACAGGGAGTATTGTCTTTTTCTTTTTTTTCTCACCACCTTTCCACTGCTGGACAGAAGGTGTTTTTCTGGAACTCTCCAACCCAAGGATATCTGCTACTCTTCTGGATTTAAATAACACCATGGACCAAAGGATGTAAGTTGCCATCGTAAAGGATGTAACTTTGCTAGGTGTCATCACAGGGCCCCATCAGTACATCATTCACTGCTAGTTGATCATTTTCAGACAAGGGAATTTACATTTTACAGGGTATAATTGTTATTTAGTATGGAGCTTATATCAAATGGAAGTAAAGAGAAACTGAGGAGTAACAGAGAACACCCATCAAGAAATTCCATGGAAATATTTTTGCAAGAGAGATTGCCATGAAGACAACTGAAGACATGCATTTTGGATGTACCTGCCTCATGGAAGTAACCCCCACATTGGATGTAAGGATGTGGGGTATAGGATGTACACAGGTGTAACCACACTTCTTTTGCTGGATTACTCTGCTCCAGTATGGATTTAGCTGTATATCCTCTCAGCATCACTATTTGGGGTTACAAACAAAGAATTGAAACGTCTGCATTTTCAAAGAAACCAAATGAAGCCTGAAGATGTCATCTACACAGTGATTGGACTAGACTGTCTGTTTGGCCCATGGGATATGTAATAGTGCTATTTTAAGGAATTAATTACGTTGCAGTGGACTAGGATTATTCCGTGCATTATGGTGAGAGAAGATACCGTTTTTTTACTGGAGGGTATGCAAAGTGGCTTGCTAGTTTTGAAGAGGAATAATACAGATATCTATTTCAGACAGTAATGTGCAGACAACTCAGACTTGTTGCTTTATTCTAGAAAGTTGGATATGTTTTCAGTCTGTCCCATCTCTAGTGTCACTTTTGAAATGCACTGCTATGCCCTTAAGTATGACTCATCTTTTTTTTCAAATCATACCTGTATCAATCGTTATAAGAAATCAATTTCTTTGGTAATTTTGTTTTCTTTATTTTCCCATCAAACGAAGAGATTAAGAGATGTTGGATTATACCTAAAATACCTATCCTACCCGGTGTTCTACTCAAACGTCGAAGATTTTTGCATTTTATTCCGGCTCACACAATTCTGACGACCTAGATTGTATTTTGGATTATAGGTTCGGTTACTGCTTTTGGAAAAGGTTGGTATTGTCCTGCCCTCTGCATCTCTTTTCCTCGTCTCCTGCACTAATTGTTAGAGCTTTTCGAGAAAAAGATGCAGCTGCTTGGGTCAGAGGGTTTCTGCAGACACTTTCTGTGCCAATGGCTTGTCTTTCTCTTTCTTGCTCGCTTTAAAAAAAATAAAAAATTCTATCACTCTTTCTGTCTCTCAACCTCCCTTTCTTCCTCGTAGTTACGAGTTGTCATAAAATAGACTAGTTAAGATCTAGCCGGTCCACCAGCATTTCCTGCCAAGACCCCCTGTTCTTACTTGATTCAGAAATTGTATTTAATCTGAGTAGGGATTCGATTGCTTCCAGATAATTAGAATAATTGCAAACTATAGTTCTATAGTTTCACAAATCATAATTGTGGTTGTGGTAGTGTTACGTTTGGCCAACAAAGAAATTCTCAATGTGGGTTCGTGCATTTTTGAGTATCAAGCATGGCCCTTAAATTTAGTTTCATGTCCGAGGGTTACCTTACTCTATGCTAGAGCTGGGACGATAAATAAAAAATTATCGACACTGATCACTTATCGCATAATTATTTTTTTGATATCGTTGATTACGATAAGTAGCCTGTACAAGAGAAATGTGAAGTTTGCTAATATGGGTGATTGTTAATGCGACAATTGATGGCTACAACCATCAAACTAGTAGTAGTAGTTTAAAGAATAATACAAAAAAAAGGTGGTTAACTTATCGTTCTATTTATCGTTATCGCATCAATTCTGGCAATTTTTCACTATATGGATTTTTGTCCATATCGCCCAGCTCTACTCTATGCCTCCAGACTAGGTCTGCCCCATTTTATTTCCCTTACAGATACCCTCTGTTGCCTGTCAGCATTTAATACTAGAGAGTTACATAATTTATACCTACACACCTATCATTTGATTTGACTAAATGCCTCTTATGTATTCTATTGCTTCTAATGGAATCATATTATTGGCTTGTATCTTCATAGATGCCGTGCTCTGCAGGGTCCCTGTTTGTATGTATTTAAGTTGACATTTTAGCAGTGCACTGCCTATTTTAAACTTCATTGTGTATTGGAACTATCCAATAGTTATCTGTATTTTTGGAGTCACACTAACACTCTCTATCTCTCTCTATCTCTTCTCTCTCTCCCCTATCCATCCACCCTTTACCTGTGTCTTCCAGCAGCTCAGAGAGCCGGGAGCGTGCATATGATCATAGCCCCTATGGACACCATGAGCGCGCTGGCACTTTTGATAGACAGCGCCACTACAACGCAGACTATTACCGCGATCGCACCATGTTTGCAGCTGGCGTTAGCCCTGGCCCTGGAAGTAGCAGTGCCATGGGTGGGAGCTTTGAAACCCCGGAACCTCATTTTGAGTCCAGGATCCGAGGAGATCCCTTCACCTTGTCTAGTGCTGCACGGCGCGACCCATATCGAGAAGACAGGGGGCGTCGTGTTGACAGAACTTACCATCACCGCCGCAGTCGGTCATCTCATTCCTCACAGTCTCGACACCCCTCCCCGCAAAGGACCACGGGGCAAACACCCAAAGCCCCCCATTCCCCCAAAAGAGCCCCCCTCTCCCCAGGAAGAGGTCCATGCTCTAGGTCCCGCAGTAGGTCCTCTAGCTCTGATTCTGTCAGCAGCACCAGCAGCACTGGCAGTGGCAGGTAGGATGTGCTTTTGTGATGGTGTGGATGTTATTGTTTGTATGGATGGAGCATACATCAGTCAATTAGCCTATGTTGTAGAGATGTGTGCAAGAGATGGGAACATATTCCATTTACCCTGTTGTAAAATATCTTGCTTGACTCTAGGATTACGGAGGTAATTGTATCTTTTTATTTAGTAAATTTAGCTGAAGACCCTCTGAACATTACACCCTTTCTTTCCTCACATTTGTCCGTTTGGCAGCAGCGACTCAAACAGCAGCTCAAGTGATGGGTCTCATGCACGTTCTGTTCAGTCCTCTGCTACACATGCACCTCCCTCTCAGCCCTGCTCCATGGTGATGGAAGGTGATGAGCCACGCAGAAGCTTTGGCATCAGGGTGCAGAACCTACCAGTGCGTTCCACAGGTGAGTATCAAGTACCACTGCCTAGCAGCATGCTCATAAACATGCAGTCTGTCTGGACTTTGCTGTACACCTTGACATTCTGGTTCCACTTTTCTGGGCACCATGACATTATGAAGGGGGTCACCAATAAATATCGTAATCCTCTGCCATTCCGAGTCTACATGGTGAGCTATAGAGTAGCTAATCAAAGCACTTTTTTTCGCCCTCATTCTCCACCTTTACATAACATTTTTATTTTGTCCCTCACAATGCAGCTGCATAACCCATATCAAGCATCAATTAACTGTCCATTTCCCACTCCAGACACAAGCTTGAAAGATGGACTGTTCCATGAGTTCAAGAAACATGGGAAAGTGACATCCGTGCAGATCCACGGAGCCTCAGAGGACCGATATGGTCTGGTGTTCTTCAGACAGCAGGAAGACCAAGAGAAAGCCCTCAACGTCTCCAAAGGAAAGCTTTTTTTCGGCATGATGATCGAGGTTTCTGTCTGGAACGGCCCTGGTATGAAACTTTTTAGTGTCGAAATGAAATGTAATGTCATCTAATTGTTTCATTATTTTAGCTTGGGCCTTAAATCCTAATGATGGAGTTGTAATGAGTGGTCATTTACATACTGTTGAGTGTACTTCTATTATCTTGTTTAGTGATTGTAATAGAAGTCTTTCCCTCAGAAACCGAGAGCGAGAATGAATTCAGGCCATTGGATGGACGGATTGATGAATTCCACCCCAAGGCCACAAGGACTCTGTTTATCGGCAATTTGGAGAAGACCACCAGTTACCAACAGCTCCTTGATATCTTCCAGCGCTTTGGAGAGATTGTGGTATGTATGTTGCTGCACACTGATGGATTGTGCAAGTTAAATATCTCCTTAAAAATGCCTGAGAATTGCCTGTTTTTATTCTTTAATATTTATGCATTTTGTCATCCCTCATACAGGATATTGACATTAAAAAGGTCAATGGTATTCCTCAATACGCCTTTGTGCAGTATTCTGATATTGCCAGTGTCTGCAAAGCTATAAAGAAGATGGATGGAGAGTATTTAGGGAGCAACCGGCTCAAGGTATTATTCATAAATCTATATTGCCCTTCTAGTTATCCATGTTGGTACAAAAGGAATTGAGTTATTTGATACAGAACTACCCTCGTGATACAGAACACCAGCAGTTATTATTGTCAATAACTGCTGTTTCTACATCCTTCGTCTGTCTCTTTTGCAGCTGGGTTTTGGGAAGAGTATGCCCACAACATGTGTTTGGTTGGACGGCTTGGCTTCCAACATCACAGAGCAATATCTCACACGCCACTTCTGCCGCTATGGACATGTAGTCAAGGTCTACCTTTTTCTCCCTCCCCAATGTTCTTGGTATCCCTGACATTTTTCATACTATATTAGACCAGCTATTCTAAACAATATTTTTGCTTTTATTCTTTTAGGTGGTGTTTGACAGGTTAAAGGGGATGGCTCTCATCCTGTATAACAACACAGATTTTGCACAAGCAGCTGTCAGGGAGACCAAAGGCTGGAAGATTGGAGGCAACAAAATAAAGGTATGAATAAACAAGTTTAATTAATTAATCAGTGACTGACATTTTAACAGTAAACAAGATGGAGGGAGCTAATTTGTTGATTTGCAGGTGGATTTTGCCAGCCAAGAGAGTCAGATGGCTTTTTATCGCTCTATGCAGGCCTCTGGGCAAGACATTAGAGACTTCTATGAAATTCCAACTGAAAGAAGGTAAGGTTCACATTTGTTATGTGAGATGAATAGAGGGAATACTTTGAATTACTGTTTTCTGGTGTACTTCTTGGATCTCACGTCAATGTTATTTTATTTTTTATCCTATTCCACAACTCCTTGCTTTACAGGGAGGAACGACCAAGACCTCCATACCACGAGTTCTCGGCAGAAAGAGCCTACTTTGAGAATGTACGCACCCCTGGCACCATTTACCCCGAGGACCCTCACAGAGACTACCCCGCCCGCAGCCGTGATCGGTATTCGGAGTTGGAGCATTACCAGGGAGAACACTTTGACCCACGCTATCATGAGGACCCTCGGGAGTTCAGGGATTATCGAGATCCTTTTGAGCAGGACATTCGGAAATACACATACATCCAGAGGGAGCGAGAAAGAGAACGGGAGCGCTTTGAGGCAGACCGCGGCAGGTGGAGCCCCTCTCATCCACGCCGCCCGATCACCCCTTCTGCCTCCCCTTCACCATCTGAGCGTGCTCCCAGAGAACCAGATCGACGGGTCTACAGCCAGTCCTCTGAGCGAAGTGGTAGTTGCAGCTCACTCTCACCACCACGCTTTGACAAGGCTGACAAGGCTCCTCCATTGGAACATGGAGCCAGCTCTAAGAGTGAGAGGTTGGAAAAAGACACCCACCTGGTTGAACCTGAGCGTGAGCGTGGAGCTGGGGCTGAGAAGAGCAAGCGGGGGAGACGGAAGGAGAAAGGTGACAAAGAAAAAGGGGAGAAGAGTAAATCAAGGAAAGGAAAGGTGCAATCTCCCAGCATCCCACCACCTGAGACAAAGTTAGATCCTAGTCTGGATGGAGGCTCTGGAAGGGGAAAGGTCTCGGACCAAGACAGCCTTGAGAGACAGATTTATAAAGGTGACAATGACCCTCCTCCTTCAGATCTGACAGCGTCAACCTCTCGCCATGAGCCTGTAAAAAGTGAGAGGCTTGAGTCGGGGAAAGGTGAGATCGCAGAAAAGGATGTTAAAACACGATCCAAAAAACACCAAAAGTCTGACACTGGAAATGATGGGAAAGAGCCATCACTGGATTCTGATCGGCTGGCTGCGAGAAAGAGGCGCTTTGGAGATGCCAGTGGGAGGACCATTCGGCAGAAGAGGAGAAGGCTGGAGGATGGAGCTAGCACTGCCTTTTCAAAAGAGACTGATGGTGACAATAAGGCTCAACAAAAAGACTCCCAGCGGAGGGATTCAAGATCCAAAACGGAGAAGCTGGTGTTTCTTGGTAGTCAGGATCCTGTAACGAGAGGACAGGAAGAGCTGCCCGAGGAGAGCATGGACCCTATAGACTCAAAACGCCACAGTATGTCTAGAATGTTCTCCCACGATGGAAACACAGATCAGGATAATGCAAGAGATGAAGATCCACCAAGCCCTTTCAAATATGGTGCACAGGACAATGACAAGGGTGTCAAGGAAGAGCCTCTGGATATTGACCTCTCCCAGAGTTACCGCAAACAGATGGAGCAAAGGAGGCTTCACCAACAACTGCAAGAGCCAGACAAACAAGAAAAACCAGAAAGTCCAGAAGGCTTAGAAAGGGAGGATCTTGAACACCGCAGTCTGGTACATGAAGTGGGCAAGCCACCTCAAGACGTCACAGATAATTTCCCATCTCATAAACTCAAGAAACTAGAGCAATTGGACGCAGATGTTAGTGCCAAGAGGGGGGACCGTGTCTACAGGAGCTTCCGGCAAAAGAGTGAAGATCCTGAGTGGAACAACACTGCATCTCCAGGCTTGCAACACTTCTCTCATCATGCTGAAGATCCTGAGTGGAACAACACTGCATCTCCAGGTTTGCAACACTTCTCTCATCATGCTGAAGAGGACTTTGCGGAATCTTCACACCTCAGGGAGGTTAAAACTGAGGATAAAAGCCACCCAGACATGGAGCTGGCAGTCAAAAGGACACATACAATGCAAATGTCCAAGCCAAACACTCCTTTACAACTTAGTGAAGAAGAGCGGGAAAAACGTTGGGAGAGCAGAGTCAAGCAAGATTTTTTACCCGACTTAAACTTCTCAAGAGGCATTGGAAGAAATCCACACCATCGCAAGCGTTTGGAGTACGGAACTTTGCATGATTTGGAGCCTGGGCAAGTACAATCCGATTCTGAAGAGGATAGAGAGAACAAACCACACTCTCCTATGCCATCCACTTCTTTACCTTTGTCTGACAGGGAGAGAGTGGACAGATTTTCAGACCCTAAGCTTGCCACCTTGGAGAGGATGAAGTTCTACTCCTTTGCACTTGACCAGACCATCACACCAGATACCAAGGCCCTGCTAGAGCGAGCAAAGTCTCTGTCATCCTCTAGGGAGGACAACTGGTCTTTCTTGGACTATGATTCACACTTTGCTGGTTTACGCAGTAGGAAAGATACAGAGAAGGTTGAGTCAGCACCACGACCTACACCCTCTTGGTACATGAAGAAGAAGAAAATTCGGAGTAGTGGGTCTGAAGATAAACTAGATGACAGGAAGGAAGAGCCCAAGCCAGAGGAACATGAACGCAGGGAACTGTTTGCCTCACGTTTCCTTCACAGCTCGATCTTTGAGCAGGACTCGAGACGTCTTCAGCACCTTGAGCGAAAGCATGAGGACCCTGAGCAGAGTTATGGTCAACAAACTGGTCAGCAAGGCCTGGCAGATGGGCAGCCTGACACAGAACCAGTTGTCCTCTTCCATAGCCGCTTTTTGGAGTTCACACGGCTGCAACAGCAGAAAGACCAACCGCTACAGGATGTTAAAAAGTCAGATTCCATAGATGAGAATCGGGTGGAGAAGTCACCTGAGGCAGAACCGCAACCTCTGCAGTTACCTAAAACCTCAGAACCTGTCATGGATCCAGAAATTAAACCTATTAGCCCTGCTGAGGACATGATTTCCCAGCCCCCACTTATGCCCAAGGAGATGACTCGACCCAAGCAAATGTCTCCACCCCTTCCACCCAAGGAGATGTCTCCACCCAAGCAGATGACTCCACCCTTTCCACCGAAGGAGATTTCTCCACCCAAGCAAATTTCTCCACCCCTTCCACCGAAGCAGATGTCTCCACTTCTTCCACCCAAGGAGATGTCTCCACCAGTGGAAATACGTGTCATGTTTACTCCATTCCTAGAGCCAGAGGCTCCAGAGCCAGCTGCCCTAGAACCTTTGACAAAAGAAAACATAGAAAATGAACAGCTACCTCCCCTCCCACAAATGTGTCCCTGTGAGATGTCACCCCCTACTTCTGTTAATTTAGTAGCCCCCGAGCCCGTCCGTTCTATGAGAAAAGTTAAAAGATTCCCTAGTGAAGAGAAATCTAAAGATATAGCTCAGGACATCAAAACGTCGACCCCTGAGCAGTCGTCCAACAGTGATTGCCATATTCATAAAACGTTATTGAGTCCTTCTGAGCCTGAGCTGGCACCTCCTGAATTACCACCTGAATTGAAAAGTTCCATACCACTTAACCCTGTTGATGAGATGGAGGTTTCAAAAGAGGATACCAACACTGACAATACAGACACTCATACAGAGGTGGAAAAGAAACTTGATCTCAATCAGATACAGGTGCTTGTTGATAATGAAACCAGTGATGAGTCAATTTCACCACCTCAGAAGTCCAAGAACAAAAAGAGTAAGTCTCCTACTCAAGTCCCCCTGACTCCTTTGGTTTCAGCAACTAGTTCAGAGAAACCACTTACACGTAAGAGTGAACGAACAAAACGTGCATCCTCCCCTAGAGCAGAGTCTTTGAAGGGAAGCTTGGATCCAAAATCCACAGGCAAGTCTCCCATACATGGTGCAGACCCCGAGCATGGCACAGAGCAAAGTATATCTGTTGGAAGAGCAAGGCGTAGAAATGTTAAATCTGTATATGCCACCCCAGTTGAGGAAGATGCCACTAAGGGGGCTGGAAAGGATGTAACGGAGTCACCACGTTCTGCACGGAAGCGAGGTGGAGACAAAGACAAAGAAGCAGCCCCTCAGCAACCATTAGAACAGGATTCACTTGCACCTATCACCTCAAGGCGAGGACGTCCTCCTAAGAATCGGCAAAAAGGAGAGGACATGTTAACAGCTAAAGGGGATAGATCAAAAATTGAGACCAAGGATACAGACTCCAATGAATCAGAGAGTAGTGAAAGAATCTCAAAAGTGTCAAAAGGCAGACATTCTCCTCATGGTCATAAAGTGTTGGCAAGTCAGTTACCCATGCCTACAGTGACTGGATCCAGTAGGAAGGGGGAGAAAACTGAGCTGCCTGAAGATGTTGCTCAATCTATAGATTTTGCTGAGGAGGAAAATTTGGCCATGCAAGATTCTACTGTCTCATGTAAAGAAGATTCTCTGGTGCCAGTTGTGACAAAAAAAGAGGAGAATGTCAATCAACAACTAGGAACAGAGAAATCAAGAGATAAAGACAGGCATAAAATGGACCCTATTGAGGATAAAGCCAGTGGAACTAAATTTGGTGAGAAAGAGACTGAACCTCCAGTCACGGAACGGGAGGAGCCTGTTTTGGAGAAAGTAGAGAAGAGTGGGAGAGGAAAAGCTCCACGCTTAACACGGACTCCAAAGTCTCCTGTCCTCAAGAACCTCAAGATCAGACTAAATGTCACTGAGGTGAAAGATTTACTTCAAATGGGGGATGAGGAACCTGGAAATCAGGATGATTCTTCTAAAAAGACTAAACCAGGCGAACCTACTAATTACCCATTATTAGAGTCTAGTCCAGGAAAAGATGTGAGTTCTAGCAACGAGGATAAAGATGAGGTGACACCAGAGACTAAGTCTCCTATAGATCCTAAAACTTTGCTACAACAGGAACAGGAGCTGGAGCAAGCTGTGGAGAACATTGCTAAACTGACAGACCCAACCCAACCAGCAGAGCCACCCACTCCACCTGCCCAACCACCTGCAGAATTAAAGATTGAGACTGAGGAAGACAAACCAGCCAATCCTGCTAGTGAGTATGAACTTGCTGCTGCGATTGATTCCATTATGGGTGAGGATATAGCCGTCCCTCTGCCTCAAGAGCCGGTAATTAGTGCTGTTGTGGATTCAGACCTAGAGATTCCAACCTTCATCCAGGCGACCAAGGGAGCTGAACCTGTGACTAACACATCTCCTATTCAGGGGGAGTCCTTTTTCCCAACCACACCCAGGAAAGGTGCTAAGGGCAGAGCTAAAACACAGAAGCGGTCTAAGAGCCAAAAAGCTAACAAAAAGGATGCTGTAAAAGAAAGTTCATCGGAACCGGAGAAAACCTCTGTTATCACATCAGACCGCACACCCTCCAATGAACAGCCTGTTCTAGAAAGTTTTTCCTCATCTACATCTGCTGGTGTCATTACAGCCACCTCTTGGAAGCCTGAAACAGAACATTTGGCTTCCAAGGCTACAGACATGCCTAAGGAATCAAAGTTACCTCCAGCCCCTGCAGAGCAACCTCTACCTAAACATCTGAAACCTGTCTGCCCCCCAACCAAAAGTCCCACTCTCCCCAAGTCTCAACCACCACCACCACCACCGGAGTGCATCTCACCCTCACTTTCTCCACCCCCAACCCGGCCAAACATCAGAACAACACATCCAAGCAGGATCCCAGTTTCCCCACCAGATTGGCACAACCAGTCCAAGGATGCAGTTGTCCTTTCCTCTGCTAGAGCATCAGCAGCTCCCGTTGAGAACCAAGGACTTCCCCCTGACACTGAGCCCATGGAGACTGATCACAACATCAGTGACTTGCGTAGGATTCTCATGAAGCACAAAAATGTTTCACTCCCAGTCCCATGCAGTAGTTCTGTTCCTACCAATCAGGGAACCTCATCCCTTAGGGATCCTCCAATAGTTGCTGTACCTAGTAAGGCCCCTCTAAATGACAGCAGGCTGCCATCTCATCCAGCTCAGCCTGTAGTACGGCCCCCAGCCTCACTACCATCCCCTGAGTCGAAGTCTGTTATTTCTGTTATCTCCACTGCCACTTCTGTTATCAGTCGTGTTTGCAATCCACCTGACATGGAGAAGGTTAGTATGTCAGTTGACAGAAATCCCTGTGTGGACATGCCACTTCCCAAGCAGGCATACAGGCCGCCCAGCATGGAGGACAGGGACAGTGGTTCGTATCATGGGCCGTCAGTTGGCGAGGAGGGTGGAAGTGCTGGGAGGTACTTGGTTGAGAGCTCTGGTCTGAGTACAGGCTCTATCCCAGGTCTAAGGGTGAATACATCAGAGGGAGTGGTGGTGCTGAGTCACTCTGGGCAGATCAAGGAGGGACCACTGAGGATAAGTGCCAAAATCAGCCAGATTCCACCAGCTACTGCAGTTGATATGGAATCTCAGCAGCTAGTGTCCATGCCTCAGATAAAACAGGAGATGTATACCCACTCCCAGTCAAACACTCCAAAGTGTCCTCAAGTAGAGACAGACCATGGGCATCCTAAGACGCAACAACCTGTCTCCTCCATTAAACAAGAAAACACTGGTATGGAAAAGTCAGAATCTCCTTACCCATCAGGGCCTCAAGGAGGAGTTGTGAAGAGGCTCCAGCAGACCGTTGGTAGTCCACAAGTGATGGGTTACCATCATCCAGAGTTCACAATGTTATTGAAGCATCCCAAGAAAGTGGATGGGGCTGATGCTATGACTTCTGACGGGGCTAAACCATCTTGGACCTCTGCCATAAGTCCTGCAATGAGCCCCCACCTGCCCTCTCCGGCTGGCAACCACGTAGGCTTTGTTTCTGGCTCGGCCACTGACAGAACTCCCTCACATCTCAGTGGGATCAAACAGGAGCCCCGTTCTCCTCGCAAGTCAGGCCACCCACACTCTCCGTTCACTAAAGTGTCCTCTCCCATCGGCGGCTCCTCTCCGAAAGGCCTCCCTGGGATGCTGCCCTCTGGCCTTCCCGCCATGCAGCAGTATGTCCCCAGTGTCCACCACCCTGAGCAGTCTGTCATTATGCAACCTCACAGTGCTCACGGTGGCATTGGCAGGATGTCACCCCATCGTGTCTCCCAAGCAATCCCCATGGGGCACCTCCAAGGGGAGGTTAGGGTGAACACACCACCCCTTTCTGTGATGAGTTTCGGGATGCATGGAGACTCTCTTGCCTCTCCCTGGTCTGGTCCTCTCCAGCAACGTCCCACCTCGCCCCAGGCGATAGGCAGAGACATGGTCCTCAAGGTTAACCCCGGGAATGTAAGGGGCCACGAGGGAGAGCAAGAGGATGCCAGACGCTTCCATCAGGCCACAGGGAGACCATCTGCCACCCAGCTGAAACCAGAGACTATGCAGGCGGATCCCCGCGGAGCTCTGCGCAGCGGGCTACAGCTGGACCCGTACATGTCACCCAGGGATATGCGTGTGCTCATGCACCACCCGCAGGGAGAGCGCTCTGCCCCAGAGCCACACCAGGGACACATCCAAGAGACTGTCCCACCCTCTTCATCTACCAACATCACCTCGTCCCTGTCCCCCAGGGCACATCTACTGGCTAAAGGTGTGTCTGAGAAGGATGTCACAAAGCCACAGGAGGTCAAGAGCCCACACTCTCCTCTGAAGGATGGGATGATGGGGATTCGGCCATCTATGGTTGCCATGGCGTCCCCACAAAGGGTGCCGTTGCTGCCATCAGGGACGGGAGCTTCTTTCTCTGAGTATCCAGGAATGTACAGCAACACCCGGGCTATCCATTCCCAGATCACGGAGACCTCTCCTTTTGGGATCAACCAGGCACCTCTCAACATCACTTCTGCCTTAGTGAGTTAAACCCTATTCAATGTACTGTGTCTGCGCAATTTTCTAATGATCATGGGGTAGTGTCTTGAATAATGTTTGAAAACCAACTTGTTTATACTAAAATCCCTGTTCTGGGCCTCAGGGTGCAGATCCCAACCAGTCACAAGCTGATGGCAAGGTGAAGCAAGTTGGACACCAACCTGTCAACATGGTGCAGCTGCTCACGGTGAGTCACTTAAGGGTGTATGGAAATAGATAGATAGATAGATAGATAGATAGGTAGGTACTTTATTGATCCCCCGGGGGGGGAAATTTCATTATGGGGAACAGACAGCGAATTAGAGAGAGTAGAGGGTACAACAAGAACAACAACTGAATAGGACCAGAGAGGCAAGGGCTTTGGGCAAAGTGGACAGGACAAAGTGTAGTGTAGGTAAACTATTCACAATTATATTCCACTTTTATTTTATTATAACGCTTTCTTTTCTCTTGTGTTTGAGCAGAAGTACCCGATAGTGTGGCAAGGGCTGCTAGCACTGAAGAATGACCAAGCTGCTGTCCAGTTGCATTTTGTCTGTGGCAACAAAGCATTGGCGCTACGGTCGCTGCCCTTACCAGAGGGAGGAGCGCTGCTTCGGATCGTCCAGAGAATGAGACTTGAGGCGTCACAACTGGATGGTGTGGCTAGAAGAATGACAGTAAGTTATTTTTCCTATCATTGGGATGAGTGGAGGCAAACAGCAAGTGAGTGGATGCTACTTGATGAGGAAAGTTTTTCACTAACCTAGTCACTCAGCAACTAATGTAATGATCCAATCATGGAAGACTGTCAAGATGGCGCCGATAAACATGGTCGCCCTGTTCATGGCTCCTAAGCAACTTTGCTGTGTTTCGTTTTTTTGTTGTTATTTCTCACATTATTAGCTCAGAACGTCCTTTGCACTATTACATACAGCCGGAAATAACTTTTGGATATTAGCGGCGGTAACTTACCAGCATTTCGACCAGAAATATGACTTTCCTGAATTGGATCCTTTGTTCGCACCGCTTCCGAGTTTATTACTCGCTAATGTTCAGTCCCTGGACAATAAAGTAACATACTCTGATTCACGGAATCACGGCTCTCTCCGGATACTGTCCCATCCATACAGCCAGCTGGGTTCTCAGTGCATCGCGCAGACAGGAATAAAGAACTCTCCGGGAAGAAGAAGAAAGGCAGAGATGTATGTTTCATGATAACTACTCATGGTGTGATTGTGGTAACGTACAGGAACTGTTCACCCGTCCTAGAATAGCTCACAATCATATGCTGACTGCTTTACCTCCCAATAAATTAATCTTCAGTGTATATTCCTCCTCAAGCCGATACCACGCAGGCTGTTAAAGAACTACATTGGACTTTGTGCAGACTGGAACATTTCTGCAGCATTGAAGGTCCCCAGGAACACAGTGGCCTCCATCATTCTTCAATGGAAGAAGTTTGGAACCACCAAGATTCTTCCTAGAGCTGGCTGCCTGGCCAAACTGAGCAATTGGGGGAGAAGGGCCTTGGTCAGGGAGGTGACAAGAACCAGATGGTCACTCTGACAGAGCTCTGGAGTTCCTCTGGAGATGGGAGAATCTTCCAGAAGGACAACCATCTCTGCAGCACTGCACCAATCAGGCCTTTATGGTAGAGTGGCCAGACTGAAGCCACTCTTCAGTAAAATGCACATGACTGCCCCCTTGGAGTTTGCCAAAAGGCACCTAAAGGACCCTGACTGTGAGAAACAAGATTATCTGGCCTGATGAAACCAAGATTGAACTATTTGGCCTGAATGCCAAGCATCATGTCTGTAAAGGAAACCTGGCACCATCCCTACGGTGAAGCATGGCGGTGGCGGCATCAGGATGTGGGGATATTTTTCAGCGGCAGGGACTGGGAGACTAGTCAGGATTGAGGGTAAAAGATTAACACTGCAAAGTACAGAGAGATGCTTGATGAACACCTGCTCCAGAGCGCTCAGGACCTCAGACCGGACAACAACCTTAAGCACACAGCCAAGACAACGCAGGAGTGGCTTCGGGACAAGTCTCTGAATGTCCTTGAGTGGCCCAGCTAGAGCCCGGACTTGAATCCGATCGAGCATCTCTGGAGAGACCTGAAAATAGCTGTGCAGCGACGCTCCCCATCCAACCTGACAAAGCTTTAGAGGATCTGCAGAGAAGAATGTGAGAAACTCCCCAAATACAGGTGTGCCAAGCTTGTAGTGCCATACCAAAGAAGACTTGAGGCTGTAATACCTGCCAAAGGAGCTTCAACAAAGTACTGATTAAAGGGTCTGAGTACTTATGTAATTGTGATATTTCTGTGTTTTGGACTCTGGAGCAGTGTAAAAGCTTTCTCTGGAGTGATGAATCACGCTTCATCATCTGGCAGTCTGACGAAAGAGTCTGGGTTTGGCGGATGCCAGGAGAACGCTACCTGCCCCAATACATTGTACCAACTGTAAAGTTTGGAGGAGGAATAATGGTCTGGGGCTGTTTTTCATGGTTCGGGCTAGGCCTCTAAGTTCCAGTGAAGGGAAATCAAAACGCTACAGAATTCAATGACATTCTAGATTATTGTGCTTCTAACTTTGTGGCAACAATTTGGGGAAGGCCCTTTCCTGGTCAGTTTGATAATGCCCCCTTGCACAAAGCGAGGTACGTACAGAAATAGTTTGAGATCGGTGTGGAAGAACTTGACTGGCCTGCACAGAGCCCTAACCTCAAGCCGACTGCGAGCCAGGCCTAATTTCCCAACACCAGTGCCCAACCTCACTAATGCTCTTGTGGCTGAATGGAAGCAAGTCTCAACATCTAGTGGAAAGCCTTCCCAAAAGAGTGGAGGCTATTATAGCAGACATTTAATGCCCATGAATCTGGAATGAGATGTTCGACGAGCAGGGGTCCACATATTTTTGGTAATGTAGTGTATGTGACCAATACTTTGATTTGAAGAATTTCTCAAATTCATGTACATCACGTGCCTGTTCTAATGTGGTTTGTGTTCTGTTTCCTGCAGGGGGAGAGTGAGTTCTGTCTCCTGCTAGCTCTGCCATGTGGACGGGACCAGGAGGATGTCCTGAACCAGACCCAGGCACTAAGGACCGCTTTCATAAACTACTTGCAGGCCAAGCTGGCTGCAGGCATAATCAATGTCCCCAATCCAGGCTCCAATCAGGTGAGGCTGTCTGCTTGTTTGTTACTGTCGATGTCTGCCTGTTTTTGCAAACATTCAGCCACTGCTGGTTTTTGATAACATTTCATTTGTTTGTACTTGTGAAGTTATGTTGTTTTGCATTTTAGAGCTGTCTTAGATCATTTAGTCTTTCAACTGATCCATTTCTATCTCTCTTCTCCAGCCTGCATATGTGTTGCAGATATTCCCACCATGCGAGTTTTCAGAGAGCCACTTATCCCGGCTAGCCCCTGACCTCCTCAACCGGATCTCCAATATCTCCCCTCACCTCATGATTGTCATCACCTCTGTGTAACAACCCCTCCCCCCAGCAGGGAAAGGGAACCACCTCTTCTCTTCAGTGGACGTACACAGAGATGAGCCTCAGGAAACAAGAGGAATGGCAGGATCTTTGCTCCTGGAGACACTGGGAACATTTTGGGAATAACGTCCTATTGGAACTTGTACTTTTTCCATGTCACGTCTTATTTTTGGTATTTTTTATTTTTTGTCACCCCTGTCTGGTATTTTTGTCCTTCTCGAAAGAGCGAGCTCAGGGGTGGACTAGACCAGAACCCGATATCTCTGCTGTATTTGTATTTATTGGGGAGTTTTATTTTTACGTAGGGAGATACTTTGAAGAAAAATCTGGATGTTTGATGAGTAAGGAGGGCCTTTTTATTCTTCATCTTTTAATGATTGTGGTTAAAAAAAATTATTCTTCATAAGAAAGGACCATGGAAGCCATTATAAAACAATGGCAAAAATAGACATTTCAACATGTATTTTTAAGTACAGTAATTATGTACAAAGAAAGTTAATTGTCCAGCCTTTCCTGTAGAGGAAGAATTCACTTTTAAAAAACTATTAGGGCACATCTCAAATGGCACCCCATTTCCTGTATAGTGCACTACTTTGGGCCCTGGTCGAAAGTAATGCACTATATGGGGATAGGGTACCATTTGGGGGACACAGAGATCTTGTAAAGAGGACTGTGTCAGCCTAACAGACCCTTTTTTGATTCCACCAGCTCTGCTGTTCCATTTCTCTACTTAAACCAGACAAGGCTGTTCCCTTCCATCTGTTTCCGCATTATACGAGCATCAGTGGGATTTAGGAGTTTTTGGAATACTGGACTCTGTAAATATTTTAAATATTTAAAACTGACTAAATAGAACTTGGGACAACTTGATACCAAGAGACTTCCAACCAACCGTGAAAATACAAGATGATCGTGGGATTAATTAATTGGGGGGGTGTAAGGAAGGACAGAGGGAAACCCCTTGGTTTTGTGGTGTAAATACTTGTAACACAGCAGGTTGGCAAACTCATGTGGAGTTTGCTGAGGGCACTTCACATTTTGTTACTCAAATAAAAAAATAAATCCAGAAAACTTTAACATTAGTCCTGAGCTCTTTCATTTGAATGTTTCTTTTTTTTTTTTCTTGATCTTTGAAATGCTGTCTGTTTTGAAATAAATATTTGAACATTGTGTAAATATAATCTGAACTTTCTACCAACATCTCTTCTAATGCTGGGGATGTATATTCTGTTGCAGTTCAGTAAAGGTATACTTCTGCATTCCTAACAGTTGGGTTGATCTTATGTAACATATTGATAGGATGTGGTAGTGGATTAGGTGGTTTTTCCCTTCACAGTGGGCCAGTTCGTTTTGGCCTGGGTTGGTGGTTTCAGTCAAGGACCAATGGAATGGTCTAAAATTTGTGAACTCGTCCAAATCGCCCAAATGTATTCCATTATTGTAACATTCTATAGTTTGATAGGATGTCATCACTGATACTGTCTACCAGAGGGGTGACTGTATTGGAATTGTATAGCTAAATAACAGTAACACATTGGTCCAAGTCATTACACCACCTAAAGTCCAATGAACTCAGTAACACAACACAGTAAACTACTTTAATTAAACATAACTGCATATTAAACTTCCATTTACTTTGACAACATTTTGATCAGGGATTACATTTATGAAATATCACCATCTGCAGATGCAAAGTACATTTTAACATTTGATTGATGGAAGATATTGGGATAGAATTATCAGTAAATTGGGCTAACATGGTGAACAATATGGATATTTACACAATAAAAGTCAAAAAAGGAAAATACTAGAAGCTGCATATAAACAAAATGATCAAAGTAATATTGATATCAATTAATTCTTACAAAGACAATTATACTTCAATGTTTCAAATCTACACTAGAACCAAACAGAGCTACCAGCTGGTTCTCATATTGGGAAATGTTCCTCTTCATTATCTCTTTACAGGAACCCAGCAAACGCTCAAACGCCTGAATATCTATTACTGGGGGTGAAGGAGGAAAGAGAGAGTAACAAGTCAAGTCACACATTAAAAAGCTGATCTACTGGGCCCTTATTCATTCCGACCAGCGTGAGTAAACGGAACATAATACCCTTTTTATGCACTTTTCTCTCTATGCATATTCTGACCTTGAATTTAAGCATGAGAATAGCCTGCTATTCGTTTTGGGTGGTGATTGAATAAATGAAGGTGTGGCTGAGGTGTGTCTACTGATAGTCCCGTGTAGCTCAGATGGTAGAGCATGGGTCTTACAACGGGGGACCAGTATGAACTTGTATGCACTAACTAACTGTAAATCGCTCTGGATAAGCGCAACTGCTAAATAACTAAAATGTAAATGATACACCGTATTTTGACCTTGACCTAATTCCACCAACTTTACACGCGAGGAAACCATTAATAAGGTCTCGCAAACCTACCTGTTCCAAGTGGAAAAAGCATCTACTTCATTATTTCCCGATAATAGCATTCTCCATGCACTGTAATTTACAACATGCTAAGAGCTAGGTACATTTGTGATACGAGAATTGTAAATATAAATGACACTTGTTTTACTTTAAAATCGCTGGAGACAAATGTGAAACCAGTCATATGGCAGCAAACTGAAGTATATAAACTTTCCCACAGTAAAGTTTATGAAATGCCGTGCCATTATGCAGAATTTAAATTGTACGTCCTTTTAACTTTCAGGGATGTGCACTTTCGAATGTCTTAATTATAGGTTACCCCGACATTTTCCGTTTTTTTATTTCTATCATGTTAAATATTAGCCACATATTCCTTAAGGTTTGCTTTCTGACTGTCTTTTTTGCCATTTATGAATGTGTTATTCAATGCGTTTCTATTGGCTATATTAGTAAAGGCTGCCGAGCGGCGCAGCGGTCTAAGCCATTGCATCTCAGTGCTAGAGGCGTCACTACAGACGCTGGTTCGATCCCAGGATGTATCACAACCTGCCGTGATCGGGAGTAGGGCGGCGCACAATTGGCCGTCATTGTAAATAAGAATTTGTTCTTAACTGACTTGCCTAGTTAAATAAAGGTTAAAAAGGTCTAATATAAAATGTTTTATTTTTATACTTAAAAAGGTCCTACAATTCAAAAATCAAATAACTAAATTATCCATGGTATGACCATCTGAAAACAATTCCATGTTAGCCCCCCAACGGCTTAGACTTTTAGAGTTAAAGACCTGAATGTGGCCATTTTCAGAATGAATCAAACCACTGTTTTCTTTATTGTGTGCGTAGACTCTCCAACCCTGTTTTTCATAAATCGCGAAGGAAAAGGAAAGCGCACACCTAGTCAGTTGTACAACTGAATGCATTCAACTGAAATGTGTCTTCCGCATTCAACCCAACCCCTCTGAATCAGAGAGGTGCTGGGGGTGCCTTCATCGACATCATCCGAGGACATAAAATTAAATTCTGAATAAAGGCACCGCTATTTATAGCCTACTTCACTGTGGAAAAGGGTCCGCAATACATGTTATGTTGATATGGTTTTCCATATGACTGGTTTCACATTCGTCTACAGGGATCACAGTATTTACAACCCTCGAAACGGATTACTAATTTACCTAGCTCTTATCAATTGTTTTTATAAATGTATAAATTACAGTGCATGGAGAATGCTGTTATTTCTATCAGAAACAAATAAAGTAGATGCTTTTTCCACTTGGAACCGGCAGGTTCGCTCAACCTTATTCATGGTTTAATCACCCGTAAAGGTGGTGGAATTATGAGGAAATTAAGTAATGGTCAGAATATGGTTGATCTGTAAACACACTGCCGGCACACCTTCATCTCCACACCGAACGAATAGTGGGTGAATAGCATGCTACTCATATGCTTAAATTCAGAATACAGAATATGCATAGAGAGCAAGGTAGAAAAACGAATTATGTTCCATTTACGTGCGTTTACATCAGGTCGGAATTCCCCCCTACTTGAATACAGTCCCTAATCTAATCATTTCTAACTGCTTCAGAGAGACAGTTATTGTTGTAGCGGTGAGAGGTTAGCATGTCTTGGTGGTATGATATTTGTACTTCTAACTTTCTCACTCATCATTATTCACGATTCATTCAGGATTATCCGCAATCATGGTAACATCCAAGTGTTTAGAAACATATTCTATTCTTATTTACAAAATGACACAATACATTATTTACCATTAATTTCTATTGGGCATAAAATAATCTGAAACACAACCAAAACAAACAGCAAATGCATCCAACACATTTGTAGAGTCATGAGCTTGATGTAATCATTGAGTGCAAGGAATATGGGACCAAATACAAAACGTTTGACTACTTTAATAGACATCAATTATCTGGTCCCCTAAAATGGGTGGGGGGGTCTATGTACAAAAAGTGCTGTAATTTCTAGATGGCTGTAAGTGTGTACAACATACCCAAGCACTTGGTGTCTCCTACAGCATAGACGGATGCTGCACGTGGTTTGTTGGTGACCAGAGCCAGCTCTCCGAAGTATTGGCCTCTAGAGCAGCGTGCAATCTCCACCTCTGCATTGTCCAGCTGCCCTGCTTTAGTCTAGGTAGGGAGACATACAGCTGATGATGCCATACCTACAGCTGCACTGATGTAAGCTATACCATAACTCATTCAGTTACAGTTATCCGTTCCTTATCTTTTGGCTTTAGCAAACAAAAATATACACCAACTACAACCCAACATGATAAATCAGTTACTGATGTCACTAGCTGCAAAAGCAGCAAAGCCCTTTGTACCACATTCCAATGATGCTAGACGCACAAATTCAGTACATTCAGTTCCTTGCAGCAGGTACCAACAGCAAACTCATTATTTATACATACAGTAAGTCTGACACACCCCCAAGGGAAGAGCAAAACATGTACACCTACTTTGCTTATTATCATGATCTTCACCTGCCCCGACTCTATGATGAAGAAGCAATCTGCCTTATCCCCCTAAGAGTGCAGAAAAGCAGTAGAAGCAGCAGTGGTACAAAGTAAATAATAATCTTAGACAAACTGTACAGTAAAAATCCATAATACCTGTGTTATGATGCACTCCTCATCTTTGAACGCTCTCATTCCCACAACATCAACAATCTTCATCCTCTCAGAGAGCTGAGGAAGAGGAAGACGAGGACAGGTGTGATACAAGTATACATTGATCTTTACATGCATTCTGAGTGAGCATTGTTTACAATGTGAGCTTCTCATGTACCTTCTCTTATGTTGTACTTTGAATGCACAGTACACTTTTGATTGTAAAGCACACAAAAAGATTCTGTGGTCAAATGAAACAGACATAGGTATTCACACACCTCGAGAGACTTTAGAAGGGGTACACACTCAATGAAGGCTTCGTACATCTTCCTCTTCTTGGCATTGTTCTTCACTATGAGTCTTTGGAAAGTGGCCCGATCCTAAAACATTCACATACAGGTTACACACAGTCACTCATCTCTCATAGAAACACATTAAGCACACACACACACACACACACACACCACTGTGACTCACCAGTCCCCACAGTGCCCCCTCCTGGGTGGCCATGATGGTGGCAGCACGCGGTGTGTTGTACATGAGCGCCAGCTCCCCAAAACTGCCCTTGTTGTCATACTTCCCCACACACTTTCCAACTCCATCAATCAGCACGATAATGTCATACACACCCCTACAGCAGACAGATAGAGGTACGCAGGACACAAGAGGAATCAGAGAACATCACATTCACATGATTAGGCCTAATGCTTCCCACACAGAAAATAATATAGATTCAACACACACACACACTCGCGCACACACACCGCTCTATGACATAGAAGTTATCTCCATCATCCCCCTGGTCTATGATGTGCTCCTGTGGTTTGACCAACACCTCAAACATTCCATCCAGAACCTCTGAGAACTGCTCCTGGAAAAGAGAAACAACACTCACAAATTAGAAGAGGACCGTGTGTGTGTGTGTGTGTGTGTGTGTGTGTGTGTGTGTGTGTGTGTGTGTGTGTGTGTGTGTGTGTGTGTGTGTGTGTGTGTGTGTGTGTGTGTGTGTGTGTGTGTGTGTGTGTGTGTGTGTGTGTGTGTGTGTGTGTGTGTGTGTGTATGTGTGTGTGTGTGTTTGCATACTAAACTGGGACACCCAGCAAGCATCACACAAATAAATCAATACAATATCTAATGTGTTATGTCTATTGAGAGGGGGCTTGTTTAGTTCGTAACAGAACAAAAGGTAAAATATAAGAGTGAGTGCCATTACTTTTAACTCACATGTTACTCTCAGTGACTTACAATGAATTACTCTCAGTGACTTACAATGAATTACTCTCACTGACTTACAATTCATTACTCTCAGTGGCTTACAAAGACTACATACAATACTTTACCTGGTCGAGAGTTTTGAACAGTAGAATGTCTCGGCAGGCGTCCTGGAGTCTGCGACGCTGCTCGTCTGATTTGGGGTGTACCACCAACGGCTCAAAGTCATCATCCTCATCATCGTCTGGGTTATAGGCCTCTGCACAGACTGGGGGAGCAAAATAACTCTGACACACACTGGGGACAAACAAATACACTCAAAGGGAATGTTGTGACTAAACACACAAGTGAGACTCATACCTTGCATATAATGGATGCAAAACCCAAAGATGACACTCACCAGATGCTCTGCGACTATATTTATTAGGGTTGGAGGGGGACACTAGAGAGAGAGAGAGAGCGAGAAAGAAATGTTTCAGTGCTACAAATTAAGTTGGTCCCTCTGAACATCCATATTAGTTGTTCTTATGGATCCATTGACACACTTTAGCTTAGTGCATGACCATCCCCCTACTACCATACCAGACCTCTTATTTTCTCTCATCACTTTCTGTCAGGGCAGAGAAACCGATTTATCAAAAGTGGTAGAGATACCCACAAACTAACTTTTATAATTTTGTTATAAATAGGCTACTGAATTATTATGAAGTAATTCAGGACAAATGGCTATTCGGTAGGCTAAAATAGAGCAGTAGCATCCTATCATCTGATAACCTCTGGCAATGGAAGATAAAATCTTATGACTACATGGGCCCTGGCCTTAATTTTATGAGAACCCATTCAACTGGTTTGCAGTTTACTTAAAAAGTGCTTCATAATACCATGAGATAATGGTTCGTTATGCATTCTGTGCGCTTGTGTAGCCTATTATGCGAGAGTAAATAAAAGTTATAATAATTTAGAGTAAAAAGGTTATAATACAAATACAGATGATAACATCTTTTAAAATAGATTTAATAATCAAATCATGAAGAATATTGCAAAAATATTGGCCAAATAGAGATGAAAAATGTCACTCACTATATGCATCATCAGAGTCTTCATCTTCATTCGATTCATCCGAAATACTATCAAAAGCCACTCCTTTTCGTGCAGAATCCTCTAGGCTTTCTTGGACATGTCTGTCATGTTTTCGGCTCTCTTGTAGATGCGTGAAATATTGGATTGCGAATTCAACCAAATCTGGCGGTCTGCGCCGTAGTACCTCCACAGTGTATCCTTGCAGTAAGTCCATCAAACCAGCAGGTATCTCAATGCTCATCACAAAACTATGATAGGCCAAGCCTATAATTATCTTTAACAAGTTTACAAATAAAATTTTGAATGAAACTATCTGCCTAATCCATAGCAATAGGCCTAAAAACAAAAAAATCATAGAACCCTATACTAGTCAAGAATTTCTAAGACCAGGGATTTGTAAAACTTAAGAACTCATAAAGTATGCTAAATAGTCAGAGTAATAAAAATACAATAGCATTTGAATATAACCTTCAGTGTCAGTCCAATATAAAATGCATCCATCCCCTGATACTTTGATAAATGCCCACTGCGCGGTTCTGCCCCCCCCTGGTGAAAACCCACCCACCTTTACCCCACCCCAGTCCGCGTCGACTGGCTCATTGACGGGGCTATCGGTTTTCCCATTTCGACTAGAAGCAGCGTATCGGAAAGTATTGACCGGGTATACTAGCTTGTCACAACTTTTCAGATCAAATGTAGTTCATGCCAGTCTAAATTAGGCCTATTGTGTATCGGACCTTGACGTGAGGTGCTCTATCTGTGGCCTGAAGTAGGCTATTACAGTTATGCATTTTTAGGGCTAGACTGTGGGTAGCGAAGCTTTATCAACTATTTTCTAGTATACAGTATTACTACGGACCTGTCCGACCGCAATGCATATTTTATGTCCCTTTCAAGAGACACAACAGCCCAATGTGAGCCACACAGCATGTATACTTGTACATATGTAATAGGAGGTTTTAATTGGAAACTGGGATAGATCATGATTTCATATTTAATTGTATTTATATACATAGCTACATGATGACAGACATGAGACAATGCCCTGCCCAATGAGGGATCTCCATGTTGTGGCATAGCCTACATCCGCAATGATTAGTCATTCATTCATCAATCTACAAACAATTTCCAATGCAAGTATTTGGTTATTAGATCACAGTTTGGAATGAGACCCTTAAGGGAGGTATTAATGTACCGTTTGGTAAGGCATATCTTTTGTGTTTGAACACACACACACACACACACACACACACACACACACACACACACACACACACACACACACACACACACATTACACACAACCTGTGAAAATGCACCTATTCTCTGATATACAGACTCACTCAGAGTCAGTAAGAATAAGGCACATGTTCAATTCACTCCTTTTCTAATTAAAAAAATAACACAAACAAACAGATGCAAGTAAAACCCCAAGGAGTCAGAACATTAATGTGTGTGTGTGTATGCATGTTTCTCCCCTGTGTCTGTCTATCTCTACAATGTGTGCAGCTTTCACAGTCTGTATGCTAGTCAGACTTCCAATGTGTATCTCTGTGTGAGAGTATATGTACGCAAGTACTGCAGGTACTTGGAGTATTGACTGTGTCCATGGGTACTCCACTGTGTTAGCGAGTTGTGTCTCTGGCATCTGAGCCATGGACAGGGATCACAGGCCGGGTGCTGCCCAGTTCAGGAACTTCATGGCCATTTCAAACCCAAGGAAACAGGCCTAAGAGGAGAGAGATGAGAGATCAACATTCATTGTATTGTAATGATAAAGACTTAATGAAAAGTGCAAGATTTTTCAGGCAAGAGATGAGTGAGTGTATAATGCATGTAAAGTGCAGGTAGTGCATGTATCAGTGCTTAGTGCACTAAAACATAACGTATATTCAGTGTATGATATGCTGTAATTATGGGGTAGTATGAGGCTAAGTGATGAGTATGGTGGACGTAGCATGTCTGACTGACCAGTGTGTGTTGAGAGTGTTACAATCCCCAGCAAGAAAACTAAATACTGTCGCTCAAACAGAACGGTTGTCTGTATGCCTCTGAGACCATCTCGTAAGAAATAAAGCACCGTACACTTTCTAAGCTTCTGATGGAAAATACTATGTTTGTGCTTTTCTAATAATTTCTGTGTTCATGCAAGTGACTGATTGAACGAATCCTCGCTATCAGTATCTGCAATTTGGCAGTACGCCCAGAACCTTGTTTTGAGAACGAAAGGATATCTCAGTTTCAAGGTCTCAGCTTGGAGAGAAGAAGCCTCGTAAGGTATTGGTCTTACGAACCAGTATTGGTTGGTTACATGAACGAACCAAACACTAATGATGAATTCATTATGTATGATAAATAAGCTAAATCATGCAAATATAATTTGTCTGTGTAAGTATATAAGATAACTAATGGGTCAGCCCCAGGGGGCGCTCACTTCAGAACGCTACTTGATGCATCTAAGTTTGACTGTGACCTGAACAGCATGCTGTTAATAAACAATGATTAATTTAAGATTGACTTCGAGTGGGGCCTCCCGAGTGGCGTACAGTGTTTCCTCCGAGACATACCCCTTTTCCACCAAAGCATTTTGAGAGCCGGTTCGGAGCCGGTGCCTACTCGCGAACCAGTTCTTTGTGTTTCGACAGCCAAAGAACCGGTTCTCGGCCAGGAAAATTGGTTCCAAAGCGGCACCAACTCTTTGCTGGACTAGAACCGTTCTTTTACCACGTCATGCTTACGTCGGGGGCTGGGGGCGGGGTTATTGTGACCAACAACACGACGGGAAAGGTTGTGACCGCCATTGCTAAAAACACAGCGCTAGTAGATGTGTTCTAAACGTCTTCTTCTGACCCCAATATAGGATCGCAAAGCCAGGAGAAACATTTTCAGAAAGACGAAGTAGTCCGCCATTGTAATTGTTATGCTTGAAGTTGGCGCAAGTGTTTCTGGGAAAGCTAAGACGTATGGCGACGTACACAGTGACGTAACGACGTCGTTCGCTGGGCTCTCTAGTCAGTGGAAAAACAACAGGTTCTGAGAAGGTTCGCAAGTTGAACCAACTTTGAACCAGCACCAGTTCCGAACCAGTTCTTTTTTGGTGGAAAAGGGGTAACATTGGTGCGGCTGGCTTCCGGGTTAAGCGAGCAGTGTGTGAAAGAAGCAGTGCTGTTTGGCAGGATCGTGTTTCGGAGGACGCATGGCTCTCAGCCTTCGCCTCTCCCAAGTCCGTACAAGAGTTGCAGCAATGGGACAAGACTGTAACTACCAATTGGATATCATGAAAGGGGGGAAAAGGTAAAACATTTCCACAACAAGCTTTTCCCAGAAGAACACTTTGAAGGAGCAGTGACCAAATATCTCGTAGCCATTTCCCTTTGGCTACGAGATATTTGGAATGCTTCCATATCCATTTCCCTTTGTCGTGCTTCCAGCTCCATCACTTTTAATCGAACGGCATACGCACGTTGTTCTGGTTCTAGTCTGGCTGCACGCTCATCTTGTCTTTCCTTGTGCTCCAACTCGAATTTCTGTTGCTCCAACTTTGCCTTTAGTTCTATCTCCCTCAGCTGCATGTCTATGGGACTCACCCCACCACCCGTAGTTTTCTTTTCATCAACCTCCCTCTTCGGAAGGATTTCCTCCTCCACCAAAGCACAAAGCAGTACCGATCAACTCTTTGACTACTGCTTTTGGATCGCCAGATGCCACCTTGATGTCATAACGCTTCGCAATGACAAGCAGATTCGCCTTCGGATATTTATCAAGCATCTCCCCATGTAGGGTTTTACACAAATGATCCCAACCTAAAGTCCATGGCTTTATTTTATTAGCCTGTGTGTTTATCCAACTTTCAAAATGATTCCCGTAATCTTGTAACCAAGGTGGATGTGACAGAAACTCTACCACAAAAGTGTATTTTGAACACTCAAATATCTGGGCACAGCAGAGCTTCAGAGTAGGTGACTAGAGCGTCTACCAAACCCATGGGAAACAATATCCCGGATGAGTCTCCATTTTGTTACGTTCCTCAGCAAGAAAACCAAACACTGTAGCTCAAACAGAAGGGGAGCTAACAAACAGTCACTGAAAACAACCAAAACAGGTTGGGTTCTAGGAGGGGTTCTGAAAGACACTCATGGGGGTGTCCACTGAAAGTTGAGAAGCAACAACAACAGTAACTTAAAAGACACCCACCATGAGTGCCCACTAAATTTGCCCAAGAATAGGCAAACAAAAGAAAAACCCACACCAAACTTAAAGACAGGAAGCAAACCAATAAGTTTAGCAAAACAAAAATAGAAAGGATGAGATAATGGATTGTTTGTCTAGAAATCAAAATAGGGTACGCTAACTAAAGGTGTTAACCCTCTGCATCTATCAAGAGCACTGGGCCAGCCACTTAAATATCACCTCAGCCAGCCCAGGTGAAATAGCTTCCCACTAACGAGATGACAAACCAGTACAGGTGACACCAAATTGGTGCGGCCTACACGCTAACGAGCTATACGAGCTAAAATCCAACCTCAAAACACAAATGGAAAAACCAAAACCTGTAACAAGAGTTAACAGGCTGTATGTGAGTAGAGTGTGTGTACTCACTGCATTGGCGGGGAAAGCTCTGAGCATGACAGCGGTGAAGCCTTTGTACAGAGAGGCCACGCCCTCCTCCCTCAGCAGCGCTCGTAGAACGTCCCGGAAACCATTAGGGTACTTCCCTTCAGGGGCTGGGAGGAGAGAGAAACCATTAGGGTACTTCCCCTGAGGGGCTGTGAGGAGAGAGGGCTCCAGTCAGAGTGCGAATTACAGAAAGAGGCAACAAACGTCAAACTTTGTGGGGGTGAGGGGGTTCTAAATATTGATAATTTTACTGAAATGCGCGCCGACAGCAAGAAGAACCAATCTCACCGGAGAAAACGTATGTTTGTAATTTCCATTCATAAAATGTTGCGTTTTGTGTTTGGATGCTGGAATTATTTTGGAGTGTACAAACATGCGCAGACGCAGGTAGCCTAACCTTTTGAAGTGATTTGTTTGACAAATAGATGAAAACATGATGACTGGTTTTGTTCATGCCACATTAAAATGTATTACATGTTTACCGTTAAATGACAGGTCTTTACTATTAGGCCCACAAAATGTTTTCCCAATAAAGGCTTCCCCGAATGTCACGGTATAATTTGCACTCTGGCTCCAGTTATACTACTGTTTACTCACTACACTACACACTATACTTACTCACTCGACTACTCTAAACCAGGGGTTCTTAAAGTTTTTCAGCCTGGGACCAAAATAAGAAATTCTGTGAGACCCACGCTCATGAAAACATGGCCCCTTTTGGGGGGTCCTAAGCAAGATTTTGAAAATAAAGTGTAAGCTTTAAAGTACATTTCCTGCACATTTAGCCATGGGTGTAAATTAAATGTTGCTGTTTTAAAGAAATTCTTCTGCAATTCTACACATTTTGCCATGGGCGGAGAGAAAAATGTGTATTTTTATTCTACTCATTTTGACATGAGGCATAGACTTGCTGTTTTATAGCTACTTTCCGACAACTCTACCCATTTTGCCATGGGGTGAAGATAAATCTTTGTAGTTTTAAAGCAAATTTCCGGCAATTCCACAACTTTTGCCATGACTTATTCCATGTTAATATGATATATGAGTGAGAGTAATTAACAAAATCAATGGGGGTCCCCTGGAGGTCAGGGGGCCCAGCGTGCCCGGTCGGTAATCGGCCATGATTACGACAAGTTTAGATCGCTGGCTAGACTAATTTACCAATCTAAAAATTGTTAGCTGACATTAGCGATTAGTGACTGTCAGTGACTGACATGACAAGAGAAAGACTGCTGATTCACAACCACAACCTTGTGTATTCTACTATTCAAACTCCGACTATACACACACACACATATATTAAAATATCCGCTCTAAACCAAACAGACACTTTGGTTGGTAAGCTATATAGTATACTGTATACTACACTTACAACTAAACTAACACAAGGCATCAGTGTTGGGGTTATTTTCATTTTAATTCAGTAAATTCAGGAAGTACACTGAAATGTCAGTTTACATCCTGAATTGACTGAATTGAAATGGAATTGACCTCAAACCTGTAAGACATACAGTGGGGAGAACAAGTATTTGATACACTGCAGATTTTGCAGGTTTTCCTACTTACAAAGCATGTAGAGGTCTGTAATTTTTATCATAGGTACTCTTCAACTGTTAGAGATTGAATCTAAAACAAAAATGCAGAAAATCACATTGTATGATTTTTAAATAATTAATTTGCATTTTATTGCATGACATAAGTATTTGATCACCTACCAACCAGTAAGAATTCTGGCTCTCACAGACCTGTTAGTTTTTCTTTAAGAAGCCCTCCTGTTCTCCACACATTACCTGTATTAACTGCACCTGTTTGAACTCGTTACCTGTATAAACGACACCTGTCCACACACTCAATCAAACAGACTCCAACCTCTCCACAATGGCCAAGACCAGAGAGCTGTGTAAGGACATCAGGGATAAAATTGTAGACCTGCACAAGGCTGGGATGGGCTACAGGGCAATAGGCAAGCAGCTTGGTGAGAAGGCAACAACTGTTGGCGCAATTATTCGAAAATGGAAGAAGTTCAAGACAACGGTCAATCTCCCTCGGTCTGGGGCACCATGCAAGATCTCACCTTGTGGGGCATCAATGATCATGAGGAAGGTGAGGGATCAGCCCAGAACTACACGGCAGGACCTGGTCAATGACCTGAAGAGAGCTGGGACCACAGTCTCAAAGAAAACCATTAGTAACACACTACGCCGTCATGGATTAAAATCCTGCAGCGCACGCAAGGTCCCCCTGCTCAAGCCAGCGCATGTCCAGGCCCGTCTGAAGTTTGCCAATGACCATCTGGATGATCCAGAGGAGGAATGGGAGAAGGTCATGTGGTCTGATGAGACAAAAATAGAGCTTTTTGGTCTAAACTCCACTCGCCGTGTTTGGAGGAAGAAGAAGGATGAATACAACCCCAAGAACACCATCCCAACCGTGAAGCATGGAGGTGGAAACATCATTCTTGGGGATGCTTTTCTGCAAAGGGGACAGGACGACTGCACCGTATTGAGGGGAGGATGGATGGGGCCATGTATCGCGAGATCTTGGCCAACAACCTCTCTTAAGAGCATTGAAGATGGGTCGTGGCTGGGTCTTCCAGCATGACAACGACCCGAAACACACAGCCAGGGCAACTAAGGAGTGGCTCCGTAAGAAGCATCTCAAGGTCCTGGAGTGGCCTAGCCAGTCTCCAGACCTGAACCCAATAGAAAATCTTTGGAGGGAGCTGAAAGTCCGTATTGCCCAGCGACAGCCCCGAAACCTGAAGGATCTGGAGAAGGTCTGTATGGAGAAGTGGGCCAAAATCCCTGCTGCAGTGTGTGCAAACCTGGTCAAGAACTTCAGGAAACGTATGATCTCTGTAATTGCAAACAAAGGTTTCTGTACCAAATATTAAGTTCTGCTTTTCTGATGTATCAAATACTTATGTCATGCAATAAAATGCAAATTAATTACTTAAAAATCATACAATGTGATTTTCTGGATTTTTGTTTTAGATTCCGTCACTCACAGTTGAAGAGTACCTATGATAAACATTACAGACTTCTACATGCTTTGTAAGTGGGAAAACCTGCAAAATCGGCAGTGTATCAAATACTTGTTCTCCCCACTGTACACATTATACAGTATTTACACCAAACAGGGCTACATCAGTCACACCTGTCTGGAAGCGAGACTTCAGCACATCAGGTGGAATGGCCACTGCCCAGTTGAAGATTCCTGCCATCCCTCCAGCGAAGAGAACACTGGGAACACTCAGCTCATTTGGGCTGTGGAATAACCAATCAATTACAAACAATACACATTCATTCCTTGAGATTAAAAAGTTAAGACATGCTGAAACAATCACTAGTTCAAACACCAAATAATACAGTGATACAGAAAACATGAAAACAAGACAAAGATACACAAATGATCAGGGGTTAATTTTCATACACCAGGGATGGGGTCACTTAGATTTGAAGTCAGCCAATCAGGAAGTGAATGGAAATTAAAATGTAAAAAATTCACTTTTGACCTAAAAAGCTTATCCTTTCCAGTTTACTGAGTAGTGGGATTCAAATGGATTTAAATTGTACTTTTTTCTCAACAATCTATACAAAATAAGTTTTGTAAAGAATGCCCATTATACTTTTCAAAATTATCCAAGTTCTGTCAAATTGGATGTTGATCATTGCTAGACAACTATTTTCACGTCTTGCCATAGATTTTCAAGGAGATTTAAGTCAAAACTGTTAACTCGGCCACTTAGGAACATTCACTGAGGTCCTTGGTAAGCAACTCCAGTGGAATATTTGACCAGGATTTTGCCTGTGCTTAGCTCCATTTCATTTGTTTTTTATACTGAAAAACTCCCCACTCCTTAAAGATTACAAGCATACCCATAACATGATGCAGCAAGAGAGTGGTACTCAGTAATGTGTTGTATTGGATTTGCCCCAAATATAACAATTTGTATTCAGGACCAGGGGTTGGAACTGGTTCAGGGAACAGAACCAAAAATCAGAAAATAACAAACAATTTCAAGGAACAGAAACGGAACAGGGAACAAAAGTGATCCACACTGTTCCGCAACATAACCGTTATTTTTAAAAGCATGGAAACCGGTTAACAATGTGCTTTTACGATCCAGGATTTTTTTCTAGTCCCACAAAAAAATGCAACAAAGCGCCTATGCAAAGCCCTCACTCTGTCACTCCGAAACGTATTCCAGTGTCTACCTGAAAGCTGAAAATATTTGCCATTGTGTGTAGGTGTTTAGGCTACCTGCCCCTCCCCCCTCCAAAGCATAGGCTACAGTACTGACGTTAGACGCGTGAGAAGGGAGAGAGATCTTTTATTAGCTAGAGAAGAATGGATGTACTTTTTAAATGCTATTTAAGGACACTATAGGCCTAGTTATCACATTTCACGTTGGATTTATTATCTACAAAAAGATAAGATGTGTTTTTAATTCTGGTGCCACTCTGCATACACAAGCTTGTTAGCTAGCTAGCGCAAAGGACATTAAAAGTTCCTTCATAGAAGCCACCCTTCCTAAGTATAATTATGTGGACCTAATTCAGATAATACATGTCGTAACAAGATGTCTAGCTCTTTAAGCCTGCTCCTCAACCCTCTCTCGCTCGCTCCCCACCTGTAAAAATTCAGTCACACCTTGCGCCATAGGATACACTTGTCTGTCCATCACGCATGTAAACAACTAGCTTGCCTGCTCTATCTTTGACAGAAAGGAACAATATGAACTGGTAATTTTGGGGGGTTTGAACCGGTTCAGAACTTTATTTTGCTGGTTGGAACAATGGAACAGAAAGAAAAAATACATTTGGTTCCAACCCCTCTTCAGAACAAAAGGTTAACTGCTTTGCCACATTTCTTTCCAGTATTACTTTACTGACTTGTTGTAAACAGGATGCATGTTTTGGAATATTCTTTATTATTTTTTATTTCACCTTTGTTTAACCAGGTAGGTCAGTTGAGAACAAGTTCTCATTTGCAACTGCGACCTGGCCAAGACAAAGCAAAGCAGTGCGACAAAAACAACACAGAGTTACACAGTAAACAAACATAGTCAAAAACACAATAGAAAATCTATATACAGAGTGCAAATGTAGTGCAAAATGCAGTAAGGTTAGGGGGTAGGACAATAAATAGACCATAGTGGTGATATAAATTACAGATTAGCATTAACACAGGAATGAAGGATGTGCAAATTATGATGTGCAAATAGAGATACTGGAGTGCAAGATTAGCGAAAATAATACAAATAAATATGGGGATGAGGTAGTAGTGTGGGCTATTTACAGAAGGGCTATATACAGGTGCAGTGATCGATAAGCAGCTTTGACAGCTGATGCTTAAAGTTAGTGAGGGAGATAGGAACCTCTAGCTTCAATGATTTTTGCAATTCGTTCCAGTCATTGGCAGCAGAGAACTGGAAGGAATGGCGGCCAAAGGAGGTGTTGGCTTTGGGGGTGACCAGTGAGATATACCTGCTGGAGCGCATCCGTCGAGAGTAGTGATGATAGTCCGGTGGGCGGGTGCGGGCAGCGTTCGATAGAAAAGCATGCATTTAGTTTTACTAGCATTTAAGAGCAGTTGGAGGCCACGGAAGGAGTGTTGTATGGCATTGAAGCTTGTTTGAAGGTTAGTAAACACAGTGTCCAAAGAGGGGCCAGATGTATACAGAATGGTGTCGTCTGCGTAGAGATGGATCAGAGTCACCAGCAGCGAGAGCGACATCGTTGATGTATATAGAGAAAAGGGTTGGCCCAAGAATATAACCCTGTGGCACCCCCATAGAAACTGCCAGAGGATCGGACAATAGGCCCTCCAATTTGACACACTGAACTCTGTCTGCGAAGTAGTTGGAGAACCAGGCAAGGCAGTCACTTGAGAAACCAAGGCTGTTGATCCTGCCAATAAGAATGCGGTGATTGACAGAGTCGAAAGCCTTGGCCAGGTCGATGAAGACTGCTGCACAGTACTGTCTTTTATCGATGGCGGTTATGATATCGTTCAGTACCTTGAGCGTAGCTGAGGTGCACCCATGACCAGCTCGGAAACCAGATTGCATAGCAGAGAAGGTACGGTGGGATTCGAAGTGGTCAGTTATCTGTTTGTTAACTTGGCTTTCGAAGACTTTAGAAAGGCAGGGCAGGATGGGTATAGGTCTATAACAGTTTGGGTCTAGAGTGTCTCCCCCTTTGAAGAGGGGGATGACCGCGGCAGCTTTCCAATCTCTAGGGATCTCAGACGATACGAAAGAGAGGTTGAACAGGTTAGTGATAGGTGTTGCAACAATTTTGGCTGATAATTTCAGAATGAGAAGGTCCAGATTGTCTAGCCCAACAGATTTGTAGGGGTCCAGATTTAGCAGCTCTTTCAGAACATCAGCCGTCTGGATTTGGGTGAAGCGGGGGGGGGGCTTGGGCAAGTAGCTGCCAGGGGCACAGAGCTGTTGGCCGGGGTAGGGGTAGCCAGGTGGAAAGCATGGCCAGCCGTAGCAAAATGCTTATTGACATTTTCAATAATCGAAAATTATTAATTTTCTAAATTATTATTATTCTGTACAGGCTTCCTTCTTTTCACTCTGTCAATTAGGTTAGTATTGTGGAGTAACTACAATGTTATTGATCGATCCTCAGTTTTCTTCTATCACAGCCATTTAACTCTGTAACTGTTTTAAAGTCACCATTGGCCTCATGGCGAAATCCTTGAGCAGTTTCCTTCCTCTTCGGCAACTGAGTTAGGAAGGACGCCTGTATCTTTGTAGGGACTGGGTGTATTGACACACCATCCAAAGTGTAATTAATAACTTCACCATGCTCAAAGAGATGGTCAATGTCTGTTATTTTTATTTTTTTTACCAATCTACCAATAGGTGCCCTTCTTTACAAGGCATTGGAAAACCTCCCTGGTCTTTGTGGTTGAATCTGTGCTTGAAATTCACTGCCCGACTGAGGGACCTTACAGATAATTGTATGCGTGGGGTACAGAGATGAGGTATTATGTTACTTGTTAAGCACATTTTTACTCCTGAACTTGTTTAGGCTTGCCATAACAAAAGTGTTGAATACTTACTGATTCTGATTACTGATTCAGCTTTTCATTTTTTATCAATTTTAAATTCAGGCTGTAACACAAAATGAGGAAAAAGTCAAGGGGTGTGAATACTTTCTAAAGGCACAGTAGATGCCCTTTTTTCAATTATTGAATTGGGATCTCAGATTACTTCCTGAAATAACTGACTTCAATTCAAATTGACCCCAACTCTTGCATACACACGCAGAAACACACACACAGACACTCACCTCTTGCCCTCTGGTGTGAGGAGGTGCTTCAACCATTCATAGGTCATGAAATACATACCACTGGCTGGCACGTCTGTGAAAGAAAGTCAGACTATCCGAATTACTGGCACAAACTCACAGTTGTCTAATAACACAATCACTACTGAACAGAAATATACATATTTTAGATAAAGAGTTGCATATTAGAGACAGGGGTATACAATATAAAGTCAATCAGTTGAGTTAGATATCAGGGACAGGAGTATAGGATATATAGTTAGTCAGTCAGTCGAGTTATATATTAGAGACAGGGGTATAGGATATATATTTAGTCAGACAGTTGAGTTATATATTAGAGACAGGGGTATAGGATATATATTTAGTAGGTCAGTCGAGTTATATATTAGAGACAGGGGTATAGGATATATATTTAGTCAGTTAGTCAAGTTATATATTAGAGACAGGGGTATAGGATATATATTTAGTCAGTCAGTCAGTCGAGTTATATATTAGAGACAGGGGTATAGGATATATATTTAGTCAGTTAGTCAAGTTATATATTAGAGACAGGGGTATAGGATATATATTTAGTCAGTCAGTCAGTCGAGTTATATATTAGAGACAGGGGTATAGGATATATATTTAGTCAGTCAGTCAAGTTATATATTAGAGACAAGGGTATAGGATATATATTCAGTCAGTCAGTAAAGTTATATATTAGAGACATGGCTATAGGATATACTGTATATTTAGTCAGTCAGTCGAGTTATATATTAGAGACAGGGGTATAGGATATATATTTAGTCAGTCAGTCGAGTTATATATTAGAGACAGGGGTATAGGATATATATTTAGTCAGACAGTTGAGTTATATATTAGAGACAGGGGTATAGGATATATATTTAGTAGGTCAGTCGAGTTATATATTAGAGACAGGGGTATAGGATATATATTTAGTCAGTTAGTCAAGTTATATATTAGAGACAGGGGTATAGGATATATATTTAGTCAGTCAGTCAGTCGAGTTATATATTAGAGACAGGGGTATAGGATATATATTTAGTCAGTTAGTCAAGTTATATATTAGAGACAGGGGTATAGGATATATATTTAGTCAGTCAGTCAGTCGAGTTATATATTAGAGACAGGGGTATAGGATATATATTTAGTCAGTCAGTCAAGTTATATATTAGAGACAAGGGTATAGGATATATATTCAGTCAGTCAGTAAAGTTATATATTAGAGACATGGCTATAGGATATACTGTATATTTAGTCAGTCAGTCGAGTTATATATTAGAGACAGGGGTATAGGATATATATTTAGTCAGTCAGTCGAGTTATATATTAGAGACAGGGGTATAGGATATATATTTAGTCAGTCAGTCAAGTTATATATTAGAGACAAGGGTATAGGATATATATTCAGTCAGTCAGTAAAGTTATATATTAGAGACATGGCTATAGGATATACTGTATATTCAGTCAGTCAGTCAGTCAGTAGAGTTAGATATTAGACAGGGGTATAGGATATACTGTATATTCAGTCAGTCAGTCAGTATAGTTAGATATTAGACAGGGGTATAGGATATATATTCAGTCAGTCAGTAAAGTTATATATTAGAGACATGGGTATAGGATATACTGTATAGTCAGTCAGTAAAGTTATATATTAGAGACATGGCTATAGGATATACTGTATATTCAGTCAGTCAGTCGGTAGAGTTAGATATTAGACAGGGGTATAGGATATACTGTATATTCAGTCAGTCAGTCAGTATAGTTAGATATTAGACAGGGGTATAGGATATATATTCAGTCAGTCAGTAAAGTTATATATTAGAGACATGGCTATAGGATATACTGTATAGTCAGTCAGTAGAGTTAGATATTAGACAGGGGTATAGGATGTATATTCACTGTCAGAAAGTACCTCTCATGAGGGTGAGAGCAGTGCCTCTGTAGATTCCCCTGATCCCACTCTCTTTGTACAGCTGCTTCACACAGTCCATGGGCCCAGCATACTTCACCTCCCCTCTGGCAGCCTGGATCTATACACACACATCCAAATCACATTACGTAATCAACAGGGTTCAAACCCTGGGTCTTCTGCATTCCACAAGACTGTGTTAGCCTGCTGAGCTAAAGCCTAGGCATTAACTCAGGGAGCAAGCACAAGTCTTTAGGACTCAGGAAAGGTTTTGAATCACGTGCGCGTGGTTCACTGAACCATCTCTGTTAACCTAAGCCTGTTATCCTAAACCCAGTTAACCTAAGCCCAGTTATGTGTGGTGTACTGTAGGTGTGTTTCTCACCTGTAGGAGACACTTGATGCGTTCTCCAGGGGCCATGATGGCTGTAGTGAACACACCTGACAGCATCCCGGCAGCAAACAGCTGTGGATACCTGAGAAGGACAGCAGATGGTTATGCACAACACAAACACGCGCACACACACATAAGCATACGCATAACCACACACACAACCATACACCCAACACACACACACATGCCCGCGCACACACACACTCTTTCAACATAAAAATGGTTGAAGACACTCTACTATGGAACAATCACCTACGTAAGGAAAAAGGTCTGGGGTTTTCTGTTGTAGTTTCTTGCCCAGGCCAAAGCCAAAGAAGCAGACAGCGAACATGGGTGTGACTCCAATGATAGGAGCCGCCATGCCTTTATATAGGCCTTTGAACCCCTGTAGTAGAGAACATGAGAGAGAGAAGGAATGAATAAAAGAGAGAGCAAAGAGAGGTGAACAAAACAAATACATTCAACACGAGAAAGCCATTGGCTACAACTGTACTACCCACCTCTTTGGCAAGGGTCTGTTTAAAACAATCAAAGGTGCCTCTATACAGGGGGCTCTCGCCAGGGCCGGGCACAGGCATGGTCTGAATACGCACCTATGAGAGAGGAGGATATGAACACACTCACCATATAGGCCTACACACACAATATTACTTTCTGTATAGAGGAACATGTATTTCTTATTTCCTATGCTTGGCTCAGGTGATATACATCTGCAATGACTGGCCACTGTCATAGGCTTAATGTAGTGTAGTATGACAGAAATTGCCATAATAACCAACAAAAGTGTCTTAATAGGGCATTGGGTCACCATGAGCCAGAACAGCTTCAATGCACGATGGCAAAGATTCTACAAGTGTCTGGAACTCTATTGGAGGGATGCGACACAGCTCTTCCTCGAGAAATTCCATCATTTGGTGTTTTGTAGATGGTGGTGGTGGGAAACGCTGTCTCAGGCGCCGCTCCAGAATCTCTGATAAGTAATCAATTGGGTTGAGTTCTGATGGCTGAGACGGCTATGGTATATGGTTTACATTATTTTCATGCTCATCAAACCATTCAGTGACCACTTGTGCCCTGTGGATGGGGGTGTTGTCTTCTTATGGGGGCATAGCCATGGTAGCCTAAATAACGGCCTGCCCAGCAGTTTATGCGATGGGATTTTAATTGCTTAATTAACTCAGGAGCCACACCTGTGGTAGCACCTGCTTTCAATATACTTTGTATCCCTTACTTACTCAAGTGTTTCCATTATTTTGGTAGATGTCCTTATGTTTATTAGAGCTGTCATTTGTGACTGAGACTGTTGATTGCTTGGCATACAAATAAGATTATTTCTTGATATATTTGAAA
The DNA here is from genome assembly GCA_023634145.1 of Thymallus thymallus. Lineage (NCBI taxonomy): Eukaryota > Metazoa > Chordata > Actinopteri > Salmoniformes > Salmonidae > Thymallus > Thymallus thymallus. The sequence goes on along the minus strand of CM042410.1, from coordinate 15,106,433 downwards.
CAAGGTCTAGTTGTGGCAGCAACAAGACTAGATTCTAAGTGTTCTCAGTTTTGCTTTACGAATCCCCCCCAAGTGTCACGGGAATCGTCTGTAGGTAACAGTACAGGTTAAAATAATGAATGGAAGTATGGAGGTAGTTTTGTGCCTACCCCCAAAAATGGGTTAAATGTGTAAAAAAAAATATATATATATATCCTAGATATAAGACAGACTCGTCAAAACCTTATTCTTTATGATTTATTTTTTTGCCATTTAGGAACGTGTTTTTCAACGCGTTTTCTATATTTAACAAATCATTTATTACTTTTTTTTATACCTAAAGGGGTCCTAAAATTCAAAATCAAATAGCTAAATGATCCATGGTCATTTTATAACCCCACCCCACATTGTTGTAGACTCTAGAGAATTATTAATCCTGCTGTAGATTTCATTGCGGCCTGCCAGCCTGGTCTCATAGACTAGACGTACTATAGTAAATGTAAATCCGGGACGTCAAATAATACTGAACAAAAATATTAACACAACATGCAACAACTTCAACGATTTTACTGAGTTACAGTTCATATAAGGAAATTAGTCAATTGAAATAAATAAATTAGGCCCTAATCTATGGATTTTACATGACTGGGCAGGAGCTAATATCATGCATTTTGCTATGACACCAGGTTGGACTAACAGGTCAAACGAACGACTAAAAGGAAGTAGTCACTCGGAAAAAACGAAGTATGACTCTCGAGTCAGTAAAAAGTCGCTCAAAAAGAACGATTCGTGCAGCAGAGACCAATGAAAGTTGTGCTTGCCTCGCGAGCCTAAAACAAAAATATTAGCAGCTAGCTACTTTGTTATTAACTTAGCTAGCTAGATGAGCAATGAGTTACTTTGTGATAAATAATTACTTTTATGGTATCAAGTGGATGTCCAGCGAAGACCAAGCAGACACCACCAAAGCCCCCAGCGAAGAAGTTCTTCCCTGGGCTTATCGCCTGCTGTTTAGACATGGTTTATGTTCTAGAAAAGACAGCTAGCTAACAAGAAACGAAACACACAAAATGTTGCGTCGTTACGACCAGCAGCTAACTGTGGAAATAACAAGCTAGCCAACCGGTTCCTGTGTCACCACTATCGGTTCAAATAAGAGGTAACTATATTTTCTTGACATCCACCGTCGCGTTATCCAATGCGGATCTTTCACCCAGATATGTGCCCGGACCGAGTGAGCGGTTACACATGTTTTGGTCCCTCTTCAATTTAGCCTCCTACCATAAACTCTCCATATTATTTGTAAGCCTACACTACAGGAATAATTTAAATGCAATTCTTGGACATACTCCTACAAATACTATTTCAAATAAAAAAGTGGTATTGCCCTAGATGCCCCTCCATAAAATAAATCGTATTTTATTTAAATCCAAAACAAGTGTACAGCACACACACACAAACAAACCTGGACCACCGTTCATTGAGATGTTGGTTTATTAGTTGACATTGTAAACATTAAGAAAATACACTTTCTTACCATCGCCTCTCTCTGAACAACCATTTCAAATATATTTAATTGGGAAAATAGTTCAATTGGTTTATTACTATAACACAGTGGTGGCTTTAAGGGAGAAAGGAGGTGCAAACTTACAGGGAAAACGATAAAACAACAGGAAACCATACACATACACCTGCTCACACACTTACAAAAATATACACAAACCGTATGTAGACACACACACGCATAGCTTTATGCATGAACACAGGATAATGAAAACACGTCACAGAGTACAATCTGGTATATCCCTTTTTAAATAAGTAAACACACTCCCCTTTTAAGCGCGTGTTTAAAAAGGTACAGTATATGTGTATCATGATGGCCACTAGAACATTTTGTCACTATTAGCTCTAACAGAGCCGAGTAAAAAATAACATATGATACAAGGGAGAAAAAGCTTTGATAGTGGGAGACTTAGAGGTCATTAAGAAAGTGAGAGTTGTAATGTAAAAAAAAAAACGGCTATGTGCAGGTGTGTGTCGTGCAAAACGGGTGGAAACTAAGAAGATGCCCTTTGTGTCTTGTAAAGTGATTCTTAGGGGTTGATTTATATAGTAGTAGAGTGGAGTGCCATCTTAAGGATGGGACTAATAACTGATCAAGGAAAAGCAATCAATCAGGTTTGGTGACAAGTCACTTAGTTAACCCCAGACTGCAGTTGAAGTTATACTGAACAATCAAAACATATCAAACCTTATTTTTTACTAATAAATAACTACCAGTGGAAACACCATTACTTTTCACAGAGCCATAGCCAATTAGGAAGTTAGTCAAGGCTTAGTATGTAGAAGCGACGTGTTACAGCTTGTTGTTACTTGGTACAGCCTTGTTATTACAGTACTGTTACGTTCCATCTACAGCACAAGCAGCAGAGCAGAGTAGGAGCGGTCTGGTTGGGAAGAATTTAGAGCATGTCATAGGTTAGCCATGCCTAGAGAGGATACTGTAGATAAAGTGTAGGGCAGAAAGCAAGGTAACAAGTAGTGCTCAGTCAGACAATCACAGCCATATATATTAAGTAATGTGAGGCTCACCACATAGCAGCATTGCCATTGCAATAAACAGTGAGTTTTAAACTAACCTCAAAGCCTAGAATGTCTTGTTGAGAGAGGGCTGGTTTTCCAGACACAGATTAAGCCTAGTCAATGGAGATTCTTCATGCTTTTCAGTCCAGAACTAGGCTTAATCTGTGTTCAGGAAACCGGTCCATAATGTTTTGTTATAATTGTATTAGCTCATTTGTCTTTTCATTTCATTGAACTGTCTTAGTAACATACTGTGAGGCCATGCCATGTGGTGAGGAATAAGAATGAGTGATAAAGACACATGGATAGACAAAGAAAGTTGTCGTCTATAGCAATGGTTCTCAATCCTGGTCCTGGGGACCAAAATAGTGTATATTTTAGCCTTTGCAGTACACACCTGATTCAAATCATCAATTCAGATGTGTAGTGCTAGGGGGGGCAGGACTAGCATTGAGAACCACTGATCTACAGAATACAGTACACTAGTACCAGGGTTACAAGGCCCTACGTAAAACACTGTAGTCTGGGATCACAATGCAGTGTTGGGTAACACAATCTTGAACCCTCCATCATAAGTAGAGCTGTGACGATTATGTCATTTTAGGTAACGATTCATTGGCATGCAAATGGACCCGGTTATTGTCATATCGAATCATAATGCATCTTTGAAAATAAGCTACAACATACCTAATGAATACAACACAGCTTTTGGTGACATTCCTGTTAAAAAAACCAAATGGTTTTGACTGCTTGGAACTCCTGGAAATAAAGCTTCGCCTTCCGGCCATGCCATCTAGAATATGAAGTTGAATCGCCCATTCTCCTTAAATTAATGCATTTTAAGTTTACGGTTATTGTCCATAATTTGTCAGTTACACAATATTTGTGCCAGCCCTAGGACTCATAAGGCCTACATAACTGCTACATTACATTGTCATAATCATGACATAACAGATGTAATAAACAGCCATGACAGCTGGTGTTAATGACATCTCTTATCTCATGATTGCAAATGTGTTGTATAGCCCTTATGATGCAAGGGTTGAAGTTAAGTGTACCAGTATGTTATCTCAGAAACTAAGTAGCTGACTACAGTCCTTTCTTAATCCTAGGAAGTTTCACAGTACTTTCCCTCAGTATAAAGGAGCAGACTACTGGATGAGTGCACATCACCACTGTCATATTCATATTCAGTCCTCCTAGCCCTCGCTGATCTGAGGAAATTCCTTGTAGATCTCCTGCACTATTAGCTTATCCATCTGTTTGGCTGTGGCCCCGCCCTCGTCCGTTCCCGAGTCGTCCTCCTCTCCCAGAATCCTTTGCAGTGCACCCTGCAGGTCAGAGAGGCGGTGCCGGTGCTCCAGGTAGTCTGTGGAGCGCATGATGGAGTGCATGAGGGAGAGGTACTCCATCCTCAACTGGAGGGAGGGAAATGAGAAAGAGAGAGAGAGCGAGAAAGTGAGACCATTAGCAAGCACAGTCATTATACAGTTCACATTCACTTTCCTTTTGAGGATGCATTTATCTAGCTAAACATAAGACTCGCCATGCTTAGGCCATGCTTAGGTCCCAGGCTGGCTGGCCAACGGGAAGAGGTGTGTGCGTGTGTGTCTCACCTTGTCCCCAGGTGAGAGGTCAGAGATGCATCGAACAGCAATGTCTATCATCACCATCATGTCCGTGCGGTAGAAGATGTCTGAAGAGTCTCGGCTGGCGAAGACATCCTGCAGGAACTTAAGTACTGAGTGTGGGGCTGGGGGAGCATGTTTAAAGACACACACTGGGTCATCTGGAGAGAGGAGAGAAAGAACAAGTAAGAGGGTGTAGACAGAGAAAAGTGAAACAGGAAGCATAGAAAGAAGAAACCAAAAACATGTCTCGCCTCCTCTGTTTAGTAGAAGCACTATTTTCTCAGAGAAGATCTTCACGTTCTTCTTGACCACAGTCTGCATTATCACGTTGCTGCTGGGCACTGAGAGAGAAAGAACAAACACACATTGAAACAACATACACTACCACAACTCACAGGTAAAACACACAAAGTAAAAGTCATTTAAACTCTCAAAATAACGCTTGGGTCCCCTTTGCCATAATACATAAAGCAGTCAATAGGGAACATTCCCCTTCACCACTTTTTAACCTCATATTGATTAAATACAGGATATAGAAAATCACTGTTTTCACATTGAACTGGTATGGAGCTGCAGATCATTAATATGAAGTTAAAGAGTGGTGAAGTATCCCTTTAAAATAAAATGTGTTTGCTCTGTCTAAAGCCTGTGTCTTCTCACCTATGAGGTGCAGGTTGAAGGCCAGGATGAGGTTGACGCAGAGGTCAGGGAGCTGTTCTGTGAGGTCAGAGGGAAGACCGTCCTCAACCACATCTAGCAGGAACTGAACAAAACTAGCGTTTAAATGCTCTGTGGAGGGAGAGATAGAGAGAGACACCGAGAGAAAAAGAAAGATACATTTTCACCTTTGAGTTTGAACATATTTATCAATAATGTGATGGCACGTTGTAAGGATTCTAAAGCAATATAGTAGTTCTATGTAATATTGTTCATACCATAGTGGTGATAGGGCACCTGCTCCCCCATAGAGAAGATCATAGTCAGGACTAAGGCTGTGTAACACATCTTCTGATGTTCTGGAGAGAGATGAAACACAGACACACAAACATTCATGAAATAGATATAGAGGGGCACAGAGATGCTAAATAAAACAGACTGAAACCAAAAGACATGAGGAAGGAGACAGAGGTCACAGAGAGAGAGAGAGACAGAGGAAAGGAAGTGATAGAGGAGGCCTCCTCACCCTGTGTGTCTGTCTGCAGATCTCTGGCCAGCTCCATGGGCAGGATGGAGTTGAGGAGGGTGGAGATGAGGGCAGAGTCCAGGCTACACATTGCCCCAAACACCTTGAGCAACAGCAGGCGTAGAGACACTCTGTGTTCCTGCACAGTGACACAGGAAGTAACACCGTTACTATGCAACTATGCGTTTACAACACGCCAGTGAAACATCACTCATCTATGATAATTAAGTTAATTCATAACATAAAAAACACATTTCAAAATAATGCAATTATAAAATACATTTTGTCCCTCTTGGGTGGGAAACGGGATAGCACAGAGTTAAGGGTCTGGTAGTGAGTGACATGTAGAATATCTTACCATCTGGTAATAGGTCACTAGTGACAGCACTGGCTCGGAGTGGTTGACCCTGCACATCTTCTTACACACCTCTGGATCTGCATCCGTCTGGGGACACAAACACACACAAAACACCCTCTTCCTTAGATTCAACATTTTCCAAAGGTCTCAGTGGAAATACTATCACATCTATCAAGGAATCTCTTTGACCAGGGTCGTATTCATTAGTGCACACCGTAGCAAAACATTTTGCAACGGAAAACGAAGACAAGCGTTTTTATTGGACACATTCCGTTTTCTTACATTTGGCGTCTAGTGAATACAACCCAGGTGACAGTCCTGAGTCAACTGTCCCTGAGTGCATGTGTCTCACCAGAATCTTCAGCAGCTCCTCCAGGTAACATGCAATGAGAGAGTGGTCTTCGTGAAGGGCCCAGCTGCGCTGCTGAGAGTCGTCAACATGACGGGCAAGGTCACCTAAGATGATCTCCAGGCGCTGTTCATCGTGACACACTTGTCCCTGTGGCAACGACAAAATCTGATCCTACAGGGAGAGGTCGGGGTTATTATGGGGTATGTTATGTGTACATGGAATCTGTTTGACCTGATGAAGATCCACATCGGATCGAAACGTTGTCACTGTTATAGTTGGTATAAAGAGCATTTTAATTTGCAGACTTTCCTGTTATGTATAAATGCACACGTATAACAACTTTACTTTCATAAGGTTTAGGTTAGAATGCACTTTTAACATGAAAAACTGTGTATTGGAGCAAGTAAATTGACATTCTGCAACATTCTGTAACTGACCTTGCTCTCTACCAATGAGAGGAGGACTTTTTCTAAGGCAGATGAGGCTTTAGGTAAGGTAGTCTGCAGGTGACCCACGACCACACCCACCGCTACACGAGACAGATCGTAACTCAGGCCCGTGTTCCTCCTCACCAGCTCGATAAGCTCCACCCCTGTTGTCCCGGGGACAGGCTCTGAGTGAGTGGGGCTGCCGGGGGGGCTTTCAGCGACAGAGGGCGGGGCAAGAGGCCAGTCGGTTTCTGATTGGTCCTCAGTGCTGGGCTGTGGTGGGGGAGTGGGCTGAGGTTGGGGTGCGGGGCCCTTCTTTGAGGGAGCTGGCTGGGGAGAGGGTTCAGAGGGAGGTAGGTTGTCTGGAGGAGGGGGCGGGGGCTTCACACGGCTTGGCACTGGGGGCGGGGTGCTGGCAACACTTGGGAGGCTGACATCAGAGGACACCACAGAGTGGGAGGAACCAGAGTCCAGGGAGGCGGAGCTGACAGAGGGGGATAGGCCAGTCCCTGCAGCAGGGGCGGGGCCAGGAGGAGGAGGAATGGATAACTCTGCTGAGAAAGAGAGAATGAGGAAGAATAAGGAGGAGCGAGAGAGAATAAAGTCAGTGTAGAAGTTGCAGTAGATGGCATGAGTAGTGTGTGAATATGTGTGTGTGTGTGTGTGGAAAGAAGATGTGTGTGGAGAGAAGTTGAGTAGGTGTGTGTCTCCATTGTGACGGTGAGACAGTCACCTGGGCGTCGGCTGGCTCTTAGTTTCTCAGGAGGGGGTGGAGTTATGGGTGCTGCACGACGGGGCTGAGGAGGCACCTGCAAAAGATAACAGTAAATCAAAGTAAATATCAGGGTATCAGTTATACGTCTCAGCCTTCTCAAAAAATGGGCTATCATGTATTATTCTTCAGGTGTGTACGAATGCAAGTCTCTATCCAATACCTGGTAAAGCCCCTGCACATTGTCGGTACTCTCTGACATTGTGTGGCTGATCCCATTGGGTGGTTGAGGGGTATGGCTGAGGGAAAGTTCACTGGCAGAGGAGGGCAGGCCCTGCTTAGGACTGGATGGAGTTGGACTTCGCCTTGACAGGGTCTCCTTCCTGTGATGGATCAGCTTCCTGTTCCAGATGCAAAGAGAGAGTCAATGGCTATGTCTGAAATGTAATTTAATCCTACTAAAGTAGTGTACCAGCCTATGTAATGAATAGGGGGTAATTTCAGATGCAGCCTATGAAGATAACTGATCAGAGAGAAACCATGCAGGTTTATTTATTGTCACATACACCGGATAGTTGCAGTGAAATGTGTTGTTTTACAGGGTCAGCCATAGTATTACGGCAACACTGGAGAAAATTAGGGTTAAGTGCCTTGCTCAAGGGCACATCAGCATATTTTTCACCTTGTCAGTTCGGGTATTCGAACCAGCAACCTTTTGCTCTAACCGCTAGGCTACCTGCCACCCTATGATGATCAGGAATCAGAACCAATCAGGGAACTGCAGCATGAGGATTCTGCACATCAGTGCGTGTCTGTGTTAATGTTGCTCTCACTGTAACATATCTCGCTGCTCCAGGTTGTATTTGCCCCCGTTCTTCATGGCCAAGTTATGGATCCCTTCGATGGCCCTGTCGATAGACTGTAAAACCTCATCCTGCTCTGGAGCCTGGGGCACAGAGAGAGAGAGGGCAGAGAGAGAGGGCAGAGAGAGAGAAAGAGAAGGCAGAGAGAAGAGAGAGGGCAGAGAGAGAGTGAGTGAGTGAGTGTAGGTTACTTCCCTGACATCTGGAACCAAGGACTCATAACACCAATCTTTAAAAACTGAGACAAATCTGACCCTAACAATTACAGAGGGATTTGTGTGAACAGTAACATGGGGAAGGTTTTCTGTAGTATTATAAATGTAAGAGTCCTAAACTTCCTTAATAAGCACAATATCCTGAGTAAAAGCCAAATTGGATTTATACCAAAACATAGAACAACAGATCATATTTACACCCTACACACCCTAATAGATAAACACGTCCACAAAAATAAGACAAAACTCTATTCTTGCTTTATTGACTTCCAAAAAATATTTGATTCAATCTGGCATACAGGACTGTTCTACAAAGTCATTGAAAGTGGTGTAGGGGGTAAAACATATGACATTATAAAATCAATGTATACAGGCAACATGTGTAGCATAAAAATTGGCAAGAAACAAACTGATTTATTTTACCAGGGGCGGGGCCTCTGCCAGGGTTGCAATCTCAGCCCTGTGCTATTTAACATTTACATCAATGAATTGGCCAATATTCTAGAAAAGTCCTCAGCCCCTGGTGTTAGTCTCCACAATTCAGAAGTTAGATGCCTGCTCTTTGCAGATGACCTGTGCCTGCTTTCACCCACAGCACATGGCCTACAGCAGAGCTTGGACCTGCTAGAGCAGTACTGTCAGACCTGGGCCCTGACAGTAAACCAAATTCCAGATCCCAGGGAATAAAACCAAAGTTCTCAATTGGTGCAAAACATATAGAGTATTGCACACAATACAACTATTTAGGTTTAAAAATAAGTTTGGCTGGACACCTAAATAATGCAGTGAATGAACTGAGAGACAGCACGCAGGGCATTCTACGCCATTAAAAAACAAATCCAAATTGAAATACCTATTACAATTTTGCAAAAACTAATTAAATGCGTGATTGAACCAATCACACTCTATGGCAGCGAGGTGTGGGGTCCACTTACAAAACAAGATATTACCCACTGGGACAAACATCCCATTGAGACCTTGCACGCATAACTTTGTAAGATTCTCCTACATGTCCAGAGGAAAACTACAAAATGCATGTAGGGCAGAATTAGGCCGATATCCGCTAATATTAAAAACTCAAAAAAGAGCAATTAAGTTTTGGAAACACCTAAAATACAGTGACCCCTCTCATATCATTACCAAGCCCTGCAATACCAAGAGTTGAGCAAAGATAAGAGTCCCTTCATCCAACTGGTCCGGGGGCTGAGTTCACAAACATGTTCCACTAACACACTGAAGCCTCAGGACCAGAACATCCAATCAATCAGAATTAACCAAATTGCAAAACATCTAAAACAAAACTACATTACCTATTGGAAAACACAAGAACAAAGCAAAATGCATGGCAAACTATCTGACTATGGTGACTGATAAAAACCTCAAGAAAACCTTGACAAAGTACAGGCTCAGCGAGCACAGCCTTGCTACTGAGAAGGGGAGACACAGGAAAAACTGGTTCCCTGTAGAAGAAAGGCTGTGCAATCACTGCACCACAGCAGAGCCAGAGACAGAGCTGCACTTCCTCACAAAACTATCAGAGAGGTCCTTCGAGAGGGCAGAGAGAAGAGAAGAGACAGGGCAGAGAGAGAAGAGACATGGCAGAGATAGTAAAGAGTGGGCAGAAAGAGAAGAGAGAGGGCAGAGAGAGAGGGCAGAGAGAGAGAGAGGGCAGAGGAGAGAGAGAAGAGAGATGGCAGAGAGAGAGGGCAGAGAGAGAGAGAGAGAGGGCAGAGGAGAGAGAGAAGAGAGATGGCAGAGGGAGAAGAGAGAAGGCAGAGAGAGAAGAGAGGAGAGAGAGGGCAGAGAGAAGAGAGGACAGAGAGAGAAGAGAGGGCAGAGCGAGAAGAAAGGGGGCAGAGCGAGAAGAGAGAGGGCAGAGCGAGAAGAGAGAGGGCAGAGGGAGAAGTGAGGGAATAGAGGAGAGAGAGGAAAGAGAGAGAGAGAGAGCAGAGAGAGAGAGGGATTGAGAGAGAAATATTCAACATCAGCATTAATTATCATGAAACAAGGAAACAAAAACAAACAAAACATTTGTCTGGAGGGCAAAATGGGACTCCAGGCAGAAAAAAAAAAAAAATAGGACAGCACGGTTATCTAACCAAAATCAAACCCTCTGAACAGTAACACGCCAACCAACGCAGTCCAGATACAGACAGACACCTAGCCAGACCTCACCTACACGGCTCAGGCAGGGACAGACTCGGACAGCAAATCCTGCTGCAGTCAGAGATAGCCTGGAATCCACACTGACTGAATATCGCTCCGCTTCAGCGTGGTTTCATTTCACTAATTCAAAATACACAATTTCCGCAAAACACACTCATGCAGTTCACACTGAGAACTCAATGACTCAAATGAGAGTGCATTGGAGCATCCATCTGTGTAGAATATGGGATGCGGGCATTGATCGGAATTGTCACAAACTATACATAGCTCTTCTAACTGAGCTCTCCCCATAGAAAGCATAAGAAATTAGATTACAGTTTTTATTGGTGTTATGTGATTAAAAGCAAGTCATCCTATGTACGTACTGTATTTACCCTAATCTCATCATCAGTCACGCGATTATAGACGCGTGACACACAAATAACAGTTGCGTCGCCACATTTTTCATGCATTTTTGGCTTATGTCCCATCTACCCCTGCGGTACAGACCCAGCTGGCATTGCGAATTTGCCATGCCTCTGAGCCCCTCTGGGTTTATTCTAGAAACATCTTTTAGTTTACATGTACACGTCCACATATAATAGTGTAATGTTGAATATGGAAAATACTGTTAATATGCTGCGAAAAGCCTATAGAAACAACTGAGCAAATGACACAGGCAATGCAGCAGAGCAAAATGCTCTGTCTCCATCATGTCTCCCGTTCACAGAGGACTGTCACGTGAAAGAAAGTCACAAAAGTAGCTGAAGTCAGGTCTATTGGAATGCAACGCAGCAATTGGACCTCTCCCCGATCGTTCAATTCTCAGACTGACTGTGGTCCACTCTTATCATGCTAACAAGCTAGCATGGAAGACCTACTTGTCAAAATCCACGTTCCACTTTCACTAATCAAGAAAGTTAAGAAACCATGGTTCAACATACCTGAATTCTTTCGATGTAAGAAGCGGGAACGTAGCCGGTTTCGCCCGAACTGCAGCGCGAGCCGAGCCACCAGTGTTTGTTGCTGCGTTCTAGGATCAGAAAGCTTTCGCCTGCCCCGAAGTGGAGCGAGTTCGGCTCCGCAGATCGGAAGGCATACAGAGACCGATACATAGCTATTTCTTCTGCTTTAATTCCTCAAAAACACCGATATGACTGTTTCAGCAAATACACAATTAGCTAATTTAACATTTATATTTACGACATCGGCGAATGATTCCTCTGTTCTCTATTTACAATGTAATCCAACTTGCGACTCTTGCTTGTCCCACACTAAGGGCGCGCACGCATAACGACACACGGGCGGGCACGCCCCTTTGGTATTCAGGCGAATTAATCAATGGCAGAGTTGACCGAGGAGGCTTGTTCTTGTGCGTTATCTTGTCCGATGTTTATACGGGCAATTTTGTTTGCTATATAAATCCAATATATATAGGCAACTCTTAAAGCAAGCTTGCTTCACATGCATATCATATATAGGGCAATAATTATGTCCATCATTGGGGTTTGTGGCATATGGCCAGTGGCGACCCGTCATTCAGGGCACATTTTTAGTTATTTTGGCATTAAAATGTGTCACATATAAGTTTGCAAACAATGTAAAAAAAAAAAAACATATATATATCATTGCGTTAATAAAGCTGCATACAAACATGGTCTCTTTTTTTGTTTTCTTGAGTAAGGCAGCACCAAAATGCAGGTATTTCAGCCTAGCTTAGGGCTCAGGGCTTCCAAGTGGTGCAGCGGTCTAAGGCACTGCATCTCAATGCTAGAAGCATCACTACAGACACCCTGGTTCGAATCCAGGCTGTATCACAACCAGCTGTAATTGGGAGTCCCATAGGGTGGTGCACAATTGGCCTAGAGTTGTCCAGGTTTGGCCGGTGTAGGCCGTCATTGTAGATAAGAATTTGTTCTTAACTGACTTGCTTAGTTAAATAAAGGTTAAAATAAATATGAAATCTCAGTGCTTTCGGTGGTGGGGCAAGCCAGCAGAAAATAGGAGCATTGTGCTGTGATTGGCTGTGTTCTGTCACTCATGGGTACACTACGTCATCGCCAAGTCTAAATTGAACATTTAAGCACTTTGGGTCCTGCCATATAGTTATATTAGAAGTACCCTTCCAAGAAGGCTCAAGGTCATTGGCCACAGATAAAATTACATCAAATCACGTTATATGTACAGTAGCTTTGATTGGACTGATCATGTCAACGTCTTACTTTCAAAATCTTAGCTAGCAGTCATCATCATGAATCAAGTTGACAATCTACTGGCAAATCCTTTTTAATCCTTGCCATATGAAGATAAATAATGAAGAGAAATTATTGATAAAACGTATTGGTGCTCATCGGCCGTTGGACATAAACATTACACAACAAGTTTGAAATTGCAAATTCAACAATGAGTCGTTTGGTAGGAATCGGTGACCATGGCTAACTGCAAGCATTGCAACTGGTAAGTCGGGAATAAACAAGCTCAAACTGGGAAAATACGTTTTGAACAGTCATTCAACTCGGAATTGTATACTGTGGCTAAGAAAGTAATACTAAGTGTATGTTGTGTAGTAAGCTGTTAGTAGCCCATGTGCCTCACCCTAATAATTTGGTCTATTTTCACCTCTTCATTTCGCCTATTGTTCTGACTCGGTGGTGCACATGTAGCCTATAATCTGTTTTTGAGAAATTGAATCATTGAATATTATAAGAGCTTTCAATGTTCTGACTTGGTGTACAGGGAGAACACTGTAAGAACGGTCCATATTCTGAATTCTGTCTGTACATTTCAAAAGTGCTGAACAAATAGTTATATTGACTAAGTCCATCCTAGCTTGCTCATTAATGTTTTAATCAAAATTACGGATTGCCTCTTATCCGCTTGTCATCCCCTTATGCCATAGTTTGTACATCTCAATTTTCAGTAGAAACCACATTTGTTTAAGCAAGTCAGCCATATCAGCTGTTTTTTTTAAAGGCTGAATGAGCTGTTCCGCTGCCAGACAAGCCAGGTGTAGTAGTGGTAAGGTGTTGGGACTGCTGTTGGGAATCATTTGTCACCGTTATAGTGCAATTCATGTATTGTTTAATGTTGTGTTGTGTAGTGGCTTTGCTGGCATGCATCCCACACATAATCTTTTTTGCCCTACCAAGATTTACATGGTAAAATCCCCACGGTATATGGTCAATATACAACATCTAAAAGCCAATTTATGTTTGATCCGAAAATGTTGTTGGAGGCACCGTAAGGATGGTGTGGTGCAATTGCGAGAGGCATGCAAAGGCTAAATTGAGCTCCTTACCTTGAGCTCCATATGGCATCGCTGTGCACCTCTCAAATTGTGTAACAATGTGAAGGGCTCCATATAGCTCCACATTGACATGATTAGTTGACAGTAGGTGAGTACAGAAACTTACTTCCTTGACAACTTCCTCCACAACAGCTCTGCGAAGCGCAATAAGTATGAATGCCCTGACTTCTGCTGAGGCCATATCACTGTAAATGCTGCACGGCCAATGCAGAAGTTGGGTTGACCATGTAGCGGCTTTTAGGGCTGTATGCAGGCACTCCACTTTGCGTCGTGCTTAAGAACTTCCTTTAGCCATGTTATATTGGCCAGTTGGGAAAACATGCAGTTTATTAGGCTACAGATTAAGTAAATTATGATGAATTTCACAGGGTCTTGAAAGTGCACGCTATGAGCTTGATGCTCCTTTCCAATAAATATTGAGGGTCTTATTCTGGTGACATGATGATCGATGCTTGACTGCCGTTTGACAAACACAAATATTCTCGCTTTTATCCATAATAATCTTATCATGTAGACTAGCCTACTCGCACTGTATCTGCGAGCTGTTGGCTAAAGAGCATGTTTCAAGACCAGAGTAGGGTCAATAACACAAAACAGTACCATTTGGACCATGCAACAGTTTTTATTTTTATTTCAGAATTTGTATTCCTTTTATGTTTTACTATAAAAAGGAAATATTAGACTTGTATTAAAACATGTTGGCCAAACTCCAGCACTTAAGATAATTATAAACACATTTTCAGTGAAGCAGCCATAAGATAAGTCCACCCTGTTACGGACATGCACTTAACTGTCTTGAATTACTTTCATTGGACTATTTTAATAATATTTACATTTTCATAAAGCTATTGTGTCCCCTTGTCAACCCTGTCCATTTGTTCTGGTCAAATTATAAAGAAATAACAGATTTTGTATACAATGTTTTATACAGAACGTCATCTAATTTGCACCTTATCTTTCTAAATTGAGACAGGTATTAATTATATTTTATCCAAGTTTATAACTGTGTGGTGTTGGCCGTGTCTTACTCTTTAAAGTACATTACGCAAATTCTTGATATTTGACAATGTAACTGAATTAATTTGAAAAAGATGCCAAGATAACAGGACAGAACATAAGTTAAACCCTGAACACTGAATAGACATCTACATAGTAATACATGTTGTAGCAACATTGGAACTGCTATTTAGTTACATATTAATTGTGAACAACAACTACACAAAAATACATTACCAATACAAAATCATTGGAATTGTTAGCATTAAAACACATTCCTGTCCCTCTCTTCCTCTCCCCCTCTCTCGCTCCCCTTCTTTCCATCTCTCCACCCTTTCACCCCAAATGCTCTTCAACATACTTCCAGGTGGATTTTTCCATCTGCACAAAGCATTTATCAACAGCCTGTGGCTCTGGCATCAGACAAATTATCTGTCCATCAGAGTACCAACAAATATCTTCCTTTGGACTTGGCCAGGATAATTTGTTGATGCCATTCCGGTGCATGCACTTCACCTTAATGTTATGTTCCTCTACATCTATGATGATGCCAGGGTATCCTTCATGGTCATAATTGACAACACACCACTCCCCTACGTGATTAAGTTAAATGGTGCCAGGTCGCCATGTGGTGTCAGCCTTGGCATGAGATGCAGGGAGCTGGTTAGATGCTGCAGTGAGCTGTTCAGATGCCGCAGGGAGCTGGTTAGATGCCGCAGGGAGCTGGTTAGTTGCTGCAGGGTCACCCAGAGTTGCCTCTTTGAGCTGAAAACAAGGACAGTCCAACATGCCACTTTCCTTCTTGCACAGACAAGTAATATCCCTGTATTTTATCTGGTCTGGTGAGACACTGATAACCTGATGAATCTTCATCGTTCCTTTAAATGGCATCTAAGGCAGGCATCTGAGGTAAGAGATAGCATATGATAAGATATAAAGAACAGCAAACACCTTTCAATACTTAACCAGCTACTGAAAAATGTATGTATGTGTGTATGGATGGAAGGAGGGTTACCTATGCTCTTGCCTCAACATCACTCTCAGTAATGAAGAACATCTCCACAGAGGAGTTAAGACCCTTTAGGACATTGTACAGGGCCTGTGCATCTGGGATATCCTTTCCATGGCGCACTGCTCTATCTGCAGATCTCTTGAGGGCCCCTCAAACACCATCTGATGCCCTCTTGCCGTGGCTGGCCTCAAATAAATTCCAGTTGTCCTCTTGAAAGCCTTGTTTGTGTGGTTCTGTGGCAAGTAGGTAGAAGTTTCCCCTAATCCTTGCATACCTCTTCCTGTATTTTTCCTTTTTTTCCCTCTCCTTTGCCACTTCTGATTTTAAATGCTCTATCTCTTTTTGGAGTCTTCTGTGTGTTTTTTTTCCTAATGCGTTCCCCTTGCTGGCGTTGCCTAAAACACATTAAATGCATGGTTAGGATTCTTGGGGTAGAGTGAGAGATAGCGTTAAGGATAAGGGTTAGTAGATTGGGATTAGGGTTATGGGTTATGGTTAGGGATTACGGTTAGCGTTAGTAGAAATTTTAACAACTAATAATCTTAAATGCCTTATTTTAAGCATATTCTTACCTTGCAGGCCCAGGCTGATTTTCAGGAGTTGAGGGGGGTGTTTGGGACGCAGCAACGCACTAGCCTTGACCCTGGCTCTTGAGTATCCTTTTTTAATCTCTCCATTTCTTCCTTTCTGCACACTGCACTCCGTCACAGAGTTCAGCTATTGCCTTCTTCTTCCCTGTCTCTTTATCTTTCCTCCATTTCTCCCTCTGTTTCTCTAGATACTGTCTCCTTCTTTAAGGGTCAGTATTACGTTGTTCTCTGTATGGCCGCTGTAAAAATTCTTATAAAAAGTGCAGCATTTAACATAAAAAGACTATACATAAGATAACATTTAATGAAGAAAATTTGAAAATTAGGAAATATTTTTTTTAATGTATAATTTTATTCCTAATTATTCTCGTTGAAGTTGATTGAGCACCACTTGGGACATTGAAATATTGCCTCCTTCCACTGAAATAAAATAGTCTAAAATGTATAAAATTGACTATGAAGTCTATATCATTATGCTTCTATTATCTTGAAGGCATACACATATAAGGATCCTTTTGGAATTTGATCCAGTGTATATTTTTTATATACAATTTTGAATGATTTATCTTGAGGACAAAAAATTTACCCAGTATGGACATTTGCTATTTAACGCAACAGTTTGTGTGACAAAACTATCGGTAGAGCTGAAAATGCGATGGAAACCCATTATTAGGTACATGAAAATAAACGTGAAAAAAATACATTTTGTGTGCATTACCATCATGCACTGTTTATTTCTCTGCAACAAGTCAATTTGGTGGAAACAAACCATTGGAGGGAAAATGCCCATATTTTCTTTATGTGCGTTTGAGAATATTCACATGAAAACCTGTCACCAATTGGATAGAAACCTAGCTATTACAATTAATCACTGATTGCCACAATGTATTTACATAAGACCCTGTCCATAATAAAAAAAAAAACTGAAGTACCCACACGGAAGTATCACGCTTTGTGCTAAACAAATGAGTTCCCACATCTTGACATCTCTGCCCCCTGGAAGCTAGCTAGCTAACAAATAGGTGATGCTGCTTTAAAACTGTGTCATGCTATGTGAGAGACATTCCAGACAGACAATGCTATTGCCAATGCCAGATATATGGTTATTACGTCTTGCTACATGTGAGAGCCCCATTTAATATAATCTGACCAAAAATCTAAGTCAACCCTAATATCAAAGTTTGACACATATTTTTAGACATCTTTATTATTTAATTAACCTTTAATTTGACAGGGAGTCATGCTGAGACCAACGTTTTACAGTTGAGCCCTACAGGTCTGATGTCCCTATTGCACATCATCCTGTCATCCTAGCCAGAGTAGATTCCAACGCTATGCTTGCTTACAGCTGCACTGGGGTCAGACTTTAAGGTGTACTCTTAAAGAGCCTACCATTATTCCTTAAGGTCAAAGGACCTTATATGTTATTTTTAGAGGTAGACTTGCTCTGGCAGCCAAAACAACCAAATTCTAAACGTAAATCGATTCTCAATTGCCATACGGTTCTAAAAACATAAAGCCTTTTCCTTTCATATCACATCAAAATAATTTCACAAATGCAGAATATACACTTACATTTTTACATTTTAGTAATTTAGCAGACGCCCTTATCCAGAGCGACTTACAGTAGTGAGGGGATACATTTCCATACTTTTTCCGTACTGGCACGTTGTGTTCGACCTTTGCTCAAATCCCCACCAGAAGTGAACCTTTAAGACGGTTGAATTTATTTTTTTCAACTTTAGTTTACCTGCTTCCTGTAATACTGTTGAGTGCTGTGTGAGTGATAGATTTAACTGATGTGTTGAATATAAGACGTAACAGTGTATTATGTTGAATGTCCTTTTGGCTTTCCATATGTCGCCACCTGCAGGTTGACAGTTATAAAGACATCACTGTAGAGGGCATGGCCCTTTTCCACATGCTCGAACCTCGAATTGGTGAGACATAATTAATTTATACTTCAGTCAAGATTACACAAATTATGATGGACAAAAAATGTGATAGGTGTTTTTTGGAAAAGAGTGATTTGATAGGAAAGATTATGCTTGTTCGCCACTCTAGGATGCATGATCTGGATCAATCTGTCCTTATTCAAGGGCTGAATTATGTTTTTTTTGCCATTTTTTTGCCATTTCTAGATATTTCTAGAAGTGTGTGTGTGTGTGTGTGTGTGTGTGTGTGTGTGTGTGTGTGTGTGTGTGTGTGTGTGTGTGTGTGAAGAATAAATGTGTAAATGAAAAAGAGAATGGGATTGATGTATTCATAAGCATTGAATAATATGGTTTGGTAGAGGTGTTTTATAAATCGTTTTCCAAATCTGTTTCATTGTAAATACATATGGCTGTCACCATTGAAGCAATAAACAACATCTACAACAAATATTTGTTGGAATTTATTTTTAGATGCGTGTGTTAAAGATAATGAGTAATGTTGAGCACCTTTTGCTGATTATCATGAGCAATTTACTAAATGGAACAGAATGACATTGATTCATATCAATACTTCAGTGAGTGAGAGCATTTGGGATCTACCCAAGGTGACTGTCCTCTTTAATGTAATTGTGTCTATCTTCCACCCTTATCTCTCCTAACCACCTGTTTCTATATCCATCTCACAATAGAACATAATGCAATATGTAATGCAACTCCACTGGCTTTGTTCTTCTCAGAGATAATCTGCAGGATAAGTGTATCCACTAATCACTCTAGTTTTGCTTCACCACACAAACACATGGACATTCATTAATTCAACCATTTATTCACACGCAATCACATACTCTCCTAATACACTAAACCCTGAAGAATATTCTGATACACAGGCCACAGTCAAATTAAGTGTGGTGTTTATTAGACAGTGTATTAAATCAACAGGAAATTATTTAGCGTACCACTCTCCAGTCTCGATACTATCAAAGAGAGTACATTGACATACAGTAGCTGTCATGCAGGGCATTCTGGGAGATACAAGAGGTCAACATGACAGACAACCACAATATGGTAGTATTGTAATATTTGCCATTTAGCAGACACTTTTGTCCAAGCGTGTGCATTTTTGTATAGGTGACAGGTGGAAATCGAACCCACTTTCAAAATGGCAGGAATGTCCCTTAGTCCTCATCAAAGATTAATTATGATCCTGTGATGGGGCGATGAATATCCCTGATGTCCTCACACACAGTCTCAAAGTGTGTCGTGGCGTCATAGGATCGAGACACAAAGATCTGAACAAGGGAGATGGGATCAAAATAAACAACTCTGGAGTCTCCACAATTTGTAATCCTGGTACAACTCAACGGCCTAGAATAATGATTTAAAAAAAATATATTATAGTGAATTTGGGGGTATCCCGGACCGGGACTCGAACCCAGGTCCCGCGACTGTCAACCTATTAGCATTTACGGCAAGAGATCCGAACCTCTCAACAAGGTCGCTAGGTGTTGGCTTAAGGTCGCTACACTACCCTCTTACTTCGGGAGAGCGTGTCCCCACGCTTCTCTATACCAAGCCCTTAACTTGTATCAAATTAAAGGAGTAGCCCCGACCAGGACCTGAAATCTGACTCGAACACCAAAAGATCTGACCCTCTTGGCGAGGTCGCTAGGTGTGTGCATTTAGGACAATACAATATATTGAAGGTAGCCCCTTGCCTGACTTTTCCTTTCATCATCAATGGGGACCATCATGTTGCTGACAGAAACAAATCTGTAAACCATTAATTCTTTAGTGTATTTTTGTGTGTGTAATGAACTGAACAGATAGAGAGAGGATGACAGTCGGAAAAGATATAGAGAGGTTGTGTCAAAGGGTAGTAGGCCGGATTCAAACGTATGCCAACACCACAAACATTTGTGCCGGAGGCTGCAGCTAAGACCGCTAGACCACCTTAGGCCACGGTTGTGTGGAACTTACTTCTGATGAATGGGCTTCAGAAGTTCCATCCCAGACTGCACTTACTTCTCTGGGTTACTGGTCTCTACAGTGGTGAAGACGCCATGTTGTGAGCGTAGTACACCATACATACATAGATGTCTGAAAAACCAAGAGGGTCAAATTATGATTATTCCCAAGACTAACATATTTCAATCACATTGAACCTGTTTGTTATTTGGGGTTTGCCTTTGTCTAACTTCTAAAGTATTTATTGTGCCATACCTGATTTCCTGTGGACTTGTGTTTGAGGGATGATGATTTGACAGGAGTTGGCATCATGGGTGTTTTTGATTGGATGATTCAGTTAACAGACGACCCGTGTAACCTGGCCTACCTTCTTCACCCAGTTGGGCACATAGCTGGGGTCACAGATCAGCTGTTTACAGTAAAACAGCTTGATAAAGAGAGATAAGAGGAGGCTGGCTAGAAGGAGCACATATTGGCACAATGGCACTGGCAGCAAGGTGGCAAGAATCTCTGGAAACATCTGACCAGTAAAATAAATAATACAGGAAGAAATTTGTTAGTGAAAAGACTGGTGAGTAGGCAAGTCATAGAATAAAATTAAAATAAACATATTTCCTACCTCCTTAAATTAGCAATTTCCGCAGCAGCTCACTTCTCTCAGCAATGCCATCTATAACCAGGTCACTGTCCAGGGCCATTAAAACATCTTGCTCAGTAGCCATGAGCATAAAAGCCTCCAGGTGCTGTTGAGATAGAGTGCTCTTGAGCCTACTCTTGATGAATTTCAGAGTAGAGAAGCGCTCGCAAGCTACCTGGGTTACTGACAGGGTACGTAGGAACTTGTAAGCAAGGCCCAGGATGTGGTATGCGTCGGTCAATAGGTTGTACTGACTAAGAATACGTTAGCAACACAATGGACAGTCCTTCCACCTCGTCTTCATTTCCTTCAGGTCCATGATCCTCCATAGTCCTAGTTGTGTATTCTTCAAATCCCGATTGTTATAACCTAGTCCACTGTTCTGCCAGACTCATGAGGACACTCTGTAAATTGGCCACCGTTGCTCTGCTGTCAAATTTGATCTGACATTTGCTTAGTTCTTGAAGGGCTGTCTGTGGAAGGCCACTGGCATTGGATGTTAGCTGACTAATGTTTTTAGGGTCCAGAAGAGCCATGTCGGCATACAAAGTGCAATTTCTCAGAAATTGCCGATGGATGCTATCTATAACTGTATCCAGAATTTGATTATGGACACCAATCCTGTATGCACTCTCAGCCCCAGTAAAAGTCTCATCTGGTGCCATCTCTCCAGGCATGGTTTTCTTCTTTCGAGCACTTTTCGTTGGCAGAGTGGTCTCTAACTCCAGATCTGTTTCCTCATCCTGTTCCTGCAACTTCCTGTTGGCCCACTGAACAAATGTGTCTGCAGCTGCCTTGACTTTTTCAAAAACTCCTGCCATTCCTTTCAGCTGCTCCTCTGTAGACACAACCATATGATGCGCAGACAGAATGTCCATTCCACTTGTTTGAAGATATTTTGAGACTGGTAAGGTTACCTGAAATATTCTGAGGAATATCTGAGCTGTAAGTATTGTTTTATAATTCAGCAACCCCTCAATGTAACCTTGCTCTCCTTCTCCCAAATGTGTTTATCCTCTGGTAAGATTCACGGAAGAACACAGCTATGCTGTTAATGAGAGAAAAAAGTGACCCACTTGCCAAGACACTCTCTGTTGTGTCTGCCAAAACAAGGTAAAAAATGTGTGCATAGCACCACACTGTCACGCTCCGGGTCCCGAGCGGGACTGAACGCAGTGCCCACCCTGGGCACCGCCGCAGAGAAGAGCTCCAGCCACGTAGCAGGGCTGGTTACCAGCCCCGGAATGGGCACCGGCACGCTGAGGAGCTCCGGCTCCCAAGCGGGACTGAACGCCGTGCCCATCTTGGGCCCCGGCGCAGAGGAGAGCTCCAGCCCTGTAACCAGAGTGGTTACCGGTCCCGGACTGGGCAACGGCTTGGCGAGGAGCTCTGGCTCAGCAGCGTGACTGGACGCTGTGCCCGGGCTGGGCACCAGCACAGAGTGGTTCTCCAGCCACGTAGCAGGGCTGGCTGCCGGTCCCGGACTGGACCCCGGCGCGGTGAGGAGCTCCAATTTAACAAATTATTGTATTATTTTGAATTTATTTAAGAACATTCCAACCTTGTTTAGCATGATCTATTCCATCATGGCATGATTCCACTATTAATTTGTATCACTTTCATTTAGAGACTTTTATTTTTAAGGCAAAACGCAAAGTCCACTATTGTGGCTAATCCATATTGTGGCTAGCTTCACATTGGTGGGTCCGACCACCATTAATCAAATTAGAACTGTTTTATAAATTAGGGGTATTTCAGATGATGACACCTATTAGTTAGCTAGCTAACTATAGCTACTGAAACAAATTGTCGTTTTGCTATGTTTTGGGGGAAGAACATGTTTTGCATCCGTCAGCTAGCTAGCTTTTTTTATGACCAGCACTCTCCAGAGGTTGGGGAAGTGTGTCTGCGCTCGTGCGGCAGCGGCAGGTGCGCGAGACACAACTTTAACAGCATCATAGCATACGTATCGGTGAATCGTTGTGACATATTAAATACGAGTGATAGTGTAATCAATGTGTAATAACTACGTAAATTATGAACGCGTTAAATTATTGTGTGATGTGCAGTCATATCCAGGTCCTGATTGGTCAACAAGGATTTGGAATAGCATCTACCAATCTGCAACTAGAGCCGTATAAGGCTAGACACACAAAACAATTAGGCTACACTTTTTAAAAAGAGAATGAGATATACAGATATATATTGCTCAAATGTTCAAATGATTATCTTTATATTCAAGCATCAAGCATATCAAAAGAATTAAAAAAAACTTCACACACACACATTCACTGAACTTGAATATAAGCTACAACAATGTAAGTAAGTATAATACAATTGTCGAAAAAACACTCCTCTACAAAACATCTTTGATTACAATATTCACTCACTGGTGTCCATAAAGCAAACAGCACAAAAATAAACACATCTATACACGGAGTCAATGAAATTGAACATTGGCTACATAAGTGCAAGTATAATATGAAAGTCCCAAAAACATGCCTCTGTACAAAAGCTTTAACTCTTCTTTCGCCCTCGTCAGCCTGTTAAGGAAGAGTCATAGCATAGCTACTTTAGAGTAACCATTAAGTAATTACCACTAGTAAACCAGTAGGCGGCGCAATAACTCTCTGCTCTCTGCCATCTTGTCAAGGACGTAATCTTTGTCAAGTCCCATAAGAATCTCCTTCTCTGTTGCCATCAAAAGGAACGCTTCAAGGTTCTCTTGAGTGAGGGAGTTTCTTAGGCAGTTCATCACAAATTTAAGGGTGGAGAAGGTCCTCTCACAAGCCACCTGAGTGATGGATAGGCTGAGGAGGAACCTGTAGCCCAAACCAATGTTGTGATACACATCCGTGAGCAGATTGTACTGAGACAGGAGAAGATAGCAGCATATCGGGCAGTTTTTACATGTGGAACAACTTCTGCGCACCAACTCCACACTTTCATCAGGATCCTCAAAGCCTTCCCCTGATTCATCACTGGCGGCAGGGGCCCTGGTGTTGTACTCCCCCAATGCTGACTGTTTCAGTCTTTCCCACTGTTGTGCAAGGCTGATCAGTTCATTCTGAATTGCCTCAACAGTGGCATGTTCATCAAATTCGAGTAAGCATTTGCTGAGCTCCTTCATGGCTGTCTTAGGAAGGCCTTTTTCTCTGATCTCAGGAAAATGCTTCGGTTTCATGCAGGAGACATCTGCACACAGCACTGCATTTGCTACATAACGGCGGTAAATACTATCAACAACAGTGTCCAGTACCACATTGTGGATCTTGATTTTGTAATCCATGTCTGCATTAGCAATGGGCTCGTCTTCAGCCAACTCACCTGGCTTTCTCTTCTTTAAAAAACATTTTTTTTGATGGGAGAGCAGTCTGAGCTTCAGCATCACAGTCCTGCTGCTCCTCCAGAATGCCATTGGCCCACTCAACAAAGTCGTCTGCTGCCCTCTTCACACCCTCAAAGTCTCGTGCACACTTTCTCAGGATATATTCTGTTCCCGTCACCAAGTGCTGTGCTGTTACGATATCCATGCCACTTGTTTGCCAGTATTTAGAGATTTTTTGCTAAAAGATCCTGTGAAAAACCTCAGCTGTAAGTATGGTTTCATACTTTAGGATAGCATCCTTGTACCCTTGGGCCTTGCTTCGAATGGCAGGTTTTATGGTCACATCCTTTTCAATTCAAAGTGCACAGTCAGGCATTGCAAAGCTCAAGGCCTCGTCTTTGGCCCACCAGCGTGTTTCACCAATTACATCAAGCCGTCTGTGTTTCCTGTACTCACTGGTTTCCTCCCACAGCTTCATGCACTTGTAGGAATCTCGAACGAACACTGCAATGTCATTCAGTAGTGAAAAAAGGGATTCACTTGCCAATACAACCCCAGTGGTGTCAGTTAGCACAAAGTTGAGGACATGTGAGTAACACCATATGTGTACTTGGTAAGGGAGACTCTCCTGTGAGCAATGCAGAGAAGCCCCTGTATTGTCCCTGCATATTAGCTGCTCCGTCTGTTGCATTACCAACACACTGTTTGATATCTATGTCCATCTTCTCAAGAGTCTCACAAGGTCCACAAAGTACTGTCCAGTCGATGACTCACAGTCAATGACCGCAATGAGTCTCTCGTGGACAACATCAGTGACATGTCGCAGAACTACTGCACACTGGTCTTTGGATGTTGAATCCTGTGTTGTGTCCATTTGTATTGACAACATCCCTGCCTTTCTCACTTCAACAGCAATTGTCTGCTGAATCAACATTCTGATGACTTCAATTACTTTATTTGCTGTTGTTTTGGACATAGTTACCAAGGACCCTCTTCCTTTAATTCCCATCTGCTTCTTGCTCTTCTCAATGCAATCACTAACATGCTCTTGTAGGCAGACATATTTGCTTAGCAACAATATAAGCTCAAGAAACTTGCCATGATTGATGGTCATGTTTTCCAAGTTATATGCAGCTTCGTGTCTGTTTCCTCTGTAGCTAAGCCCACATTTACCAATAACTTTAACTACATCAATCACACGTTCCATGACCTGCCTCCTCTTTCTGACCTGGTCTCGTTGAACTGACATTTGCTTATCAGGGTACGGATATCTGCTTTGCTAGCTCTGAGGAAAAAGGCTTATGCACTTTCTCTATGGGTCTTGCTTCTCTCATGTTCCTGTACTCTCTGATGGGCATGTTTCCAGGCCTGCATGCCTCCTTTGACAAATGCACTGGCTGAAGATTTTGCGAATGCAAGACATACTGAGCAGAACAAGGAGTGAGTTACTTCATTGAATGTCATCCATTTTCTGTTTGTGCCATCTTTGGAGTGGAATACATTGGGAATGACTCTGAGGGGTTTGTTTAGGGTGATACTGAAAAAATAAGTCAAAATCCTTGGACTGAGGACGTGCAAAATATTCAAATGGATTTTCAGTGTTTTCGCTGTCCCTTTCTATTTTCCCTGTACTGAGCTCTGAACCTCTCTCTCTCTGCACATCTGGTTGCTCTGCAGAATGAGATTAACATTGTAAATAACCTAAACTTAAACTTGTATTACTTGTGCAGTCATCAATTGTATGCCCCCTGATTACAGTCCTACTGATAATCTCATAAAGCACATATTAATATAAAATCATAGCCTACATGTTTAGGTTTGTGCTCTTAAGTTGAACCTGAAGGTTCCTGCTCGGAGTCTGACTCTGAACTGACCACCGTCTCCAGTTCTGCAGGAGCACCTGAAGCTCTAGTGCTGCTGCTGCCGCTTCCTTCTCCACCTTTGCAAAGAAAATACTACATTATCATACTCACCATCATTAGTGTATCAGTAGGCTACATTAATACAGCTGTGGAAAAAATCAAGAGTGGTCTCTTAATTTTTTCCAGAGCTGTATATTATTGTAGTAACTTGTAATGCTGGTACTAATGGCGCTAATGATGTTTGTCATTGCCTGTGCTGTGTCACACAGGCTACTGTGTTACATTCATGGATGTATTATGGTTACGTTACTGTAGCCTGTTTCGCTGTACAGTGTATGTGCACTTTCCCTAGCTTATGTGGCATGAGTCATGACCGAATGCTGGCAAGTCCATAGTCTAGGTTTACAATTTTTTACTAGTT
The DNA here is from genome assembly GCA_023634145.1 of Thymallus thymallus. Classification (NCBI taxonomy): domain Eukaryota; kingdom Metazoa; phylum Chordata; class Actinopteri; order Salmoniformes; family Salmonidae; genus Thymallus; species Thymallus thymallus. Next base: position 15,079,932 of record CM042410.1, on the reverse strand, counting down.
GAAATATATTGCCTTCAATATCATATTATGATCGCTATGTTGCACTCATTGCAATCATATAATTCCACCACGAAGACGTAAGACATGCAAACTGTTTATCCTACCAGCCGTTGTGTTACTATTATTAGCTAGGCTACTTAGCTAGCCATGCTGGGTGTCGTTTATGTGTGTGCTTTAGCGTGTGTGTTTTAGCTAGTGTTTTTGACTGACCTGGTCCCTTACTGGCAAACATGTTGCTTATTTTTGCAGCATTTAGCTGCATCTGTGGCAAGGGCCTTTCACCCCCTTATTCTCTCCCTCTCTGCTCCACCTTTCCTTTTCTGACCGTCCATTTCGCCGTGAGACTTGTCTATAATGTTATTGGTAGAGAAGCAGGTAGACGGTTGCTATGTGCGTCGCGGAGAGTCCTGATGTCATTTTTGGCGCGGGGACACTGCTTCCTGCTTGCTATATTATCGCTGGTCAACTTGACTATTCACGGCAGGCCAAAATGACCCTCAGGCCTCCGGGAAATGTCCCGGTGCTCCCGACGGCCAGTCCAACACTGCACACAACTACTGATCACAACCGCTGACCAGAAGCACACAACTACTGACCACAACCACACAACTTCTGACCACAACCACACAACTTCTGACCACAACCACACAACTATTGACCACAACCACACAATGCCTGACCACAACCACACATCTACTGACCACAACCACACTACTGCAAACCATATCTAGTGACAACAAAAACACAACTACTGACCAGAACCACACAATTTCCGACAACCACACAACTTCTGACCGCAACCACACAGTTACTGACCACAACCACATAATTCTGACCACAACCACACTACTGCTGACCACAAACACATAACTTCTGACCACAACCACACTACTGCTTACCACATCTAGTGACAACAAAAACACAACTACTGACCAGAACCACACAATTTCCGACAACCACACAACTTCTGACCGCAACCACACAGCTGCTTACCACATCTAGTGACCACAACCACATAACTACTGACCAGATCTACTGACTATCGGTGGGAATTACAAATTATTTCACTATTTGAATAATATAATCAAATTACTTTTTAAACTTCTTTCACTACCAACATTTTTTTTTTAAAGCTTCAGCAAGCCCCACAACTTTACTTGTAAAGTTTCCATCTTGTTACATACCGCAATTACATATTATTACAATGTAACTATGTTGTTACAGTTAACTACAATACTTGTTAGTGTAATTACACATGTAATCACACAGTAATAAGGAACCCTTAAAATTAAGTGTTACCAACGTGTCTTTTGTTAATTTATCCACAATGGATTGGGTCCCTATTCTGAGAGCCGGTCAGCTTCCGGCTGAAGCTCTTCGCCCTGTGTCTCCTGCTCCCCATCGCCTCTGTCTGGATCTTCTATCGCTCCCTGGTGGCTGTAAGGCTGATTGCAATGGCTGTGATTCCCGTCGTCCTCACACACTCTTTTTTTAAAATATATTTTTCATAAAAAAATGTTTGTCATCGCCCACTCTCGTGCCCCAGCCAAAAAACACCAATGACGTCGGACGTTTTGAACCCATGATCTTTCTGTCATCAGGGGCCGTATCAAGCTACTCAGAGAAGGAGTACTGATTTAGGATCACAACAGCCTAATTTTAGTTTTATGCAATGGCAAACAATTTCCATCTCTTACAAATAAAACTAATATTTGCCATATGTATTTTGCTTGTATCTGTATCAACATCTGCCATCATCCAGTTCCCATTAACTTTCACTGTCTCAAGAATCTTCAAGTTATTTATTACACAAAGATACCAAATGTCCATGTGTGTTAACAAAGTGTTAAAAAATTGTCCATGTGGGTGCGTATGAATAGATGCACATTGGGTTTTATATGAAGTACATTTAATTCAACAATTTTATGCATGTGCATAATCAAAAATTACAAAAGAATCATAAAGACTATGGGTCACAGTGTATGGGTACCCCGCCCTGATTGGCTGTGGAAATGTTCCTCAGTTCAGTGGGCAGGGCTCGAGCACTTAATTGGCAGGTATGACACAACAATAGGTCGTCTGGGGTGTATTCACTAGGACCCAAACAGAACTAAACAGAACAAAAACGGGGAGGGACCTAGCTGAATTTGTCCAATAGAAACTACTTTCCGTTGCAAAACGTTTTGGACTAATGATTTCACCCCTGGCTGACTACGTCAGTTACATGGCCGTACAGGTTCACAAGGGAAGTGTTGATATGGCCGATTCACTCATGTACAAATACAAAAAAAGCATTTCCATAACCCCATCATCATCGTTGAATACTGACGAAACCATGACTATTTTACTTGTTTTGCTTTAAGACAGAAAATTAAAAGCATTACACCTTTAGTAAAAACTGGTGAGCACAGTCTGTTTTTGAGCGAAGGGGGGAATAGACCTAATCTCTTATCTTCTATTGTTCCTCTTGAACCCAGTGGGAGGCCATGTCCCTCACGCCTTCCCTCCTTTTACAGTAGGAGGCATTTATGTCTCTGCTTCCCCCGCCGGGCCTGTAACGCCGCCCTTGTGGCCATCTCAAACACTTCCCTCACGCCATCCTTGGTCTTTGCAGAGCACTCCATGTAGCCGAAGGCACTGATCCGGTTCGCCATGTCACGGGCCTCCTCTGGCTTCACAGGCTCCTGTGAGGGGGAAGAATGTGGAGTCAGGAAAGTCACATATTGATCTTCTGAAAATTGTGTGTGTGTGTGTGTGTGTGTGTGAGTGAGAGACTGACTGTACCTGCTTCATCTTGGCTAGCTCTCTGCGGGTGTGCTCGTCATTACGCAGGTCCTTTTTGTTACCCACTAGGATAATGGGAACGTTAGGGCAGAAGTGTTTGACTTCTGGAGTCCACTTCTCCGGGATGTTTTCTAAACGAGGGGGAAGGGCAGAAGTCAACGCCAGTAGGAGTTAGCAAGAGCCAACTTCTTCAGCATACTAATCAGGGCTGTCCAGGTACAATTCCTCTGATTGTGTGTGTAAGTGTGCTGTCAAAGCTCTGTCACCAAAACAAGACTGTGTCACAAAAGTGAATGTGTAGGTATGTGTATACAGTTGAAGTCGGACGTTTACATACACTGAAGTCATTAAAACTCCTTTTTCAACCACTCCACAGATTTCATGTTAACAAACTATAGTTTTGGCAAATCGGTTAGGACATCTACTTTTGTGCATGACACAAGTAATTCTTCCAACAATTGTTTACAGACAGATTATTTAACTTATAATTCACTATATCACAATTCCAGTGGGTCAGAAATTTACATACAATAAGTTGACTGTGCCTTTAAACATCTTGGAAAATTCCAGAAAATGATGTCATGGCTTTAGAAGCTTCTGATAGGCTAATTGACATCATTTGAGTCAATTGGAGGTGTACCAGTGGATGTATTTCAAGGCCTACCTTCAAACTCAGTGCCTCTTTGCTCGACATCATGGGAAAATCAAAAGAAAACTGCCAAGACCTCCACAAGTTTGGTTCTTCCTTGGGAGCAATTTCCAAACGCCTGAAGTACCACGTTCATCTGAACAAACAATAGTACGCAAGTATAAACACCATGGGAACATGCAGCCGTCATACCACTCAGGAAGGAGACGCATTCTGTCTCCTAGAGATGAACATACTTTGGTGCGAAAAGTGCAAATCAATCAAAGAACAACAGCAAAGGACCTTGTGAAGATGCTGGAGGAAACAGGTACCAAAGTATCTATATCCACAGTAAAACGAGTCCTTTATCGACAACCTGAAAGGCTGCTCAGCAAGGAAGAAGCCACTTCTCCAAAACCACCATAAAAAAGCTAGACTATGGTTTGCAACTGCATATGGGGACAAAGATCTTACTTTTTGGAGAAATGTCCTCTGGTCTGATGAAACAACAATAGAACTGTTTGGCCATAATGACCATTGTTATGTTTGAAGGAAAAAGGGGGATGCTTGCAAGCCGAAGAACACCATCCCAACCGTGAAGCACGGGGGTGGCAGCATCATGTTGTGGGGATGCTTTGCTGCAGGAGGGACTGGTGCACTTCACAAAATAGATGGCATCATGAGGAAGGAAAATTATGTGGATATACTGAAGCAACATCTCAAGACATCAGTCAGGAAGTTAAAGCTTGGTTGCAAATGGGTCTTCCAAATGGACAATGATCCCAAGCATACTTCCAAAGTTGTGGCAAAATGGCTTAAGGACAATAAAGTCAAGGTATTGGAGTGGCCATCACAAAGCCCTGACCTCAATCCTATAGAAGATTTGTGGGCAGAACTGAAAAAGCGTGTGCGAGCAAGGAGGCCTACAAACCTGACTCAATTACACCAGTTCTGTCAGGAGGAATGGGCCAAAATTCACCCAACTTAATGTGGGAAGTTTGTGGAAGGCTACCCGAAACGTTTGACCCAAGTTAAACAATTTAAAAGGCAATGCTACCATATACTAATTGAGTGTATGTAAACTTCTTACCCACTGGGAATGTGATGAAAGAAATAAAAGCTGAAATAACTCATTCTCTCTACTATTATTCTGACATTTCACATTCTTAAAATAAAGTGGTGATCCTAACTGACCTAAGACAGGGAATTTCTACTAGGATTAAATATCAGGAATTGTGAAAAACTGAGTTTAAATGTATTTGGCTAAGGTGTATGTAAATTTCCAACTTCAATTGTATGTCTTCACAGTTGTATGTGTGGGTGTCTTTGTGCTTAGTGTAGCGACATAAATACTCACCCAAACTGTCAGGGCTATCAATGGAGAAGCACATGAGGATGACATCAGTATCTGGGTAAGAGAGGGGGCGGAGCCTGTCATAGTCCTCCTGGCCGGCTGTATCCCATAATGCCAACTCAACCTGCCAAAGGATTTCCAGAGACATCAGCCAACTGTGCCTAACTTCCCAGTTAAAGCTTATACAATGTATCTGACCTATGAAACAATGAACAAAACAAAGGAGATGATCGTGGACTTCAGGAAACAGCAGAGGGTGCACCCACCCCCTTTCCACATCTACGGGACCACAGTGGAGAAGGTGGAAAGCTTCAAGTTCCTTGGCGTACACATCACTGACAAACTGAAATGGACCACCCACACAGACAGTGTGGTGAAGAAGGCGCAACAGAGCCTCTTCAACCTCAGGAGGCTAAAGAAATTTGTCTTGGCACCTAAAACCCTCACAAACTTTTACAGATGCACAATTGAGAGCATCCTGTCAGGCTGTATCACCGCCTGGTATGGCAACTGCACCACCCGCAACTGCAAGGCTCTCCAGAGGGTGGTGCAGTCTGCCCAATGTATTAACGGGGGCAAACTACCCATCCAACTTACTGCTTAGAGAAATCAATGACTACAAAATGTGATATCTGCCAACACTGTCTGCCACTATTGGCTTTTCCAATTTGGGCAATCCTCAAGGGAGGTTGCAAATTGGGAGGAGCCAGTGGCAGTGTTGACAGATTTGAATTCTGTTAATTCTCATTAATCATCCTACTTTGTACGATAATGTAATTTACAGCGAGAAGACTTTTTCACCTGTTTGCTGTCGACCTCAATGTCAGCGACATAGTTCTCGAAGACAGTGGGCACGTAGACCTCTGGGAACTGGTCTTTACTGAATACGATGAGCAGACAGGTCTTCCCACACGCTCCGTCTCCCACTATGACCAGTTTCTTTCGGATTGCTGCCATGACTGAACAAACGAGAGAGAATGTTGAGATAGACAAATACATTACAGATCACAAAGAGTTGGAGCATGGATGGTGCTGGCAACAGAGATGTCAAGTCCTGAATGGGCCACATTTTACATAGTTAATAGTGACAGTAGAGCACAGGCCATATGTTTTGAAAACTGTTTTCCAAGCGATGGTTATTGACGTTTCTAACACATTGTTGGAATTGAAGTTCACACGGCCAGCCGTGGGCGAACCTAACCGCTGAAAATGGAGAGAAGGGTTTGAGAGCTATGTTAGCTGTAGCCCAATAGGCTCCTTAAGGCGAATAACATTACTCCTTAGTCCAAGGACCTTACATTTTCTGTTTAAAGGGAGAATTGGCTCTGGAAGCCAAAACAGCCAAATACTCCACACTGAATCGATTCTCAATTGCAGTACGGTTCTAGAAACATAAACCCCTGAACTTTCAAATCATATCAAAATAATTTCACAAATGTAAAAAACACAGTTGCAGCAGACAGTATTTTTTTTTGTGGCGTCTATCTTCTGTTTACACACAAGTGTTCAGAGATGCAGATAGCTAATTAGATAGAAAGATATATAGATAGGTACTTTATTGATCCCCAAGGGGAAATTTCTTTGTCAAGCAGCTACGAAAAAACACAGGGCAGGTGCAAAATGCCAGAACGAAATACACAAAAGACAGATACATGTTACATAGTGCGGCAGTATGAAAAAGTATAAAAATACAAGAAGTCTGGAGCGCAAAAAGCTATAAAAAGGCATTGCATAGTATGGGTGAATGGCTGAATATGTACACTATACATTGTTAGTGTTTGGTGAAAAAATGATTAAAATATTGCAAGTTGATATAGATAAATAAGGAATATTTGCATGGTTAACTATACTATACAGGTCGATGGCAGAGAAATACTTAAATAGCTAAATGTGCCTAAGATATAAGTGAGGGTAATAATAGTTTACTTAATATACATTCTGGTTAAATTAACAGGTAAGTGAATATTTGCATGGTTAAATTTACTGTACAATGTAAATGTACAGGTAAGTGAATATTTGCATGGTTACATTAACTGTACAGGTAAATGACAGGAAGAGATACTTAAATAGATAAATGTGCATATTATATAATTTAGGGTAATAATAATAATAATAATAATTCCCTTAAAATACAGTCCTTAGTACAGGGTTTAATAACAGATAAATGCGCGTATTGCACATTCGATATACTAAAACTAATACGTAAGTTTGGTCCAAGAATTGCTTACAATATTGCACGTAATATGATATAACAATTGTACATGAATATGTGAATACATTCCTGAATGAATGAGTGCTGGATGAATAAGTCCTGAGTGAATGAGTGGTTACAGACCAGAGAGTTACTCACGGAGGGATGCCTAATTGTTAAACTAGGTCCTAACACCCCAACAGTTCCAGGTCTATGTTGCCGACAGCACGGCACCCCGGTGAGGCATTAAATAGTCTAATAGCCGCCGGCAGGAAGGACCTCCTGAAGCGCTCTCTGGTACACCGTGGTGGGATTAGTCTGTGACTGAAAGTGCTCCTCTGCATCATAACCATGGCATGCAGAGGGTAGGTGACGTTGTCCATGATGGCCAGCAGTTTGGCCAGGATCCGTCTCTCCATCACCTCCTCTAGAGTTTCAAGGCTAATCCCCAGAACAGAGCTAGCCTTCCTGATCAGCTTATTTACCCGAGAAGCATCACCAACCATTATGTTGGCACCCCAGCACACCACTGCAAAAAAGATGGCACAGATTGGTAGAAAGTATGCAGTAGTTTACTGCACACGTTTAAGGACCTGAGCCTCCTCAGAAAGTAGAGTTGGCTCTGACCCTTTTTGTACAGGGCTCGGTGTTACCAGCAAATTAAAGCCTGCTGTCCATATAGACACCCAGGAACTTGTATGAACCAACCATTTACACATCCATCCCCTGTATAGGGACTGCAGTCGGTTTGGCCTTGGTTCTCCTGAAGTCTACAACCATCTTCTTTGTTTTGCTGATGTTGAGCTGAAGGTGGGTTTGCTCACACCACACCACAAAGTAATTGATTGTGCTCCTGTACTCCTCCTCCTGCCCACCCCTAATGCTCCCTACAATATGCAGAGTCATCCGAGAACTTCTGCAGGTGGCATGTTTCAGAGTTATATCTGAATTCTGAGGTGTAGAGGGTGAGCAGGAAGGGGGACAGGACCGTTCCCTGGGGGGCCCCTGTATTGCTCACTTCTGACACACAGCTCTGTAGCCGCACAAATTGTGGCCTACCGGTCAGGTAGTCTGTAACCCAGGAGACTAAGGGTGCTTCCACTTTCATCCTCTCACCCAGTAGCAGGGGCTGAATGGTGTTGAAGGCACTGGAGAAGTCAATAAACATAACCCTCACAGTGCTACCTGCATTGTCCAGGTGAGAGTAGGCCCTCTGCAGAAAGTAGATGATTGCATCATCCACCCCAATGTTGCGCTGCTATGCGAACTGCAGGGGGTCCAGTGATGTACACACCAGGGGTCTGAGGTGAGCGAGGACTAACCTTTCCAGGGTCTTCATGATGTGGGATGTTAGCGCTACAGGTCTGAAGTCATTCAGGACAGTGGGGTGCGCCTTCTTGGGCACTGGGACCAGGCAGGATGTTTTCCACAGCACAGGGACCCTTTCCAGGCTCAGGCTAAGGTTGATAAGGCGCTGGAGTATTCCACACAGTTGGTCAGCACAGACCCTAAGCACCCTTGGGCTGATGCCATCAGGGCCCGCCGCTTTCCCTGATGTAGTCTTTTCAGCTCTCTCTTCACTTGGTTGGTGGTGAAAGCCAGCCCAGGTGGGGAGGTGAGGGGAAGGAGAGTGTTGAGGATCAGTCCAGAGGGAGCGGGGACGGAGGTGGGGTCACTGATTGTCTCAACGGAGGTGTTGTGCGCAAAGGGGGCCACACGCCGTGAGGGTGTGTGGCCCCACTCTGTCTTCCAACTGTTTTCCGCAAAACAAGCGCTGTAATATGGAAATATGGTCGTGTGGGAACCCTAACCCTAAAAAAGGTGTGGGAACACTAACCCTATAAAAGGTGTGTATTTTTTTTTTTGTATTATTATTTCTCGCCAATATTAAATATAAGGTCCTAATGCTTCCAAAACAGTACCGCAAGCGATGTGTGTTAATGTTCAGACTGAACATCATGGCTCTTAACAAAACATTTTACAATTACTCTTAGCTACACTATATATACAAAAAAGTATGAGCACACAGCCATTCAATCTCCATAGACAAACATTGGCAGTAGAATGGCCTTACTGAAGAGTTCAGTGACTTTCAACGTCGCACCGCCACCTTTCCAACAAGTCAGTTCGTCAAATTTCTGCCCTGCTAGAGCTGCCCCGGTTAACTGTAAGTGCTGTTAATGTGAAGTGGAAACATCTAGGAGCAATAACGGCTCAGCTGCGAAGTGGTAGGCCACACAAGCTCACAGAACGGGACAGCCGAGTGCTGAAGCACATAAAAATCGCCTGTCCTCTGTTGCAACACTCACTACCGACTTCAAACGGCCTCTGGAAGCAACGTCAGCACAAGACCTGTTTGTCGGGAGCTTCATGAAATGGGTTTCCATGGCCGAGCAGCCGCACACTAAGATCACCATGCGCAATGCCAAGCGTCGGCTGGAGTGGTGTAAAGCTTGCAGCCATTAGACTTTGGAGCAGTGGAAACGCGTTCTCTGGAGTGACTAATCACGCTTCACCATCCGGTAGTCCGACGGACGAATCTGGGTTTGGCGGATGCCAGGAGCACTACCTGCCCCAATGCATAGTGCCAAATGTAAAGTTTGGTGAAGGAGGAATAATGGTCTGGGGCTGTTTTTCATGGTTTGGGCTAGGCCCCTTAGTCCGAGTGAAGGGAAATCTAAACACTACAGCATACAATGACATTTTAGACGATTCTGTGCTTCCAACTGTGGTAACAGTTTGGGGAAGGCCCTTTCCTGTTTCAGCATTATAATGCCCCTGTGCACAAAGTGAGGTCCATACAGAAATGGTTGGTCGAGATTGGTGTGGAATTTTTAAAAATGTAACCTTTCTTTAACTAGGCAAGTCAGTTAAGAACAAATTCTTATTTACAATGACGGCCTACTCCGGCCAAAGCCGGACGACGCTGGGCCATTTAATTGTGTGCCGCCCTATGGAACTCCCAATCACGGCTGGATGTGATACAACCTGGATTCGAACCAGGGACAGTAGTGACGCCTCTTGCACTGAGATGCAGTGCCTTAGACCACTGCACCACACGGGAGCACAGTGCACAGAGCCCTGACCTCAACCCCATCTAACACCTTTGGGATGAATTAGAACGCTGACTGCGAGCCAGGCCTAATTGCCCCAACATCAGTGTCCGACCTCACGAATGCTCGTGGCTGAATGGAAGCAAGTCCCCGCAGCAATGTTCCAACATCTAGTGGAAAGCCTTCCCAGAAGAGTGGAGGCTGTTGTAACAGTAAGGGGGGGACCAACTCCATATTAATGCCCATGATTTTGGAATGAGATGTTAGACGACTTACTTTTGGTCATTTAATGTATGTGTAATGAATTGGAATGAGTCATGATCAAGGGCTGTGTTAGCTGTAGCTATCTTTGTAACAGTGGTGGAACTGTCTTTTGAAATGAAATAATTAGGATAAAATGAAATAAAGGAATAGGTCTCTCACTTCAAAATATGAATTTGTCAAAATCATTGATTCATTAATATGATCGAATATTCATTAATATGATCGAATCGGTCTCCTGCATGATTTATGATCTGGAACAACACAGCTAGACTGTGTCTAATGTTATGAAAACACAAAGGGTACTTTTAAGTTATAGATCATTATTTTAATTTATTCAGTACACACGACTCAGATCAAAATGTCTCGATTGCATGTCAATCAGAATAACATTAGTTAGCACAGCTAAAGTAAAGTAGCTAGCTAGCTAAATGAGTGGGATATCAATCAACATAACTAGCAAGCTAATGTGTTATCTCCCCCCTCCTAACAGCAGTATTAACACTTAACTATTGTTGATCGCAAACTTAGCTACCTTACTTAATTAGCCACAAGATTATGATGAATTCATTACCATTTTTTTTTATGTAACCTTTATTTAACCAGGCAAGTCGGTTAAGAAGAAATTATTATTTACACTGACGGCCTAGCAAAAGGCCTCCTGCCGGGACGGGGGCTGGGATTAAATAGAAAAATATAGAACAAAACACACATCACGAAAAGAGACACACCACAATACTACATAAAGAGAGACCTAAGACAACAACATAACATGGCAGCAACACATGACAACACAGCACGGTAGCAACTAGCTAGACAACTAACATCGAAGGGTTGTTACCCAGCTAGCGAACTAACAAGGCTAACAACTAGCTAGCTCAACACGAAATAAAAGTTGCTAGGTGACGTTAGTAGCTGGTCAACAAATGTGTTATTAATCATTTCTGCGGTCATGTCTGATATTAAAGGGCACGAATACCTCGTAAACAGCCACAATTAACTTAACGTTATAAAAGTTAATAAAAATAACTGATTTGCCAACGATAGCTTGCTAGTGTATTAGCTTAACCTATCAGATGCGGAAGTGATGGGGTGGCTAGTTTGCTAGCTGGCAAGGTTGAAGAGGAAAATACATGTAGACCTGATTAGCTTTTAATTCGTTAATATAACTACGGTAGCTAGCTATACTACTGCAATATTGGTTTCTGAGTTATCTTGGCAACATTGTTGAATCCAAGTAGTCTTACCTGGCCAGTAGGTAGCTAGCTAGTTTGTTGTTTTCTGGATAATGTCTCGGTCTCACACTTGGCTAGTTAGCTTACGTTAGGCTAGTACCTCCCAACAGTGTTTGAGGGGGCGCTCTGAAACAGACCGCAAGGAAGAGGGAGGAGGAGGTGCTTGACTCGGACTGCGTAGCACGGGTGGTAACTGAAAAATATTGTATTTATTTTATGTATTTTTTTTTTTCACCTTAATTTAACCAGGTAGGCCAGTTGAGAACAAGTTTTCATTTACAACTGCGACCTGGCCAAGACAAAGCAAAGCAGTGCGACAAAAACAACAACACAGAGTTACACATACAGACGTACAGTCAATAACACAATAGAAAATATATGTACAGTGTGTGCAAATGTAGTAAGATTAGGAAGGTAGGACAATAAATAGGCTATAGTGGCGAAATAATTACAAATGAGCATTAACACTGGACTGATAGATGTGCAGATGATGATGTGCAAATAGAGATACTGGAGTGCAAATGAGCAAAAATAATAAATATGGGGATGAGGTAGTAGGGTGGGCTATTTACAGATGGGCTATGTACAGGTGCAGTGATCGGTAAGCTCCTCTGACAGCTGATGCTTAAAGTTATTGAGGGAGATGGTAGTCTCCAGCTTCAGTGATTTTTGAAATTCGTTCCAGTCATTGGCAGCAGAGAACTGGAAGTAATGGCGGCCAAAGGAGGTGTTGGCTTTGGGGGTGACCAGTGAAATATACCTGCTGGAGCGCATGCTACGGGTGGGTGTTGTTATGGTGACCAGCAAGCTGAGATAATGTGGGGATTTAGACTTATAGATGACCTGGAGCCAGTGGGTTTGCCGATGAATATGTAGTGAGGGCCAGCCAACGAGAGCGTACAGGTCGCAGTGGTGGGTAGTATATGGGGCTTTGGTAACAAAACGGATGGCACTGTGATAGACTACATCCAATTTGCTGAGTAGAGTGTTGGAGGCTATTTTGTTAATGACATCTCCGAAGTCAAGGATCGGTAGGATAGTTCGTTTTACGAGGGCATGTTTGGCAGCATGAGTGAAGGAGGATTTGTTGCGAAATAAAAGTTAATTCTGGATTTAATTTAGGATTGGAGATGCTTAATGTGAGTCTGGAAGGAGAGTTTACAGTCTAACCAGACGCCTAGGTATTTGTAGATGTCCACGTATTCTAAGTCAGACCCTTAGAGAGTAGCGATTATAGTCCAGTGGGCGGGTGCGGGCAGCGTTCGATTGAAAAGCATGCAATTGGTTTTAATAGCATTTAAGAGCAGTTGGAGGCCACGGAAGGAGTGTTGTATGGCATTGAAGCTTGTTTGAAGGTTAGTTAACACAGTGTTCAAAGAGGGGCCAGATGTATACAGAATGGTGTCGTCTGCGTAGAGATGGATCAGAGAGTCACCAGCAGCGAGAGCGACATCGTTGATATATATAGAGAACAGAGTTGACACACTGAACTCTATCTGAGAAGTAGTTGGAGAACCAGGCAAGGCAGTCTTAATTGTAATGATCTTCCTATTGAATTTCTTCAGTTTGTGTTGGAAAAAGAAGAGTTAATATCCAAGAGAAAGAAATATCCAATCAGAATTTTTCTTTGGTAGTCTCTTGTTAGAAATAATCTGGCTGTGGCCATTTTGGAATGACAGTAGAATCAACCAATCACAAATTGTCTTGTAATAGGTGGGACAATTGTATGATGCCTCAAGGCCCTTCAGTATACGTCACTAATTCAAAGCCAATAGTGAGCCGCTTGAGCCTAGCTAGCTGGCTAGCTTTTTGCAGTGAGTGTACAGTATGTAACGATGGCAATGGCAGCTGCAGAGAGAGTAATCGAGGACGATGTGGTGGCTAAATTGTTAGCATCGCCCTTTTCAAGACTAACTTTTAATGAAAAGTTAAATCTTGTACAGACCAGGAGACCAACTCCTGCACTGCCTGATTTGGTGCAACGATGAAAGAGTTTTGAAAGGCATTTTCAAGTTAATAATTATGAGCGCTATCCGTGGATAACCAGCTGTGAGCTGACAAAAAAGCTTTACTGTTGGAATTGCCTACTCTTCAGCACCGATAATACCTCAACCCGGACAACTGGTTTCAAAGATTTAGCCTGTTTGACAAAGTCAGCACTTAGACACCAAAACTCAAATTCACACATGCGGGCTACAGTGAGTTTAAAAACATTTGGGGAAACAAGAGTAGACCTTCTTAACGAGCAGTGGCGCAATGACTCACAATGATAAAGTCAGGCACGACAGGGAGATTCTTAAGCTCCTTATTCATGCAGTTGTGCTTTTAGGCAAGCAAGAATTTGCATTCAGAGGACATGATGAGAGTAAAGAATCAGCTAATAAGGGAAACTACTTGGAAATACTGGATTTCTTGGCTGAGTATGACAGCACGTTAAACTGCCATTTGGCTATGGCTACCATGTTCACAGGCACTTCCAGCTAAATCCAAAATCACCTTATACACGCGGTCTCGAATGTAATGACAGATGTCATGAAGGAGAGTTGAAGAAAACCCTCTTTGTAACAATCATGGTTGACGAGACGACAGACATCAGCAATGTAGCCCAAATGTCTTATGTGTTGCGTTAAACTGCCGATGGTGGTGTGAAGGAAAGGTTTTTCAAATTTGAGGATGTAACTGAGGATAAACGGGCAGAAGCGGTTGCTGCCCGAATTATCAGATTTTTAGAGGAGTATGAATGCAGGGCCAAAGTTGTGGCATAGTGTTACTGATGGGGCCGCAGTCATGGCCTCTGGTATAAACGTAGTACAAGCCAAGGTGAAAGAAACTATCCCACAAGCTCTGTTCATTCATTGCTATGCACACACTCTTAATCTGGTGATGTCACAAGGTGCTGGTAAACTATAAGAATGCACCATTTTTTTTCTCATCTTGGTGGCCTAGCAGCGTTTTTCTCAAGATCTGTCAAACGAACAAAACTACTGGATGAAATATGCCAGCGAAGACTACCCAGAGTAGCGCCAACACGATGGAACTTCTCCTCGCGCTTAGTTCGCACTGTGCAGTACCAACAGCTTCACACCACAAAAGTTCCCAATATATAGGGAAACGTCAAACTTTCCAAACGCTGCGTTCTCAAGTCTCGAGGAAAGCTATGGCCCTAATTTAGATTTGCCGCAGCTTAAAACAGAACTCACCGTTATTTACTCAATGAATGACTTTGAGGGTAAGAGCCTAGCTGATCTGCTCCACTTTCTCCAGCAGAAGAGACTAATTGATAGTATACACCAATTGTATCTGCTTACCTGTCTAGTTTTGACCATTCCAGTGACTCAGCCCCCATAATAGGGTCAGAGGCAGAGAATCCCAATGGAGAGACGGGAACCGGCCAGGCAGAGACAGCAAGAGCGTTTCGTGCTCCAGTGCCTTTTCCGTTCACCCTTGCACCCCTGGGCCAGACTACATTCAATCACAGGAACTAGTGAAGAGATGTTTCTTCAGTAAAGACTTAAAGGTCGACATTAGTAAACATTACACTCACAATCATTTCAAAGCAATAGAGACATTTCAAATGTCATATTATGGCTATGAACAGTGTTAGTACAAAAGAGAAAATGAATAAACATAAATATGGGTTGAATTTACAATGGTGTTTGTTCTTTACTGGTTGCTCAACAGGTCACAAATCTGGCTGCTGTGATGGCACACTGTGGTATTTTGCCGAATAGATATGGGAGTTTATCAAATTTAGATATTTTTTCAAATTCTTTGTGGGTCTGTGTAATCTGAGGGAAATATTTGTCTCTAATATGGTCACACATTAAAGTGCAGCCACAGCATTTTGTGGGCAGTGTGCACAGACTGTCATCTCTCAGCCAGGTCTGCCTACGGCAGCCTCTCTCAATAGCAAGGCTATGCTCACTGAGTCTGTACATTGTCAAAGATTTCCTTAATTTTGGGTCAGTCAACAGTGGTCAGGTATTCTGCCACTGTGTTCTCTCTGTTTAGGGCTAAATAGCATTCCAGTTGGACTGTTTTTTGGTAAATTCTTTCCAATGTTTCAAGTAATTATCTTTTTGATTTCTCATGATTTGGTTGGGTCTAATTGTGTTTCTGTCCTGGGGCTCTGTGGGGTCTGTTTGTGTTTGTGAACAAGAGCCCCAGGACCATCTTGCTTAGGGGACTCTTCTCTAGGTTAATCTCTCTGTAGGTCATGGCTTTGTTATAGATGGTTTGGGAATCGCTTCCTTTTGAGTGGTTGTAGAATTTAACAGCTCTTTTCTGGATTTTGATAATTAGTGGGTATCGGCCTAATTCTTCTCTGCATGCATTATTTGGTGTATTACGTTTTACACTGAGGATGTTTTTACAGAATTCTGCATGCAGTCTCAATTTTTGTGTTTGTGAATTATTGGTTGGTGAGCGGACCCCAGACCTCACAACCCTAAAATGCAATGGGTTCTATAACTGATTCAAGTATTTTTTGTCATGTTGAATTTGAATGCTGAGCAGTAGTCAATGAACAGCATTCTTACATAGGTATTCCTCTTGTCCAGATGGGATAGGGCAGTGTGCAGAGTGATGGCAATTGCATCGTCTGTGGATCTATTGGGGCTGTAAGCAAATTGAAGTGGGTCTAGGGTGGCAGGTAAGGTAGAGGTGATATGATCCTTGACTAGTCTCTCAAAGCACTTCATGATGACAGAGGTGAGTGCTACGGGGCGATAGTAATTTAGTTCAGTTACCTTTGCTTTCTTGGGTACAGGAACAATGGTGGCCATCTTGAAGCATATGGGGACAGCAGACTGGTATAGGGAGAGATTGAATATGCTCGTAAACACACCAGCCAGCTGGTCTGCACAGGACGCGGCTAGGGATGCCGTCAGCCTTGCGAGGGTTAACACGTTTAAATGTTTTACTCACGTCGGCCACGGAGAAAGAGAGCCCACAGTCCTTGGTAGCGGGCCTGACCTTCGCTGGAGGTTCAGGGCGGCTGACCTTTGCTGGAGGTTTCGGGCTGCTGACCTTTGCTGGAGGCTCAGGGTTGTTAACCTTCGCTGGAGGTGCCCCTCTGTCCCATAGCCTCAGCAATAGTGCCCGTCGGTGCTCGAAATCCTTCTCCTCCTCTATCTCCCGGAGGAATGGGTCTTTCTGCACCTCCACCGGAAGCGCAACCCAGGCTCTCCACCACCTCGTCTGCTCCTCCTCCGGGTATTTATGAAACCCCTCGGGTTTCTCCCGATCATGAAATGTGGGCAGACGGACGAAGTGGTGTGCGATCCCCCTCCTTCAGCCTCTCCGGGCTCTGGCTGCGCACCGATGGTGAGGTGCTCGAAGCCACGACGGACCTGGGCCGGCACTGGACGTAGCGGACTGAGGAGGCGCACTGGTGGAGCGGACTGCTCCGGTACGGGAGTAGAGTAGACGGCCGGACCCGGAATGCTCCCCATTGGCCCCTTTAACGCCAGATCCTTCCTTTCCCTCTCCATCTCTCTCCATTGCTCCATGAACCTTCCGCGGTCCTCTGGCTCCACCCTAGGCCACTTGGGAAACGATACTGACGCTACCTCCTCCTCCTCCTCTGAGTCCGTCTCAAACCCCCCGAGGAGTTCCGTGTCCGTATACCGCCGTGGGGAACTCGCTTTCTCCGTCTCTCGCCAGTTGCGCTGCTTGGTCTCCAGGTGGTGGGTCGTTCTGTCACGAGTGGGTGCAAGGAGAGACCAAGACGCAGCGCAGGGATAGTAGTTCGACATTTATTGTATACTATGTATAAAACCAACTCAAAATGTACGAACTAACTAAACAAAACAAACACACGAGGTACAAACGTCACGTTACAAAACACGAAAGAACGGACGTATTGAATGTGCACACTTACTGTCACCGTGACTGCGAAATACATCGACAACGACCCACACCAGAGTGAAGGACCGACTAACATATATAGGATCCCTAATTAGAGACAATGCGGTGCAGCTGCCTCTAATTAGGGATCCAACCCAAAACCCACACAGAAACGGAAAAGAAAGACACTGTCAGACTCTGACCATAGCTACATAGAGAAGCAAATAGGCTTCTCTATGGCCAGAGCCTGACAGGTCTCTATGTTTTTGGTTGGATAGGTTTCACAATTTCTTTCTTAGGTTTTTTCATTCTTCATCAAACCATTTGTCATTGTTGTTAATTTTCTTAGGTTGTCTGCATGACATTTTTAGATTTGATAGGGAAGCTGAAAGGTCAAATATACTGTTTACGCTTTCTACTGCCAAGTTTTTACTGCCTTCACTATTACAGTGAAATGTTTTTTCCAATAAGTTTTCTAAAAGGGATTGAATTTGTTGTTGCCTAATAGTCTTTTGGTAGGTTTCTACACTACTTTCCTTCCATCTATAGCATTTCTTAGTATTATGCAGTTCTTTTGGCTTTGATGCCTCATGATTGAGTATTGCTGTGATTTTGCTGTGGTCTGATAGGGGTGTCAGTGGGCTGACTGTGAACACTCTGGGTTGAGGTCAGTGATAAAGTCATCTACATGACTTTATCATATTTGTGAGGGAATGCTGTCATCTCCAGGTAGGGGTTTGTCCTTAATAGTATGCAGAGAGCTTACATTAATAATATGCATGTCAATATCTCATGGCTCAAAGTGGAAAATAGATTGTCTTCATCACTACTTGTTTTTGTAAGAAGTGTTGACAAGCTGAATGTACCGAGCTGTCTGTTTATACGGACACCCATGCATACCCCACAAGACATGCCACCAGAGGTCTCTTCACAGTCCCCAAGTCCAGAACAGACTATGGGAGGCGCACAGTACTACATAGAGCCATGGCTACATGGAACTCTATTCCACATCAGGTAACTGATGCAAGCAGTAGACAGGGTCAGCATGTAGAGAGGAATACACCTTGTGGAACAGCAGGGACTGTGAAGAGGTATAGACACACGCATACGCACACAAGCACTAGCACACACACTTTACACACACGTACATTGTAATGTTGTATGGTGGTATTATACATTTTGTATTGTACATTTTGTATTGTAGATATGTAGTGGTGTAATAATGTTATATGCTGTAATGCCTTGACAGCAGCTAATGGGCATCCCTAATAAATTCAAATACAAATACATGTTTTGAGTCTCATAGCAAAGGGTCTAAATACTTATGTAAATAAGGTATTTCTGTTTAATATTTTTTTGAAATTTGCAAACATTTCTAAAAACTTGTTTTCGCTTTGTCATTATGGGGCATTGTGTGTAGTTTGATGAGGGAAAACATTTATTTAATCTATTTTAGAATAAGGCTGTAACGTAACAAAATGTGGAAAAATGGAAGGGGTCTGAATACTTTCTGAATGCACTGTACATCATTGTAGATCATTGTAGATGCGTGCGTGCGTGTGTATGAGTACACTCTGTCCTCTGTTTGTGTACTAATGACCATGGCTCAAATTCACCTATTGGAAACCAACTCAGGCATTGCTCCCAGCAATAGGCTCAATGCTAATAATTTACCCTTGTGAGTGTTTTACGAAACCTATTATGTTTCATTTGAATTTAAACAAAGATTTTTATAAATAATTAAAATCTTACAATAACATGATCGCTCACCCTTTTTTTCATCAGCATCCTTTCATCTTAAAAAAAAAAGTATTTAACCTTTATAATAGGGAGTACAGCAGCAACGTGTAAGAATGGTTTTACTATCATTATACCTACAATTCCTGTTTATTCCTGGTAGAGTAATTCCTCTCTTTTCCGTGATTGTTCTGGTGATTAGTGATTGTTTAGAATAGATTAGACATAAGATGTAGAAGAGACATCCTTTATTTATTTTTTTACTAGAAAATAGATTTATTCAAAACAATAGACACAAAATACATATAATGTAATTGTTATAAAATCCATGAAAAAAAATTTAAGTAAACAGTATAAATGGTAAAAAAAACAACAACAAAAAAAGTAATTTCAGGAGTCCGGTTCATGGATGTCTGTACGAGCAGCCCAAGGCCCAGTGAGACTTGTATAATCCTACGCTTCCAAAGGTAACAATGCCCTTTGCTTTCCACGTGCCACTGTCCAGCTGAGCTGTCTCGGACCCTATAAGCATAAGGTCATAACCTCTGACCCTCACTGGGAGGTCACTGGTGCTGCTGTGTGCCCTCCTTGGGCCGGGATATCTGCTAGGGGACCCTCATACCTGGAAAGGGTAGTCCTGCAGGTATTGCACCAGTGGGCGTGGCAGGGGCAGCTGGTCAGGACAGTCGGTTTGGCAGTTGATGGTGAGGCGTGTGACGTGCTGGAGAGAGGGGAAGGCCTGGGGCAGGGGACGCATCAGCTTGAGCAGTACTGAGGGCTGGGAAGGCCTGGGTTTGGCTTTAGGTTTAGGAGGGTCCTCTGACTCCGCTTTCTTTCCCTGTTGTGTCTGGCCTGAGCCTATGTAGTGTTGCACCAGGCTGCAGACATCAGGGAAGGACAGCAAGCGAGGGGGGCCTAGGGAGCTGGAATCCAGCTGGAAGCGACCCCCGCTGTACTCTATGCATACGTTGGTGGGGCCACGGGCGGTCTTCACTGACAGGGTCAGCATGTAGAGAGGGTGGCTGCTGTCGCGTACCAGGAAGGTTCCGACTGACACCTTCAGGAGAGCGTCTCGAGCCTCACTGGCTGAAATGGACCCCCAGTACCAACCTGGAGCCAGAAACAGAACCGCATGTTACTATTGTGTCCCATATTATCTCCATTACATGCAGACTTTAACGCTGAAACACACACACATGCTTACACCCACAAACACAGATTGACATACACACACATACATACACACACACACATACACACAAGGGTGGGGTGGGGGGGTGCTAATAGGCCTACCTGAGTTCTGCAGGTACTGGAAGGTGGTGGTGATGCAGCAGAGGTCCTCTGTCCTCTCTCACCATAATCCTGCTGCATCCTGCTCATCGTCCTGGCAATCATATCCGAAGCTGGCCCTGGCAACAGAGCCCTGAGGTAGGAGGAAAGAATCAATCATTTTGTGCCTGGATTGGATAGGCTATAACACAGTAATTACTATGGAGACCGAAACATATGTCACTTCTAGGGGTGACAAAATTGTTGTGATTTCCACCCCACAATGTTGTTGTATAAGATAAGGTAGAGGGCGGAGAGAGTGCACATGCAGCTTGCTTTGTGTTTGATGTTTAGGGGAAATCGTGACTGGGGAAAATCTGTGAATATCAGACTACATAAACAGTCTTCCATAACTTGGCAAATGGTGGTATATGAACCCATAGGAGTCACTTTGTTAAACTGTCAGCAGGGGCCCGAAGGCACTGCTATTACATAAAATGTGGGGACTTTTATGTATGTAAATGTTTAAGGAAGATGTAGCCTAAAGATTATTATCCTCCTTTCTGTATCAACTATGAATTAACCATGTGCCTTTGTGTTAACCATGTGTAGTGAAAAAGAAAAGGAGAGCTGCACACTCTAGGCGCTCATATGCAATAAAACGTTTCGACAGCCAAGCTGTCTTCATCAGCATATAATGACAAACACTGCGGGTCACTAGTTGATATAGTTTGAAAGTCTGTAATCATGGCCGGCTGTGGCTTGATTTTATTGGTTGATTTACACATAAAAAGAACATATAAAAAAGCATGAATGGATTCCATACGATCAGAGATACCATTTGGCTACAGAGGTCTATAAACATTATTTACAATGGATAGCAAAAACACAATAATGACAAGAATGGC
The DNA here is from genome assembly GCA_023634145.1 of Thymallus thymallus. NCBI lineage: Eukaryota > Metazoa > Chordata > Actinopteri > Salmoniformes > Salmonidae > Thymallus > Thymallus thymallus. The sequence goes on along the minus strand of CM042410.1, from coordinate 15,058,665 downwards.
TTCATTCTTAAAACGTCTCGTTTTAAATTGACAAGGTCACCACCTCTCCTAGGGAGGGTGACATGTTTGTTTGTCCTTGTCCCCCTCCTTGAAGGCCCTCTTCTTCTCATTCAGCAGGGCCTTCAAGTCACTGGTGACCCAGGGTTTATTATTTGGAAAACAGCGTACCTTCCTGGTGGGTACAGTGTTGTCTACACAAAAATTGATATAGTCCATTATGCAGTCAGTAAGTCCATCGATGTCCTCCCCATGAGCCTCACAGAGCACATCCCAGTTTGTTGTTTCAAAGCAGTCCTGTAGGGCCTCATTTGCCTCCGGGGACCATCTCCTAATGGTCCTAGTGGTCGCGGGCTGCTGTTGGACCAAAGGCCTGTAGAGTGGGGACAAGGTTGTGATCTGATCTACAGATGGGAGGGAGTGCAGTGGAGTTGTATGCATCCTTCACATTAGCATATAACAAGTCCAGAGTTGTATTATTCCTGTTTGGGCACTTCACAAACTGTTTGAATGTGGGCAGCGTTGAAGAGAGATGCATGGTTAAAATCCCCCGAAATGGCAAAGAAAGCACTGGGATGCGCTGTCTGTAACCTCGCGATAACAGAATGGATGGCGTCACACGATGTGTTTGCGTCAGCGGAGGGTGGGATGTAAACAATAACAGCAATTGCCGCCGTGAATTCCCTCTGCAAATAGTAGGGTCTCAGGCTAACGGCTAACAGCTCAATGTCCGAGCTACAAAACGGTTCCTTAAGAGTAATATGGCTCGGATTACACCATCTGTTGTTAACTAATAAAGCCAGCCCCCCTCCCTTACTCTTACCGGAAGAAACGCTATCCCTGTCCGCTCTGATGGTCTTGAGACCGCCGTTAGTGGCGTTTCTATGGGAATGTTATCATTCAGCCAAGTCTCAGTAAAACACAATAGGCTCGCTTCCCGGCAGTCTCTTTGTCCATGAACCATACCCTGAAGCTCGTCCATCTTGTTATGCAGCGATCTCACGTTGCCCATAATGATAGACGGTATAGCCGGCTTGTACTTCCTCAGCTTTGCTCCTAGCAAACCTAATTTAACCATAGTAAAAGTATCACACAGTAATTGTACAGTATGTTCACTCAGACATAACAGCACAATTTAAATGGAGTGTTTTGTCTGTGCGTGCCACATTCCTCTG